>JAZGTH010000032.1:2017500-2565000 GCA_036877525.1 Chromobotia macracanthus | reverse complement strand
CCTCTCTCTGACTTCCTGGCAGTGTGGAAGCTTCTGCCTATGGCTGTTAAAAACAGTAGAGAGAGGGTACAGAATTCAATTTGCTTCCCGTCCTCCTTGTTTCTATGGCATTTTACAGACTGTGGTGGTTGGAGAGCAGCATTTAGTGTTGGCCCAGGAACTAGAGACTTTCTCAGTGAAAGGGCCATAGAACGTGTTCCCCCGCACTTGAGAGATCTAGGCTTTTACAGCCAATACTTTATAGTTCCTAAAAAATAGAATTAGAAAATAAAGAAATAGAAGCTCTGTTGGGTTTGTTGCCCATTAGACCATTTCAGTTCTGGCTAAAAATGAACGGATTTCATCTCAAAATCCTCCCACTAAGGGTGGTAAGGGTTATGCTCCGAGGGTTTTTCGTACCCTTTCTATGTGGCTCAGACCCTGGTTTCTTACCTTGGGTCCCACTCTAAGAGCGCTATGCCGTAAAAGGATTCTTACGACGGACGCCTCTCTCATGGGCTGGGGTGCAGTTCTCGATGGCTGCCCAGTCCGTGGTCAGTGGGAGGACCCTCATCTCTCCTGGCACATAAACTGTCTGGAAATGAGGGCACTTGGGAAATTCCTCCCACACCTCAAGGGCCAACAAATCCTAGTCCGTATAGACAACACCACAATGGTCTCATATTTGAATCAGCATGAAGGACTCATTTCACGCTTCCTGTTCAGAGTGACGCAGCAGATCCTTCTTTGGGCAGAGACAAGGCTGGGGCTGAGGCAGGGGCTGAGGCTCGAACAATGAAGCCTCCATCCACAAGTGGTGGAGTCTACTTGGCAGAGGTATGACCTCACTCATCCAGCTCCCTTGGGGTTGGACGCCATGGTACAGACATGGCCATGGTTATGTCTGTATGCATTTCCCCCGATAACCTTGCTCCCGGGAGTCCTAGCCAGGGTCCACCAGGACCGAGTTTGGCTGCTTTTAGTAGCGCCATTCTGACTGACCCAGGTCTGTTTCTCTGACATAATGGATGGGACTCATTGGGAGCTCCCAGTCCAGAGGGAGGTCCTATCCCAGCCTCTGGGGTCAATCTTTCACCCCCGGCCAGAGATCTGGAAACTGTTGATCTGGCCCCTGAGGGGAGCCAGCTCTTAAACTCTGGTCTCTCAATTGAGGTTGTAGAGACCATTCTGAGTTCCAGAGCCCCATCTACTAAGACACTGTATGCCCTAAAGTGGCAGCTTTTTGTGTGTGACACCATGTTGACCTGGTTCACTGCCCTGTTTGTTCAGTGCTGGAGTTCCTTCAGGAGCACTCCTGCCACCCTAAAGGTTTATATGTTTATGTGGCTGCCGTGTCTGCTAGCCATGAACTTGTCGATGGAGCCTCTATTACCTCCATCGACAAGAGATTCTCTGGTGTCTTGTTTTCTGCGTGGTGCCAGACGGCTGAGGCCTTTCTGTCACACGCGAGTCCCTTCTTTGGACCATACCATTGTTCTAAGGGGTTTATCTTTGGCTCCATTTGAGCCCAGCTTTGGATAAGTTCCTGACTCTGAAGGTGGCTATGCTTTTGGCTCTTACATCGCTCAAAAGGGTAGGAGATCTACAGGCTCCATCTGTACATCCTGCCTGGTTGGATTTTGCCCCTGGCTTTGTTAAAGCCATTTTGCATCCTAGACCAGACTATATCTCCAATGTGTCCACTGTGGCTGGTCACCTGGTGGTACTTCAAACCTTCTGTCCTCCACCATTTCATTTGGAGCAGGAGAGGCTTTATTTGTTGTGTCCAGTCATAGCCTTGAGGATTTATGTCCACCGCTCAGGCCAGTGGCGTAAGAGCTCTCAGCTTTTAGTCTGTTTTGGTGGCCGCAACTGTGGCCGAGGTAATGCGGTCACAAAACATCTCACTGGATCTCAGGTTATGTATGTAACCCTGTTCCCTGAGATGGGGAGCGAGACTCTGCGTCGCTTTGCCACATCTTGCCTGCATGACCTTTCTTTAGGCCTAGCTGATGACATATTTTGCTATGACACATGACCTTGAACTTGCCTATAAATAGGCCTTTTAAACGTGTTCAGACTCCGGTGTGCCTGAAAAACTTTTCCCCAGAGTGTCAAGCTGACACAGCATCTCATTCCCCATCTCAGGAAACAGGGTTACATACGTAACCTGTGACGTTTACATGGGATAAATTTCCCACCTTAAGTACTGCAGTCACGGATCACAAAATAATAAGCGCAAATCTAAACTTTAAAGGTTTTTTAAATTATATTGCACAAAACTGACACATGAATGCAGTTTTTCAAATATTGGATTATTGGTATTGGTTAGACATTAATGAAACAGGGGTGATGTGGCGGTTATAACCATTGGAGCAGGTATGGGGAAGTGGTGGGATGCTGAGATCACTGACATATGGTCATTTCCATTTAAAAAAAAAACAGCAGCTTGAGATGTAGTAATCTGTAGTGTCCTGTACCTATGAACTCTTCATCAGTTTACCATATGAGTGCTAGTAGGTGGGATAAAGTGATAAATGTTGTCAAGATCATCTTGCGATGAAGATCGGTGTGACATCAGACTGATGAAGCAGCAAATGAGCAGCCTGGTTTTAATAAACAATGCACATTTCATAAACCAAATGCACATTGCAGCATGAAGCAAGAAACCAGTAACCACAGATTAATAAAACATGCATTATGGAGCATCATGCTGCACATGTTGAAGGACTTTAGTTTTGCTGAAAGCAGAGTCGACTTTGGCCCTTCCTGTAGATTGCCTTTGTATTTTTAAGATCAGTTAAGTTTTTCATCATTCATTTAGGTCCCCAGATACTACCCCAGAGTCTACTATTTCCACAACACTATGTTCAGATGGGTGAGTTGGGTCCTTTCCTCCTGAAGTCAATTGCCAGTTCTTTAGTTTTTGTGACACTGAGTTGCAGCAGATTATCTTCATGCCACTCCACTCCAAGCTGTTAATCAGTGTCCTGTGTTCTATCTCCTGTCCACCCTCAATACAGCCCACAACTGCAGAGTCATCACAGAACTTTGTTTGTGAACCTTAAGAAGCATGGATGTTGCTGACCACCTGTGAGGCAGTTCTGCAACCTGACAAACTATAGTGTACCTATAAAGTAGTCAGTGACTCATGAGATCATAATGCTATCAACCTGCATTCCCTCCAGTTTCTTTCCCAGTAATGCTGGCTGAATGCTGTTAAAGGCATTGGTTAAATCAAAGAACATGACTCAGCCCTATCCAGGTGTGAACAGATCCTCTCCAGAATGTATATGGCGTTCTTTACTCCAACCTAGGGTCAGTAAGAGTAGACTACCAACCAGTAGTCTGAGGTGTGACAAGACTACACAGCCATCATTATGTGACTGGTCTATAGTCATTGAGATTGGTGGGCCTGCCCTTCTTCTGCCCTGTTGAAGCCTCCTAAACTTCCTCTTAACCTGATCCTCTGTGAAGGTAAGGTCAAGACTGCCCATTAACCTATTTTATAATATGGTGACAGAGGCAGGAAATAGGGAAAAGCTACTCCTGTCATAGATATAAATTTATGTTCAATAATAGATATTATTCATCTGGTTGCATTTATTTGTAATCACATCTGCAGGCTTTGCTAAACAACACTTAGTCCGATAGTGTGTAACTGTAGAAATATTGATATATTTTATGTTTACTTCATAAAACTTTCGAAGGAATCTCTATTCCTTTTATCTGGCCATTTTTAATTCAGGATCGATGGCTCACTGGCAGATGATTCTCTGGCTTTTGTTGGGTTTATATTTAATTTGCTTAAGATTGTGTTCAATCTGCAATAGGCAAACTTAAATCTCCTAGCCACATGATGCTAGGTTATGTGTTATTTTAATGTTTATGCACACAAAAAGTGAAGTTCTAATTTTACTTGTTGGTGAAATTATTTTGCATATAATAATTGTGTGCATGTATCAGTATTTTGAACATTGCCGGGACATTTAAACAGTTTGGCAATATTAACAAAACATCTCATCAGATGACATAATTTCTGATAACCACATTCAATTCAAGTTTATTTCTGTAGCACTTTTCATAGTTTTGCATTGTTGCAAAGCAAACTATAGAAAAAACTATACAAAACTATACAAAGAAACTCACAGAAAATTTTGAAATACTTAGTATTATAGAATATATAGTATTATTACAAATCTTCCATGTACGTATCAATGTTATCTGTATAAACAATGGGGTGTAAGATTTTAATCTGACTGTTATTACGGACTGACTGTTCTATACTCTATGACTTGATGATGTGTGTCAAAATGTATGTGTTTTAAAATAAAAACTTACAAGAAAACCACATGTGAATACTAATAGGAATATCCATACATGCCAGTGTCCACTATTTATGTAAAGACAAGATATCCTGCTCAGAAGGTAGGAATATCCATACATTGCCAGTGTCCACTATTCAATGTTTTGCATTTCTTCATTGGAAATGGTATGAAAAGGGCACCCTACATGCCTAACTGTTTTCAGTCTCTGCAATTGTTTTGTAAGTGAATGAAGCTTGTGTCCCAATCACATATTATCCATCCTAAAAAATAATCAAAATTAGAATTAGTGTCCCAAACATCCCAAATTGTAGTACGTTGAAATGAGTGTCCCTAAAATACATAAATGGTCTACTTTTCTGGTGGAAACTTGAAATGCAGATCCATGAACAGTAACGACATTAATTTGTTACCACAAATTATTGTGAGAGGGTGACGCTAGATTAAAATAATATACCAAATAAGTGATGCTTCAAAGAATTAATCAACTAAACTATATAGTAAACATTATAAAAGAAATAATGAATGAAGAAATGCTTAAATGCAAGCAGAAGTTGCATTTTGATGTGTGATTGTTAACGTCACGTTTTCTAGGCAACAATGGTCCTAAATGCTATGCGTTAGTATGTCCCAGTCCCTTTGTCCCACTACTACTCTTTTGCTATGCACTGAAATGTATATACTTTCCCATAACCACAACAGTATTTATTTTTAGGGTATAGTACACGTAAGCGAATTAGGCCACAGCAAGTTTCCCTGCTTCTGGGTTGTATACATCACCTTGTGAAATAGGCCTATTACATATAAAGGTAAACCAAAAACATGAAGGAAAAGGAGTTAGCAAACAAACTTATTTATTAAGGGCGATAGATGTGAAAAACCTGTTTTTTTTTAGGTATATGGTGATGAATAAGAGCCAGCTTAGCATTAGCACAGTTTTTTAAGTGCACCTGTAATAAAGACACCATTGTAGTGAAGAATAAATGGAGAGCCATGTTGTTACAAACTTAATTCCTTCTGTGGAACACAAAATATGTTTTGCAGAATGATTATTTAATTGCCAAACAACTTGCAGCTAACAGGGACTGTTCTCATAATGTTGACTAATATTCCCTAAGAATTCAAAGTTATCAAATCATTCTTGCAGTTACGTTAGGAGAACATTTTTCTAACGTTATATCAAAATCATATCATCATATATATAAAAATATGATTCTTAGTAGTAGTTAGTGGAAGGTTTAAGAAACGTTACAGAATTAAAAAAATAATACCATTTTTATAACCAAGCAATAACGTTAATACGTCTAAAAACTGAACGTTTTGAACGTTGATTAAACGTTTAGAATAACGTTTAAGACGTTCTTTGTTACAACCTTAAATTGTTAGCTGGGTGCTTATTAACATTTCTTTGTTTTTTCAAATGCTGTATGTTTCCACAAGATGTCGCCATAATTCAAATAAGAAAGTATGTTCTGTGTGGTAGGTTGAAATAATCGTTGTGCTTGCAAATACGCAGAAGACATGTACGCCTTTTCATTGTTTAATCTCAGTACTGTATTATAAACATTTCTTCTATAATTTCCACAAAATGTTTTGAAATAATTTGCTTTTAAATCCGAAATGGAACAACAATAGCCTGTTGAATGTATGTATAGAATGCTGCCGGACGACACGGAAAGCGAAATAAAGTCTGGCCACAGAGCCCCAGACAAAGTGACGACGGAGGCGGTCGCCTCAACACTAACTGAGGGGAGAATAAGAAATGTGGACAGTGGTGAACTGGCAGACAGTGACTAGTGATGATGGAACGAATTTCCTCATTTCTGCCTTAAGAAAGTCCATTCTTTTAACCCCTCAGTGTCCTCTTTTGTAGAGGAAGAGGTGTCATGGAAGTCGTGCAGCACTTCTCAGGCGTCCGGATTAACGGCGAAACTTCACAGTGGATGCAGAATATTTCGAACATATGTGTCAAGCGCGGTCGAACCATGGGACATAGACGCAATACATTATAACAGAGGCAAGTAAAACACATCCACAACTGTCTTCTGAAACGCGTGATGCATGTTTAATGTAACCAGTAATGTCAACGCACCAAAATCATTCAAGTTTTTATCAGTTACTGGCTAATGTCTTGACCTTAAGAAAGGTCGACATAATTTTATATTGTCATTTATAACTATTTTACCACAAGTTTGAAAACGGTACCGCATATTCAATGTAGAGCCGTTTAATTCCATTGAAAGCATTTGTACAATGAATAAATTTTGAGAATGAGCCCCATGTTTAAAAAAATATGTTTTGATTTCTGTGGTAATATTTGCAATATTGAAGTATGCTGCAAGGTCAACCTGAAATGATAATGAATTAAGTCGTCGTTTTGTACATTCACATACATGTCACAGTTTATATGCGGTGGGAAATATGGTATTTACACAAATGAATTTATCCCCAAATTAAGATCAAACAAGTTTTTGGTTATATTAAAGGCTGAACCGAATGAGGTCAGCCTTTAATGAGCCTTTTTCATGAGGTGTCCTGCAATGTCGTTCAGAAATTATGAATAAAGACAACACATTTTTGTGCATGCTACGCAAAACCTTGTAAATGCACCAAGGTGTTAAAATCAGACAAGCCAGACTGTAGGCTATATGCATCATCATCACACTTCGAACAGTAAAGATAATATGAACAAAGTTATTCCACTGGAAGGGTCCTGTATAGTTTTATGAGATGGTCTTTCCGTCTGCTGGTCTATATATATAATCAAATAACTGGAGTACAGTGTTTGAGCACAATTCGGATTAAAAGACCGATCTACAGCTGCTTTATACTTTACGCTGATTTATATAATTAATTTGGAATAATATAATAACACCCATTTGGAAACTAGAGTGAACAGCCATTAAAAGCAAAGCCGAACCCAGTAATGGAAAAAGAGGTCTGGATTTCATCAGTTTGATCTTTTGATGAATCAGTCCAAACATATGCATCAATATGTGTAGCAATGTATATTGTTTTAACAAATCTTTAAGGAGTTTAAAAGTTGACATTTACCATTGTTGTGGAGATTGAAATTCATTTAGGAGGTTAGTTTACACAGGCAATTAGTTTTATTATTAATAAAATGTCATTTTAAATAAATTACATGTAATTTGAATAACCTCTGGCTACAACCTTAGTATTTACATTTAGCCACATTAGATTTAAATACTGACTTCTTGCTTACAAGTTTCACTTCAGCAGAACATCCAGAGCATTTCCCATGGGTTTAAACAAACCAAGCAGAGAAGCAGGATTGTAAATGACATTTTTATAAGTTGGGAAACTCCTTCCAATGGGTGGAAGGAGTTCCATCCATTCTTCAACACCTTTGAAGAATGGTTTTCTTTCTTCAGCTTTTCTTCAACACCTGTTTCTACAAATTAACATAATGTACAGATGCAGTCTTAGATGACCTAAAATTAGCAAAGCATGTGCTGTTTAAAATCTGAAGGTCCCTTTGGGAGGTTTTACTGGCTTGTCAGTCAGTCCAGATGGGTGGTATATTTGTCAGTGTGTTAAGGAAATATGCCATGCCTCAAAATTAATGCATTAATTTACAAATTGTTTGGGGGATTGGGGATAACCTTGTTGCAGTAAAACACAGCATTAATCACCTTACATTTAAGTAGTTACGTTTCAGTGGTTATATTTAGAATGCATGTTATTTATTTGATTTTACAACCCCAAATCAGAAAAAGTTGGGACAGTATGGAAAACACAAATTAAAAAAGAAAGTAGTGATTTCTAAATTTACTTTGACTTGTATTTCATTGCAGACAATACAACAGCACATTATTTAATGTGTTCCTCATGATTTTTATTGTTTTTTCTTCAAAAAAACAAAATTCCTATTTTGGTTCTTGCAACACATTTCAAAAAAACTTGGAACAGGAGCAATTTAGGGCTAGTAATCAGGTAAACTGGTTAAATAATGATGTGATTTGAAACAGGTGATGTCAACAGGTGATTGTAATTATGATTTGGTACAAAAGCAGCATCCAAGAAAGGTCTAGTTCTTTAGGAGCAAAGATGGGCCGAGGATCGCCAGTTTGCCAACAAATACTTGAGGAAATTATTGAAATGTTTAAAAACAATGTTCCTCAAAGAAAGATAGGAAGACATTTGCTTATTTCACCTTCAACAGTGCATAACATAATTAAAAGATTCAAGGAATGTGGAGGAATTTCAGTGCGTAAAGGACAAGGGCGCAAGCCTAAGCTGAACAACCGTGCTCTCCGATCCCTCAGGCGGCACTGCATCAAGAATCGTCATTCATCTATAAGCAATATCACCACATGGGCTCAGGACTACTTTGGCAAACCTTTGTCAAGTACCACAATACGTAGTTACATCCACAAATGCCAGTTAAAACTGTACTGTGCCAAAAGGAAGCCCTGTGTTAACAGTGTCCAGAAGCGCCATCGACTTCTCTGGGCTCGGAGGCATCTGGGATGGACCATCACACAGTGGAAACGTGTACTGTGGTCAGATGAATCAGTATTTCAGGTATTTTTTGGGAGAAATGGACGCCATGTGCTCCGGACCAAAGAAGAAAATGATCATACAGACTGTTACCAGCAGTCCAAAAAAAAAGTCCAAAAGCCAGGGTCTGTCATGGTATGGGGTTGTGTCAGTTCCCTTGGTAAAGGTAACTTGCACTTCTGTGATGGCACTATTAATGCTGAAAAGTACATAGAGATTTTGGAGCACAGTATGCTGCCTTCAAGAAGACATCTTTTTCAGGCCTGCCTGCAGTCTGACTTGACTGGCCTGCCTGCAGTCCTGACCTGTCTCCAATAGAGAATGTGTGGCACATTTTGAAGCGCAAAATGCGCCAACGAAAACCCCGTACTGTTGGCCACCTTAAGACTTGTTTGCAGCAAGAATGGGACAAAATTACACCTGAAACACTTCTTCACTTGGTGTCTTTAGTACCTAAACGTCTTTTAAGTGTTGTGAAAAGGAATGGCAACATTACAAAGTGGTAACTGCTTTACTGTTCCAACTTTTTTTAAAATGTGTTGCAAGAACCAAAATAGGAATTTTGTTTTTTTGAAGAAAAAAACAATAAAAATCATGAGGAACACATTAAATAATGTGCTGTTGTATTGTCTGCAATGAAATACAAGTCAAAGTAAATTTAGAAATCACTACTTTTTTTATTTGTGTTTTCCATACTGTCCCAACTTTTTCTGATTTGGGGTTGTAGTATTTGATTTGCTGTGGTGCACAAGGGGCATTGAGAATGTTGACATCTGCACAATGTTGACATCTGCACAGTGCAGTGTTTCACTGCACTGAATTTATAAAATTTTAGTAGCCAAGAGATTTCTTCTGTACATTGATCTTCATATTTCTCATCTAAAGATGTTTGAGAGTTCAAACGGGACAGAGTACTGGTTCAGACATGAATCCTTTTAACTCCGCTTTAAAGTGTTTGTTGTTCAGTCAAGGATATGATCCTTTCTACAGCTTATAATTTTGATGAAAAAGTGTTATAAATAGGAATACATTTTGTTTACACATGTGGTGGTGCTTTGAGAGAGTGATCACACTTTCTCACAGTATTTGATCTCAGATGCTGTCATTGTGTGACATCTAAGTATTATAAGCATTTATTAGCAAACAGCAATCACTGTACCTTTTTTCCTAAATTATTAATATCACGACAAGTCCCTGTGGATGAAATATTAATAGAATCCATTGTAACAATATGACAGTATGGTTAAAACAGAAAAGAGCTCTAGGGAACATAAGAATCAATGTTTCAACCAAGCAGTATCACAAAATATTTAAACAAATTGGTTTAGGAAAGAGGTTTTGTCTGAAACAGCCATTAACATGAAAGAAAAATTATTTAGGTTTCCTAATTTGATTAATTTACTGAATGTGTGTGACCATGACTTTTGCCTGACCTTTTGTCCCTCACTTTTTCATACTCCCATTAGGGTGAGATGTGCACTGGACGAGCCTAGGCAATGAGGAGTCAGAAGTCCCACAAACAGACATCAGCCACACCTTGCTGTCAACGCCTGCTGCGTTTCAGCCTTCGCTCTAGGACAAGAAAGGAAGGCATGATACAGGGAAAGTTACGTATCCGCTCAATGCCTGGTGCCTTTCTGATGCTTGGGGTGGTAGTTGTTATTGTTGGCACTGTGCTTGCTGTAGCAGGCTACTGGCCATACCGGGCCCATCGTGCAACACTAGACACAGTAGAGGAAGGATCCTCGGGCACCTCAAGATGGGGATTAGAATCCAAAGAGCTGTTTTCTGCAACAAGGTTGGTTCACGGTGAGAGGATGAAATTACTGGGTCCCGTCATAATGGGAGTGGGACTCTTTATACTTATTTGTGCCAATACGGTCCTCTATGAGAATCGGGACAGGGAAACTCAAATGCTTCTAGCTCAGGTGAGGAGTGTGATCTGTTCTGTTTCTGCAGCTGTTCCGTCGACAGACCTCTTACAGGTGAATTCTCTTGCCAGGCATTACCAGTGGGTCAGCAGTTTACCAGCAGCCCACCTAAATATTCTCTGCCTGCAGGAATTGTCCAGCTCAGAGCTGCTTCTCCAGGTCAAGAGCATGGATGAGGAGGAGAGCATACAACAGCAAGAAACAATGCACACTAAGGTTCTTCATCACCAGGATTCTTCCTCCACCCCTTCTATTCACTCCTCTAAGTCCTGCAATAACAGCAAAATGTTTCTTTGTGACAAGGAGCAGGGGAGTAACTCTGCACTGGACTTGCAGCTAGAAAGTGACTTTGGACTCGGCAACTGTGTAACCGCAGCCTCCATGATGACACTAGGTGGGAAAGACTGTGAGATCTCCATTCCACCCAGACGGTCCTACAGCATGAGCCACAAGAGTAGACCACAGATACTCCCCAGTAATGTGGTGGATCCAGTGGACAAATCCATGACCTCTACGGGTCACCACAGACTGCTTCCAAGACAATCTAGCTCAGAAGTGCGCATGAACGTGGTGGGGATTGGGGCTGGTCTTGAACTTTTACCTGTGGAAGAGAGACACCGCAGCTGGCCTCGACTAGATCTCAGAAATGTCAGGAGGTATTTTAAGTTGGAGAACAAAAAGGACTCTGTGGACAGGTTACTGGACCAGCTTGAGCAGCAATGCTTACAGCTAAACAAAAGCTATGGCTCAGGTCCTTTCCAATGAGCCAAGGTTTAATTATTACAACAGGTTTATGAATTTTCAAACCTCATGGTCATAAAGAAAAGCCTTACAAAGTATTGTACATCTGGAATGTTGATGTCTTTGCACAGTTTCTAGAATCCCTTGAGGCCAAATAATTTCCAATTTAACCAGTTCTCATCTCACTTGACTAGTTTTTGTAACTAGTTTGCTGAGGTGCACAGAGTATGGAAACAACTCTTGAAAGGTCATTAACATGGCCCCTGGAAATATAAACAGATTTCATAGAGGAAGCTAGAGATGGCAATATTTTCAAGACATGGGAACATGCTAAAGAACTTGAACTGCATGAATCTCATAGCCTGTGTGTAAATGGGCAACAAGAGGAGTTGGTTTGTTACTGTTTCTAAAGAACTACTTGTTTTCCAAGACACAAGCAGCATTCCAGACATCACAAATGTACAAGGTAAAAAAAAAGATATTATTAATTAAGCGATATTATCAAAGATATTATCAAAGCTAATACATGTCAGACTTCTTCAGTTGGCCAGAAGAATGATCACAGTTTTGATAATTATTAGATCTTGATTTATAATGAGATTTGTACAAATAGAGATTGCTGGTTATTTAACCAAAAATAATGGATTTGTTTATACAATGTGTCGGATTGTCTAAAACAATTTATGGTTCATCCTTTGCACATGTCTGTAAAAAGTACCTGCTCTCCTTTTATCCTTCTCCATATCTGCTTTACGGCAATGAAACAGAAGAATTGGTGATGAGGGCGCAGTGCCCTCTTGACTTGACTTGAGTTAATGAAGGTGATTAGTGTTTTTGCATGCACTTATGCGGGTACATAATTGCTTTCCCTTTAATGGGTGGAACTGAACCGAACCCCTCCTCTTTGCACTGAGAATGTGTAACTATGCCATGTGTTAATGAATACTGAGGAATATCCAAAATCTGACTGACCAGTAATTATGTCAGACCCATTACACCTTTAAACTGAATTCCAAGCCTGTGTTGCTAATAAAAAGAAAAACAAATACACTTCAAATTTATGTTTGTTTGCTATGATTTTTACACTGTTTGCGAGACAGCACATATATTTTCCTTCAATATTTTTTAGTCTTCTTTACAATTTGCTGGAATAAATTCAGCTTGAATCCTTTGAACCACTAATTCAACTAAAAAAGTATGCATCAGTCCAGATTATAGAATTCCTAAACTTTTGGTCATGAGTTATAGCTCAGAAACCTAACCTTTACTAACTTTAATAATATTTTAACTTTATTAACTTTAATAATAAACTTTAACTGTTTTTTTAATTTAGTTCTATTTAGTTCCTTTATAAAAAGAAAGATACTGTTTAACAAAATTGTAGACACACCCTTTAGAAAGTGACTCTTTATAGATTTCTGACACCAGAGGACACATGCAAATTCTGTGTTGTTTGTGTTTGTGGTCAGCTGATGTGATATTGACTCCTCACCTCTCCATGATACCTTGAAAGATCTGTCTCTGAGATATGAGCTGAACTAGTTGAGTGCAGGTCCTTTCTCCTCCATTTTACACTGAGGCGGAGAGACAGAGCTAGAACTAGAGGCACAGTCTAGAGCTATCCAGAGGTTCACCCCATGCAGGTCCAGGTCCTAGTCTGATGCCCCCCTGCCTAGCCCGTCTACAGCTGAGGTTTGTAGGTGGGGCCAGAGGCAGAGCGCGGCTGCTCCCTCTTAGGGCAAAGCATGGATGCGGTCTAATGCCAGACAGTGGAAGCAGGGGTCAAAGGACGCGAGGACTGAGGCTCCCCCCGTCCTATATCTTCCCGTCCTCTGAGTAACACAAGCACCCACAATGGGTCATCATGGGTGGGACCAGTGATGACTATGGCAGCCTTCTAGCTTCCGCTGATTCTGACAGTCCAGCTAGGGCTTACCTAGCTCAGTGTTACAGTCACATGGATAATGTGAGTTTAACTCCCTTCAAGGTTTGGTTTGGTGTGGGTTTAGAACCATCCCTGTTGTACTACCAGAGTTTCCTGGATCCTCTGATTGTAAAGGACTTTCTGATTCCTCTACTCCCCTTGAGGAAGTGGAGTTTAGGTTTTGGTCAAGACCCCAGTTCAGTGTCTGGAGCCGCCTTCTGTATGGCTTCCCTCGAATAGCGAGTCTGGAAGCTCTCCTGGCCAGAAGAGTGCCTCAAGGGTGGAGTCCCTTGGTGCTGTAACAGCCAGTTGTTGCTGAGCACTTGGAGGACCTGGTTCCTGCCCTCTTGGTGATCTATATAGGGTTTGTTTTTAGACTGAGCTCAGCAGTTTTGTTTGCTTCCCCAGATTGGCAGAGTGGCACCCTCCCTTTGTGGTGGAGAGGGGCAATAGAGGGTCCTCAGCCTTTCCACCTTCCAGCTGGCAAGGAAATGGTGTGTATGGTGGCAGCTAGCAATCAGCTGGCTCCTGTCCAACTGCTGTCTTCCGAGCAGTGTTGGAGTTGTACTCCCACTATAGGAGGTCATCCACCTCCTTGAGAGCTCCATTGAGGGCCAGTAGCTGCGGGCAGTTGTGGCTAATTTACTGCTGGATAGGTTGAGGGTGGTTTAACCCCTGCAGAGCTCGCCAGAGAGGATAGTGGTTTTGAGGGATGGCAACTAGTCATTACTAGCTCTCCTTGGGGTACTGGTTCTTTGGGGTTTGAATAGAGTAGCACCCTCTCTGTGGAGGGTCCCCTGCTCTCCTGTTAGTTCCGGGTGGTTGTGGTCGGTCATTCACAAGCTCACCTCTGAACTTTGTCTCTTTTGGGTTGCATGGAGAGTAGTACCCTTATTTTTGCTACGGCAGGTCCTTTGCCCTCCCTAGAGCAGGATGCGGGTCGAGTAGAACATTCTTGAGCACTAAAGTCTCTATCTACCAGCTTCCCTCAGATGTCAGTCCTCCGGGTTGAGCATGGGCACTGTCACTATAGACGGTCCCTTGTAGTGACATCTGCGGAGTGAGTAAACTTAGCCACTTGCTGAGGAAAGTCTGTGTTATGAAAGTTTGTTGTTCACTCCTCAGTAGGCAGCACCGTGGAAATATCCTTTATCTGTGGAAAACTCTGTTTTCAGAAGCAGCTGGCGATAGTTGATTGACTTCCCGCAATCTCTCAGCAAGTCATTAGTCTTTTCTTGGAGCTGTCATGAGTGGCAACACAACTGAGATAACTGAAGCCATACCTTTCTTTTGGGCGGCATTATTCAAATATTCCCACACTGTGACATAAGAATGTGGGGGAGGAGTTGACCAAGGTGTTTTCGGCAGGTCTGGATCAGCCTTTTCTTTTAGTTAAAATAAACCATTCTGTGAGATACTTTGTGTAATGATGGGTCTTACACACGAGGATCCATTTGCAGCTTTTATTGTTTATCAAACAGGCAGGGTCAAAAAACACTAAACAGGAGTAGCAGAGGTAAGGCAAGATCATAAACGTGGGACAGGCAAGGGTCGTGGCAGGCAGCAAACACTCATAAAATCAAGAACAGTCCAATAATCAGGGCAGGCAGTAAACAGGCAAAAACAGAGCAAACAGTCCAATATCAAAAACACAGTAAATTCACAAATAATGAAAAACACTCAGAATTGTTGCTGGGGGAAAACAAGCAACGTGTAAGTGTTTGTTAGCAGCTTATATACTAGCGGTGGAATGAGATGCAGGTGTACAGGAAATGGTCAATCCCAGGTATGCGGCATTGTGGATAATGTAGTCCGAAAGAGAGATTATTATTCAGGAGACGGTTCCCTCTGGTGGTGTGGAGACGGAGGAGGTCTCTCTCCACCTTAACACTTTGAGCACTGTAACTTTGCAGATCTTATACAGCTGTTGGTGCATGTATAACACACTAAAGGAAAAGGAAAACATGAAAATGTATCATGTGACCCCTTTAAGACAGAACTGTTTTGTGTATATTTACGATGTTTTAAGCAATCTTTAACTATCTATAGGGCTGGCGGTTTGATGATATATTCCATGAAGCAGTAGAAATGTGACGGTAGATGTATTTGCATAGTTTTCAAAGGACTACTTTGTTTTTTACTTGTAAAAGTGAAGAAACAAGTTGTTTAACAAGCAGGGTGGCAACTTAATTTACTATGAATGTTTAATTCCACTTTGCTCATTGTGCCTAGTTGTTTGCATGTATAATAAAGGGCAGTCACAGGTGTGAATATGCCATGTGGCTATTGTACATCACCTTTAAATAGGCTAATCAGGATTTAAAGTTGGAACTATTCCTTGGAACAGCACAATTAGCTATATTGTTTTGATTCTCACTTTTGGCTGCCTGTATATCTTCTCGCTGATCTTTATCAGCAACAATGTAGTCCCTCATTTTATGGTATTGTTGGGCAAAAAAGTGGCACAGAATTTTGCTGTAAGGACCCAATTTTGCAGGACAGAACCCATTAAAAACAACACTCTCTGTTTTAAACACAGCCAGATGTGACACAAAAGGATACATTTTGGAATATAACTGTGAAAATAAACATTGTAGACCATGATATATGACACATTCACCTTACACAGTGAATTGTAGTCCAGAGTTATTTTTATTGGATAACAGTTACATCATTAAAGATACATCATGTTACTTAGCACTTGGGGTCAAAGCATGCTGTTTGAGCTTGTTTATATATGTGTGTTCACAGTGTATATTAACAAGTATCTTGTTTAAATGTCCTTGGCATAATTGTTTTTTACTGCTGAAAGTCCCAGAGGCAGAGGCTTTGTGCGGGCTTGTGTGCAGGAAGTCAATGGGATCCAGGTGCAAATGGAAAATGTATTGATGCCACAGAAGATGCCACAGAAAGAAAAGAATAGAGAAAGAGAAAAAGAAACCTTTGTCTGGCACTATAGAGTGCCACATGTCCCACCCACTTTTTCATCTCGGTTATGTATGTAACCCTTGTTCCTTGAAGAAGGGAATGAGACATTGTGTTGATCAATCCTGGGAGCCCCAATCACCTCTGATCTTTTTTAAAAGGCGCGGAATTTCCATGCCAGTCTCTGTCCCAGATATCCAGGTATATAAGGAAGCTGGCGTGTACCACTCACTCAGATTTGTGCCGAGGATTGGACATACATGACACATTTTTACACCTTTATACACTCAACGCAAGAAAAGGAATTCTATTATTTTTTTAGAATTCCACTGAATCACATGGCAATAGTTCAGCAGACAGCTCCTCCTGTAGTGGAACTACTTACAGGATTTTCTTTTCATTACTAGAACCTGATTTCAGGAGCTGAGTTGAATATCCTTCAGTGTCTGTAGGAATAACTGACAGCTTACGCTGCCCACCACTACCTTTTTAAAATCAAATAAGGGAGTTTAGCTCTTATATAGTTCCAAAATCTAAAAACTTTTATTATTTGATGTATTATTTATGGTAAATTTGTAACAGAAACATTTTAAGGCATACAACACCAGTTCAGTCAATAGTGACATCAATACCTGTTGATTTATAAAACATCCAACCTCCTTCTAGAGTTTAAGTTTTGGACATTCATCCTCAAGCAGAGAAACAATCAAAAACAATACACATATATTCACATAAATACACCCTTAAGTTTTCAACATGTAATAGCATGTAATTATTTGCTTTTTAAATAAAAAAACTCTTTTACCATTATAACTCCATTATAATAATAAAAATAATACAACAGTTTTGTCTGTAATTACCTCACTGTGTTTGTCTTCCAGTCTTCGTGTCTGGAAGACTCAGAAGTCTTTTGCCCAGGCCAGCATGTGCCAACTCTAGGTCTTCTGTGCCTTTTGGAGTGAGAAGTGTTGGTTTGGACAGGACATACATGTGAAAATCTGTTCTTTTTACACTAGTTGTAGGTATTGAAGTGAAACGTCTTTCCCCCTAGGCTGATCATTCTGAGACTTGAACATACTAGGGAATTGCCTAAAAAAGGGATCATATTATACAATGTTAGTGAGATTTCATCATTCATTACAGTTAAAATAACAACATTTTAAAGTGTGTTAGAAACTTGATTACCTTCTTAGTGCCTGCCTCACCCTAGTCTCTGAATCAGAAGGGGGTGTAAGTAAAGAAAAAGGGGCACTGACTCTTGCTCTGACTGAAGGGATGGATCTTCCCCTCACTGTTGTTCTGTTCTCTGTGCCACTGTTCCCTGCTCTTGACAAACATGGAGCAGGGTCCCTGGCTATGCTGAGTGCAGTCTTCTGCAGCCATGCTATAAGGTCCTCTTCGCAGCGAAACACAGCGTTGTGCCTCTTGAGTCCATTCAGGAAGGAGTGTTATGATTGGTGAATCAAAAGCTCTATGTGATTGTCTAAAGAGGACATCAAACAAAAAAGATGTGTGTAAATCTCAACCTGCCAGGAAGCTCTCAAAAAACCTATTCCCAAATTCAAACCGATCCGTGCACGTGTGATGATTTGTAAATTACGAATCGTATTTTGAATTTACAAATCTGATTTTGTGTATTTATGAATTGTATTTTGAATTTACTAATCTGATTTTGTACATGTAAATTGTGCTGTGCATTTGTAAATGTATGATTAATGGTAGTGATCTGGCTCCATACTTCCTGCAATGGGACATGGGAATCAAACCTCTGACCTTTGGTTTACAAGTCTGAAACTCTTAACCATTAGGCCAGGAATGGCACGTTATCACTTCAGTGAGGGGAAAGGTGCAAGCAAAACACTCCCCCAGTTACAGTTAATCACCCTGCAAAACACAGGTCACAACTGCGACAGGGCTAGGTCATTCTCCCTCAAGGGTATGACAGTTAGGAGGGTGCAATATCCTGGCTCCTCTAAACTTGAACTTGATGATCTGGTCGTGCTGTTCCACTGTCCTGCAATTCATGTGCCTGGCAGAGATTGATGCCACATACACCCTAAGACTGGAGGGAGACAGCCGTTTTTCCAAACTCTCTTGCAGGAAGGACAAAACAACACTGATAGCACATCTCTTTGGATCTTCCCCATGGGAAGAGCACCTGATCACTAAAAGGTGCCATTTTAATGCATACAGCTGCCTTATTAAGGGGGCCCTTGCCTGAGTAATGGTGTCTATCACCACTGGTGACAGTCCCCGTAAGTGTTCCGTGTCCCGTCCAAGACCGAGACGTGGAGATTCCAGAGGTGTGGCCTTGGAAGAAAATATGTGTCCTTCAGGTCTATTGAAGTTAACCCATCCTGATGGTTTATGGATGAAACTACATTTCTGCGTTAGCATCTTGAAGTGCATTTTGTGAAGTGCCCGATTTAAGGTGTGCAGATCTAGGATTGGTTGCAGTCCCCTCTTTCTTGAGCATGATGAAGTAGAGGCTATAGAAGCCCTTGTTCATCTCGGCATACAGGACCACTTCTATCGCTCCTTTCAAGAGAAAGGTGGCTACCTCGTTCTGCAGGATGGGCACATCCTCCTCCTGTAATAAGTTGAGGAATACTTTGCTGTGCCTTGGTGGGAACCGCACAAACTGGATCACATAGCCGAGAAAAATCGTCCTCATGAGCCACTGCAACACTGCAATGTATTATTTGAATGGAAGAATGAGTTTCTGTTTTTAGGATTATAGGTAATATAGTTCTTCATCAGGAATTCAACCATTAACTGATTTTTTAAAAATAAAGTTCAAATTCACACTGACTTATAGCTTCTGTAGAAACATATTATTACTTAATCTCAGCACTCATGGTAGATCTGTATAAGCTTTGAAAAGCTTTGTTAAAAATTTAGTTTTACTTTCAGAACTTTGCTGTTGCACTACATACCCATGAGTTTTCCCTTAGAAAGAAGCTTACCTGTAAAACTATGCAAATCTGACTCAGTGCTGACAAACATCAGAGAGAGACAGAATGTCAAGCAAGTAAGGGTGAAAGTACTTTAAGCAAAAGGACAATCTTAATGTTCTCAGTGGAGAGTCTTGCGGGTCTGTTAATGCTCCTTGAAGAATGTTTACTTGAATATTATCTAATAAGGGCAACGTTTACCGTAGACATTTTGTGCATGTAACATTATTAAAGCACCAGAGAACAGTGATGATGTCATGCTGTTAATGTGCTTCTGTGACAGAATACTAAATGAATCTCACAAAATACTTCACCAAAATCAAAATAATATTGCTTCAAAATATAATCCGCCTAAGTTTGACATTTTTGATGACAGTTAAACACATTTCCTTCAAGTTCTCATTACCATAACACAAAAACTCATTCATTACTACAATATGAAAACATTAATGATATATATAATAAAAGTGCAGTCACAATGGGAAAAACATATGCAAAATATATACATTTTAATTTATCTCTTCATTTGTGTTACTTTTTGTAAGATTATGCCACCTTTCATATCTTTATTAGCCTAGTTTATATATCATTAGCAAGTTTATTATTGTATTTTTTATGAGCCTAAAGGTTATGCACATAAAACTTGGCAAATAAACTTTCTGTCTGAAAGGGGACCTGGGGTTTCAACACATGGATGTAAATCTATAAGCAAGTTAGCTTTATTTAAATTGCATATGTGGTGAATGGCCCATAACATGCCTGAACAGGTTAGCATTAGTTTGTAATGCTCAGAGACGTTTACAAAAAGTCTGGTCTGGTGGTACTGTGGTAAATTGGAATGCTATGGTATTATGAGTGGTATCTTGTTACCATTTTAATACAAGGGAAAATCACAAATAAGATGAAATGCTATAAAGGAAAAACACATTAAAAAAAATTGTGTTTCTTCACATAATAATATTAGTTGCAAGTTAAATTACACATTTAGAGGTTAATAAATGCTGAAACATGTTGTAATTAAACTGTGAAACCAATAGATGGAGGAACAGGCCGAGGATAATTTGCCCACTTAATGCATGCTCTGATGAATTTTACATAATAAAAAATGAAATTTTTTGTTGTGGTATTAGCTATGTTTTCCCAGCTAAAACTAACAGTAATGTTTTATCATTTAATAATATACTGGTCTTAAATGGAACCACCAGATTCTGAAAACATCAAATATGATGGCCGGGAAGTGCCAAACAACACAACAAATGGCAAAACAAATTATAACAAATGACAAGACAGGAAACAGCAAATTTCCAAAAGCAAAATAACAATGAAAAGTCAACTAAATGTAACTTAATTATGGGTGAATAGTATACCTATACCTATAGAATCTATTTCATATTGCCATTTATTGTTTTATTGTGCACTTCCAGGACAATGTACATAAAGCTATGCATTCAGGCCATTGTGTAAATGAGTTTGATTTTGAAAATAGTATTTTCAAAATCAAAAGTATTTTAAAAAATGAACAGATCTGGACCAAAATAGTGTCATATCATTGGCCCATATTGTAATTAAAAGAATTTTATTTTAAATCTGCCATCTTTCCTGATGGAGCCACAGAACTTCTGGAGATAAATATATTTATTTATGACTATATTGTTTGCAGATTTTGTTTTTTTTTCACAAATAATGACTACTTTTAACTAGACCATGCTAACCATTCAAACATCGATCCCTGGATTCAGGTATAATTTTGGAATTGCACACACATTTTTAGAATTCAAAGACACATGAAACTGAACTTTGCTAGAAGCATTTGAGTTAACATAATTGTGTAGATTATGTTTCAGGCCTTAAACAGTGCAGAGGATGATCGTTTTAGCCAGGATACGTTTCTTTCCTCCTTCATGTCCCAGCAGACAGCTCATATTTTCACTTCTAATGTATTGCTGTTGTTATTTTATGTTTTTTCTCAAATCTCCACCGATCATCTAGTGATGCCTTTTTGGCACACTAGACTGTTGTCCATTTCTCTCCCTGTCTCTTCAATTTGAGTTTCATGCTTCATGGATAGCGTACAGAATCACACTCTACCCATTCAAGACAGTGGAGGTGGAGAAAGATGAGACTTTGTGTGTCTAATCTGGGAAACAATGGGAGGAATATTTGATTGCAGACATCACAATCTGTCAAACCCGATTAGATGCCCATAATGTCATGTAACCTCTTCTGACCCCACTTCCTGCTGGAATTACAATTTGCTCAAATGATGTTGTGAATACACACACAGGCAACATGCCCTCTCAGATAAACTGTCCAGATAAACTATCATGTTCTGTGCAAGTTGTGGTTTGATTTGCAGAGCCACAGAAAAACAATGCATTTAAACGGTATCTGTAGGTCTTTTTGCTAAAAGCTTCAAATGAAAACATGGAAACTTTCATTAGTCACAGGATGACACGATTTACACACTCATTTGTAGGACCCCAAAGATTAGTCCTGCCATCACCGTTCACAGGTCACTTCGCAATTGTGTTGTCACTTTACATCATAAATGTGTAAACAAATGGTAATTGTAACTTTTACCAAAACTTTATTTACATTTTTACAACTTCATTACTTTAAAGCTTAAAGGTTTTATATGCAGCTCAGGTGGCTTAAGGATTGTCTGTCTCAGGATATTTCATTTAGGTCTAAAATGAACATTTTGTCCTCATTTCCTCATCTTTATATAATTTCAAGCCTGTATGACTCTATGACAGAATGAGATATTAGGCAGAAGGTTTATGCTGTTTTTTTTGTGAAATGAAAATGGGGACAGATGGTTTCATGGGTGACATTTTTTCTTCAGCTATATGAAAGCTTTGTAGGAGGCAAAGACTGTTGAAGTTGCTTTTCTGGGTAATAGTTCTTCCATAGACGTTTTTAAAATCTCACTAATTGTTGTGTACAATTATAACTGCCATGTTGGGATAACATGGATTTTGTCCAATGTTTATGTAATATGGTTTGCTGAGTATGTGTTTTGAACATGTTTCTGATGATGTAATCCCAAATGCCACATTAATTTTGTATGAGATCAGATTAGGATTACATTTATAAAGTGAATTCACAAGTTTACATGTTTTGCATGTGTATGTGTTTGGTGGATATGAAACCAGCAAAGGTCTTGCAGGGAACTAAATGTATTTGTATGTTTGAGTCACTGTTCATGCATACAAAATGTGTGTCATCATGTATACAAAATGTGTATCGTTTTAGGATAGTCATTTTAGGATGCTTATAAAGATAATACTTTTTTCTTTTCCAAAATGCAAAATGTTTACTTTTAACGGTTTGGGTCAGTTTTATCTTATGTAAAAGTTCTTTATATTCTTTGTAAGAATTACTTTAAGAATAAATCTCTCTCTCTCTCTCTCTCTCTCTCTCTCTCTCTCTCTCTATATATATATATATATATATATATATATATATATATATATATATATATATATATGTTTCCCTTACACAGGGAATGGTAATAGAGGGAATATATTAACATTAATTTTGAGTGAACTTGTTTACATATGACATAACTATCATTGAACAAGCCTCTGTATTAATTTCCCTTAAACACATTTTCACTACACCATGTAAGATGGAACAGCATATTTTGTGATATCATCTTAATATGATACCTGTCATCTATCATGTTAACTGATTAAATGTCACAGTCTCAAAATACATACTGTTTTAGTAGTGTATTCAGACAGCCTTTCAAAGACCACTGACAAAGGTATGAGCCTTTGCACCCAATGACATATTTCTAATGCACATCCATTTATTTAAAAGCCCAAATTTCTTGTTATCATCAATACAGTCAACTCGATATTCATAAACCAATTACAATCTTGATATCCCTAGTTAGTTTTATATACCTTCTATATATTAGAATGAACAATAAAAATAATATTTTTAAAAATAATAAATTGCAATAATACCATGTATTGTGTTATTTATGTCTGATAATGTTCAGTATATTAAAGCTGCTTTGAAACAATGCACCATTGTCAAAAGAGCTACATAAATAAAATTGAATTGATTGAAATTGAATTGAATACTGTGTGCTGAACGCTTTTCTTTGTATACATCAAATACTCAAATAACCTACTATATTTGGCTAAATGTACAGTATAAACAGGGTATACTGCACAAAGTACTGTATAGGTATTAACCCACATGTAATGTACTTAACTTATCATTGTTTTCAATAAACCACCTCTAGTATCAGCTGTGATGTTTAAAATTCTTTTGTATATTGTTTAAAATGAGAATGTTATATAAAATAAAATGTGTCTGGTGCTTACCCTAGGCACAACTCACGAGGGTGTTATGGGTGGTTTTTAGTTGTTAGTGTTATGGGCTAATGTGGTTTCTAGAGTTCTGTGTGTGGTTGCTAGATGGTAGTTGACAACACAATCTTGTGGCAATTTGTAATTATTTTGTTTTCATGATTTGATCACTAATTTGTATCGATTTTTACAATCTCTTATACATTTTATATATGTTATATCTGCTTTCGCCCCAGTAATGGTTAGGTTTATGGGTGGGGTTAGGGGTGGACCTTCATACTTGCTCTTTCTCTTAAAAACGTATGTTTTTGTACATTTCACATAAAATCGACATTTTGTAAAATAGTTACTTTTTCCCATGAGATCTAGTTGTAACTGACTAGATAAAAGAGCCCATCTAATACTTTGATATTCTGTCAGATATGGCTGGGATTCCGCCTACATCAAAGTGACTGTTTTGATAATTTTATCATCTACCAGCTGAAAACTGGCTGTTGAAAAGAAAATCTAACTGCTTAAAAAAGTATTAGCATATTTCTCTTCAACCAGCTGTGTGATTTGAAGTATATTTTATGTCTGCTGCACAGTACAGGATGAGTTATGAGGTCATGTGAGGTCATGGAGCATGTAACTGTTTGTAATGTTCTTTACTGCATAACTGAATACTGTTTTAAATACTACTTTAAAAATGGTTAGTAAAATATGGTAAAATACTGGACAGTATTCTAGTATTTAATACTCTAGTATTATGTCTAATGCCACATTTTGGCAATTCCAATAATTACTTCTTCCTCAAAAAATCCTTCCAGGCTACCATACCTAATTTACAGCATGTAAAACCAAACAAAATCAGATTAATCTGAGCATTTAAGACAGCAAATGATTAGGAAACAAATAGAAGACTTTTGTTCAGCACACCACTGAGTAGTAATAGATTTGCTGCCTATAGTGTTTTAAATCAGTCACTTACGAGATTCCATAGATTCTCTAGATTCATGGAGCTGCTTATGTAGACAGCAGACACTAGTCTGCTAGTGACACTAGTTAAAACTAGAGTCTTTGTTTCCCATCTTATTTCTTCTCTTCATAAAGCAAAACATCCACAATCTCTCATTTTTGCTCATTTTTTCTGTACCCTTGCTTTGATATCTTTCGTCTCATCTTCAACAATCTCTTCCGCCATTATTTCTTCTGCAGTCCCTGTGATCTGTCCGTTCAAATCCAGCTACAACAGAAACCAAGTCTTTGTCTTTCGTGGTAAATTAGGTTAGATTCATCTCTTCAAAACAGAATTCAGAATAATCCTCTTAAACCACAGACTATATTTTTGGTTTGTTGGCCCTGCTGGTAAATGCTATAACTATACCATAAGGGGATATACTCATATTGGATGTCTATTTGAATATATTTTTATTGCAGGCAGCAAATAAATAGCAGTTAATTTCAATAACTGCATGCAGCTAAACCCAAACCACAACCCTAATCCCAACCCTGTTGTAGTGCTAATATCACTCAGTACTTAAATGTACAATTTAAGTTCTCAAAAACAGAAAAGTCCATATGAATGCAGAGGGAGAGAACCTTGGAGAACTCTTGCAAAGGGGGAAGAGTAGGGGGAGGACCAGCATGAAGCAGAAGAAGGGAGGAGCCAAGGCAGAGATTCAGTGGGACTTCCAGTTGGAGTCTGAGAGGCTGACTGAAGGATGCAGAAATGGGGAAGGAGGAAACCCAGGTGCAGCTGAGGAGCCAGCGGATCAGTGTGACATTAATGTGGAAGTCCAAGGGGGAGCTGCAAGCCTGATAGGAGTTAAAGAGCTGCAAAACTACAGCAGAGGTGATAGATCTCACAGAGTGGACCGAGCCAGAGAGCTGGATGGAATTTAAGGAGCCCAGGAGCTGGGTGGGACAGGGAGAGATAAGGGAGCCAAGGAGATCGGTGGGACCAATAGAGATGAGTGAGCCAAGGAGCTGGGTGGGACCAGCAGAGACAAAGGAATCACAGAATCTGGCTCATGCACCTGGTCAAAAGCCAAGACATGCTTGGGCTCCAAGATGCAATTGGCGGCAGGTCTAGCTCCATGATGACCCTCTGCACCAATGAAATGTCCTTGGCAGGCATGGCTTTGGGCTCATAACAGACACAGGCTCTTGTTTTGGGTCTTCGGTAGTCTCCGATTCTTAGTCTATGAGGGGTGTGTTGTGGAAATCTTTGGGCTCTGGTTCTGTGGCTGGCATACAGTCCTCAAAGTCCTACACCACCTTATCCATGATAAAAGGGGACCCACATTAAAAAGCACCAGCTCTATAAAGTCAAAAAATCTTCTCTGAGGACCATAAATGAAAAAGAGAATTTTGCTCATTACATGATCCAGCATAGAAAAATGAAATCAAATCAGTCATGGTACTGGGTCAGTTTAGCAAGGTCCAAAAAACTCACAGGTATTGTCCTCAAGGGAGTGATCATCCTGGGTGATCAGCAGAAGTTAAACAGAAGGTAAATCCATATTTATCCTTCTGTTATGGTGTGTATAGGAGTAATTCGGTAAAACATGAAGATAATATCAAAAATATACATTTACGAGCAAAACTCGGGAACACAGGAGAGCAGAAGAACTCAAAAACTCCATAACCAAACAAGAACTGACAAAAAATCTGAACATAACCAGAGAATATATACAAGGAAAACTTAAGACTCAGGTCTTGTTTAGAAACTAAGGATAACTCAGTGAGTAATTATAGAAACTAATGAGGGACTAATACAAAACTGATGAGTGGGGAACAAACTACAGAACAGAACACAAAAAAGCAAAAACAAAGCATTAATCTGACAGTGCATTAGAAACAAGATAGTATACTGTCAATAACATATGATAGTATGATAATATGATAGTAGATGGCAGTAAGTACACTATTAAGCTACACTATTATTTAACTTCCATTTTCTCTAATCAGCTATTGTATATCGAATCCCCTTCTATGAGGTTATGGATGACAAAAAAACAACTGGATTGTGACAGCCAAGTGTTAAGGTCTACTCCTGAGTTGCTAGACTGAATCTCTACACTGCTACAGTAAATTTGTCCCAAATCACTTTGTATGTTAATGGAAATAGCTAAGGATATTAACCGTTTGAATAGGCTTCAAAGCATTGGGACACAATGGATTATAAAATAAAGTGGATTTGCTCAGAACTCAATTCAATTTTATTTATATAGCACTTTTCACAAAGTCACATTGTTGCAAAGTAGCTAAACTTTAAAAGACAGCATATAGAAAAGGAAAACTGCTATATATACAACAAATCCATAAACAGTAACCCATAGTATTATTGAAAATTTTGGTTTCTGTAAGACGTATACTAGTAATAGTAATTAACAATACTACGATTATAAAAGTTTGGGAATAACATTATAAGCATGATAAATGACACATTTAATATTTAACCTAACAAGCCTTTGCAGTTTATGTGAGAATGGCCCTTTGAAACAAAGAATAAATTACTTAAAAACAGTAATTCTAACATACATGCAGAAAAAGCAAAAATGCAATGTAGGTTACATTAGTATTTACAAGAATAAACAGTGAAAAGTATGAACTTTAAATAATATATTGAAAATGATATTAACAGAATTAACAAAACCCTATGCTAATGTTAGCAGTTTCCCAGTAAGCAAGCCAACAGTGCAACAGTGGCAAGGAACAAAAACTGCACTCATGTATAAATAGACAAACAGAACCTGGGGAGAAAATAGGCTCAACCAGGAGGGCCAGTTCTCCTCTGGCATGTTACAACTACAGCTACTTTTTGTTAAAAGGCAAGCTTATAGTAATGATTTACAAAAGAGTGATGGGGTGTAATGTCACTGATTGCAGCTTTAAATTCAAACTGCTGTTACAAGACAGAATATATGCTGTTTGTAGAGTCTGTTAGAGTCTAACTAAGGCTAGAACTTTACATAGAAAACAGGTGGCCAAGCAGATAAGAAAGCAAATAGAGTTTAAAAAAATGAGTAAAGAAGTCCATCACATACTGTTATATAAAAAACAGCGTGGTCTCAGACTTTTGGACCCTATTCCAAGTCACTTATAGGTCACTTATCTGAAACCTGATTCTAATAAGTAAGATTTTACTGATTGAAATGGTAAATATCTAAGCACAAACACACACATGGAACATATTGTGAAGTTTGTTGACTTCAGCACAACATGAGTCTGCTTTCACCCTGTGGTTTTAATGTGCCTCCAATTCAATACAGATCATCTAATTGAGGTCATATTGCCCAATGTACTGTGGGCTTAAGAATGTTTAAAATTCATCTTGCACTGGCAAGAAAGCATTTCCAAAACATCCAAAGAATCAGGCTATGAGGCTAAAAGGAGCTACATGTGCACGCTCATGAACTTTGTTACTATTGAGTTAAACAGAAATGTCCTTACATCTTAATTCCTCAGGACACCTTTTATGCACCAGTTCTCTACACAGCAGTATATGTAGATCACCAGTCAGTTTCTACCATATTATTATTTTAGGTTTTTTATTGTAATAAACTTTTTTAAGATAATATAACTCTGCTTTTAGAAACATTGTTATTTTCCTTTTAAGCAAATCACAAGCACCCGCCTTCTACAAGAATATGTCTTGTGGTTCTTTAGAAAGTCAGATTTTGGCCATCAGCCTTTCATTTATGACATGAGATAATGGGTGGTCCACAGGCAGCCCACGGGCTGCACAGGAAGCAACCAGCAATTTACTATCCTCCACAACCCCAGCATGCTGTACCACCATTTGTGAACATTTGTGAATATTTTAGTTAATGATCTTCCAATGCTGAAAATGTGATACCTCACTTAAATATGTGGAAAAGATCATTTTAAACTATATATCACACATGCAATGTTATGTCTTGTGATTGCTCCTTTGATCTCATTATATGGCCAGAAGAGACACGAATCAGTTCATTAAATGGGGAACGACCAGCTGCTCCATTATCACAGAGATTTGTGTGGTTGATGATCATTGTTTGTTAATGTGCACATTAAGGTGCATGGTTTAATATGACTGCGTTTGTGTGCTTTGAAAACAGAGACAGCCAAACTGAAAAGTCCCACAGACTTACAGGAGGGACCAGAGACATTTAAGTAGGTATAGGTATTTTGTCTTAGGCCAGTTAGCAGCCACCAAGAACACCCACAACACCCCTCACGTTTTCAGAAAATTTAAAACTGACATTCTGGTTTACTGACTGATATGACAATGGCCTTTCATGTCATACTGACATCTATTGGCATTGATGCAAAGCTACACAAAAACACAGGTGCTTAGTTATCATATGCCATTGTATAAATGTCTAGAAATATTCTGTTGAACTAGTTTATTCTGTATTCTTTAAACATTTACTTTAGAAAAACCTAATAAGTACACCTAACTACATACAACTTCTCTCACTAACATGGCAGGCATGATTACATCTGAAATGTGCAATCTCAATCCAGAATTCATTCTGAAGTCACCACTCCAAGCTGAACACTGTTTTTTTATTGTAAACATCTGCATCTGCTCGCACTGTTGATGAATTGAACGACTTGGAACTTGTGTTATTGTTTCCAGTATACAAAGCTATCTTAGAGCCTGATTCTGCACAGCTATTAGCCCCTTTTCCACTGTCAAGTCAGTGCGAGCCAGGGCTTTCATCTAGCCAGGACCAAAATTTGTGTTTATGCTGGCTGCTGAACCGTTTTGCTACATTTTGCTGAAGCCAACAGTGCATAGTACCAAAAATACATAGAGATAAAAGCACTGAAGCTGAACAAAAGAATAAAGATTGGGAGTGCATTGTCAGGCAGCGTGTCACTGATAACCGGCTTATGTCATTGTGTTTTTGGAGTGATTTTGTTGAATTTTTTCAAAGCATTCCATCATTTGTTGCACTTGGTGTTGTCATCATGCCGGCCAGATATGATGTAAGAGATTCATTATGAAGTGTATTCACTTTCATTTTATACAGTCAGCTTCATTCATTATAACGTGATTTTGTGAGTGATTGACATTTTCAGTAATGTTGATAGTTTTTTTTTGCTTTTGAATGCATTTTTGAATGTTTTGAATAACAGCTTTATTCGTGCTACTAAAAGAACCTTTGTGAAGAAAAAAAGTTACACATATTGTAACAGTAACAATATATGTTATTGTTACCATGTGACTGATAGCATAACAAATTACACTAGGTGTTACACTAGGTGTGAACCTATAATCAGCACATGATCAGACCATGCATTAAAAGGTGCCTTTTAATCAAAAGAGCATCTCTCTCGTTTCTCACACACAAGCACTTCTACACAGGTTGTTGCCATGGAGATATAAACGACCAAAACCATCTTTATCCGCAGCGGTCTGCATGAGGTAGCGAGTGAGCTAATCACAGGAAGGGTAAAACAGATGGTATAAAGATGCCAGAAGGCCTGAGAAAGACAGGTTAAAATGCAATAAGGGTTCAATGACCCTTCAGTGCTTTTAACCTTATGGCTTTTCTTTCTTTCTTTCTTTCTACATATATTTTTTTATGAAGTAACAGCTTGGGTAATGGGCTGGTTATGGCATGAGGCTGCCTTCAAGGGCTGACAATGGGTCCCTCTCTGGCTGATAACATCTTATATGGTGCTTTTAACCCACCTCACAACAACTCTGATGCTGCTTTGTTCTGTGTAAATAAAAAGAGACATTAGCCTTTAACTTTTTGTCATGTTTATAATTTATATTTGTTATTATGTTTATGCTTAATGCATTTAAATTGCATTAATTTCATAACATTTGCTGTTGCTGTGTAAATACATGTATGTAAATACATGTATAAATACATGGTTGAATTCATTGATTACATGTAAGTGTTTGCCATAAAAGACAATATGTGAAAAACATTTTTAAAAACATTTAAAATGTATACATAAATATACATATATAATACAGTAGTATAATATAATATAATGCCCCCAAAAATCCAGTTAGCAAACATTACCCCTTAATGGTAAAAAGTTAAGTTCTGACTCTGGTGCAGAAGCAGTAAAATGTAATTGACACACTTTTTAAGTTAATTCATTTTATATTTTGAATAAATCTGAATCCAGAGTTTACTTGAATTCGTAGTTTACTTTTACTTTTGGAAATTTTTAAAACAAGGTTTTTTTAACTTGATTTACTTTTTCTAACTTTTTAACTTAAGTAATATTTTAATAGATGACATTCCCTTGAGTAATATTTTGGTGTGGTACCTGTACTTGTACTTAAATGTGGAACTTAAGTACTTTCTCCACCACTGTTGACTCATTCGACTCACTTCAGCAGTGGGGCTGGATACAGATGACCGGAGCCCTTTAAAGGCTGACAGGATTATGTTCCTGCATACCTTACATCAACACTTTACATGATCTGAGAGGCTGTGTCTCCAAATTTAGCATTAGCAATTTGGTCAGACACTTTCAGATGGTTTAATGTGAAGTGTGTAATTTTTTTGGTTTAAGTACTTTCCACAGAAGCATAAGTTTAATTTTGACATTGGTGAGGACATAAAAACAGTGAACAGATCCACATTGTCACTGTATATGAGTTAGGCTACTAGTTTTTGGTGTCATAAACTCAAGTTACATGGGTATAAAAATAAGGCTACATGGGTATAAAACAACAAATACATGCAATAACTAGGCCTATTTACTTTTTCAGTAGAAAAAATTCTTAGTGTCAGTATTTTCCTGAATACAATTTCATTTTATGTACCGCATGATAGAATATTCAAAGTGAGGTAACTCAGAAATGTTATGGGTTGAATAGGATAATGTCTTATTAAACAGGACAATGTTTTAAAGTTTTTAGCCTATATTGACCTAAACAATGTGTATTAATGAATTCTGTAATAAAGGTAACTGATAAAAGATACTGGTGAGGTCAGAACAGCTAGCAAGCTACCGATTTTTATATCAGGTTTGTGATTAATATTTTATATTGCCTGAAAACCTTAACATAACCCTCACAGAAACCTGTGAAAAACCTTTCTCCCTCACTTACCAGTATTCTGCATGCTGCACATCATATCAAGTACACAGAGCTTTGGCGCTTCTTACAACCCAATGCAATGCAAGTATGGTAGGCAGGACTCAAAAAAGACAAAGCCAAACATATTAGCCACAGGTGTTAGGAAGGCGGGACTTGTTGTAGAGAATGAGATCCCTGATTCTGGTTAACCTTTACACTATTATTTTTTTTCTGTTATTATTTAGCGCTATTATTACAGAATGTGCTTATGACAGATTTTTAATCTAAATTTTTTCACATTTCCTGGTTAATTAAAATAAGTACTAAATGAAAACCACCAGACATACACTACCACAAGTGGTTTTATATGAATATACTTGTTTGCTCAAAATTATTGCTAGAGCACAATTCAGTGATGACTGGATTGGTAGGGACACGTCCCTAGCACAAATCAACACCCTTGACTTTCCCCTTTTGCTGTTTGGGTCACAGTTAGCTCAAAAGAAAAATGTAACTAAGACATTCATATGCCATTCATATTTATATATAGTGTAAATGCTATGACTCTGTAGTGCATTGAAAGCACTGCTCTGTGTGGTTGACTGGCCCATCATGTCAGACTCTTCTGGGTCAGCTAACTGAGTTTGGCACAACAACACTGGCATGTGCATTAGGTACACCTGCGTGTATATTTGTGAGTGTGCCAGCAGCTCTTTTGTCTGCATTTTGTCTGTTTGTTTTGTGTTAAAGTACCAATGAACTCTGCTGCGAAGAACTTCTGAAAGTGTTTACCTCCATGTCAGAGGTTTCTGACATATGAGGACATGCATGAATTCTGTGTTGTTTGCCTGTGCAAAGAATATACGTGCAGTTAAAGCTGTTAGTCTGATTTTGTGACCAATGTCAGGCACTGAGGAACAAAGATGGCGAAAAGAGGCAAAATGTTACTAACTGCAGCTATAACATCACACTGCTGTGACTAGGCATGGAATAAAACTCGTTGTAAACTCTAACTGAGCTGGAGGTAGGTTAATAGATAATAGGAAAAATTAATTCTTCTTAATTAAGTCCATCACATTCCCACTGCTTCTCAATTTTGTATGAGGAGTAGCATCTAGCTAAACCAGAACTGGGACAAGTGTCAGGTCAAACTGGATCTGTCTTAAGGGTCCTCCCTTTTTATCTCTACACCATCTGGTCTGGTTCAGATCCTGCTGACTACAGAACATTGGTGTAAGGACCACCCATTGGCCCATTGACGGAATCCAATGGTGTTGCTGAAGGTATCTCACATGTTCTGACTTTCCATAGCATTTCTACAAATTTCTTTAATTTATTACAATTTAGTTTTATTGACCCTGTGGTTAGTTCCAATCTGACTCCAATTTTATATTAATTTTAGATTAATGATTCCAAATTATCTGTTGATCATAATTTAGATTTGATTACTTAGAGATTCCCATACTCTTAGTTATTCTTTCATTAGGGACCCATGGTCGCACTGAGTCTCACGCCGGCCGATATATGCGGATCTCACGATCACAAAACAGTCATTTTGATCTTACTCAGAGGTTGCGGATAAACTAATATTATTCAGCCTGGCTGTTCCATACTTGCTCAGATCTAGTAACAGTTATCTTAGTCACGATCATGCAACTTGTTAAGACAGGTGATAGACAGAAACCTGGAGATCTTGGTTGATGTGCTCCTAGCTCCTTTCAACAAGACCCCAGTATGATCACATCCTGACACTTTTTTTGGTGGTACAATTTTGTGGTAACCTTGGACTCCTTCTAATCTACCGGTAGTAATAATTTCTTAAGAACTTCCAATGTATCAAGGAAAAGATATTTATTTGTCAGGCAGGTTAAAACATCCATTTAGAGACGTAAAATAAATAATATGAATTTGAATATAAGAAAAACAGTACATGATCAACAGAATAAAAAAGAAGGTACAAAGTCTAAATCATACCTGGCAAATGAGACACACAGCAGCAGTTGTGTGGGAAGTTCTGGTTACAGAATGCTTCCCCGAGTCTTTTGCCTAGCCACCTTATATACACAGATAAGACAAAAAGTCATAAATTTTGTGGTCAGTTCAGTATTTGGTTTGTCAGTTTCTCGTGACCTGAAAGATAGTATGTTTCTGTATGTTTCTGTTGAGATAATCAGTACCCAGATGTCTTGAGAGAAGCACACCCATAACAGAAGTGTAGGTTTTCTATTAAGTTTTCTCCCTCTAATATATTTTATCCCATAACTATAGAAATTACACCTTTTTACCCATCACACCATGACCTTTAAAATGATATCAAACATGAGAATGAAAACTCAATAACATCACTGTATGTTGCACATATATGTTCAATGAGCTCTATTGATCTGAGTCTAAAATGAAAGAGAAAGCAGAGGTGAAATTCAGATCATCAGTGTCCCATGGGGGGGAAGCAAGGAACCATAGCCTGGGAACAAGTATCAACTGGTGTTTTGTTGTTTTATGGTATGTTTCTGTAAACGAACACAATGTTCATCTCTAAACCAGCTGCCTTACATTGGGGAAATAAAAGACGGGGAGACTTAATTATAATTTATGAGACTTACCTAATTAATGCAGCCTAATGAAGACTGTTCCAGAGTTTGGGGACTCTGTGCCCAAGTATGAAAAGGATCTACCACCCAGCCTTAATTTTGAAACTGGCCAGAATTTTGAAATCGCAGTAAACTTGAGAGACTGTAATGAGAAAGAAGCTCGCTCAGATAGTGGGGAGCTAAACCAGGTAGGTAATTAGTAGAATTTTAAAGTTTATACAATGTTTAAATGGCAGCCAGTGAAGTTGTGACAGAATAGGGCTAATATGGTCATACTGTTTTGTTCTTGTAAGAACTCTGACTGCTGCATTATGGACCAGCTGGAGTTTTTGTACTAAACCTGCAGGGCAACCACCCAGTAAGGCATTACAAAAAGTCTTGATGTCATGAATGCATTAATTAATGTTTTGGCATTGTTAAAATAAAAAGTAGATTTGAGATTGGTCTGTAATTTACTAGTTTCCTTGGAACAAGTTGTTTATAAAAGACTAATAACAGCCAGATTGTAGGTTTTTGGGACATATCCCAACACCAATGATGAGCTAAAAATAGGAGTCATTTAGGGGTAAATGAGGATTTATAATTTCAGGAAGCTCTGAACAACTTGGTAGGTATAGGATGTAGCATACATGTTGTTTATGATTTAATTGTTTTTAACAGTTCTATAGTAGTACATCCTACTTATAGTAGTATAGTGTAGTAGTATAGAAGCCTATATAATAAAATAAGCTTATTACAGTTCAGCAAGGGGCTTATTAGCTTATTGTTACAATTATATGAGCCATAAATGTTGTGCTGCTGCCCCGGATATCAGTTCTGTTGATAGGCAGTCTCCATATAAGCTCTATAGTAGTGATGGGAAGTTCGGATCATTTTACCAGCTCGGACCTTTGAGTCTCATTCAGCAAAATGAATGAATATTTTTTCGAGTCATTTTGTTTATTTTAGCAAAATATAATTAAAATGTTATGTGTTACTTTCCTAACACATCTACTGCTTAGGCAAATGTTGATCACACTACAAACAAGATAAAACTATAATGCAATAAAAAACTGAAAAGGTTAATTCATTGTTTACCTGGGTCTTTAGCTCACCTCACCTCTTATTTGACAAGTCTTCGGGTTTGAGTTGATCGTTCATCACGTGACAGCCCCATATGCTTAACCTATGCAGCATGAACCAGAAAGAAAATTGATTAGTTCACCTTTCAAGTCTTCGGGTCGTTCGTTCTTTTTTCATGTGACAGCATTTAATAGAAAAATTTGTTAATAATTTACAACACTCCCTATATACTCCCTTTATAATGGAAGACCTATGGTGCGAGCCAGTTATACGCTGTCACTAGACGAAGAGACCTGGGTTCAAGCTCCATCTTGAACACTTCTTGAACAGGCTGTCCCAGGTCCAAGTATTACAGGAAAAGACCATGTTTTTGGTTTAAACTTCCCTTGAGGATTGCTTTGATGTCTGTTTTTTTAACCATCCTTGTTGTATTATTGGGGATTCCTGGATCCTCATGACATGATCACAAGAGGAACGACTTCTCTGATTTACTTCACTCAAGAAAGAGTTTGCTTGCCAGTGTGTTTTTCAGCCCTCCTCATTGTGGTTTTGGAGTTTAGGTTTAGTCTGGGACTGCAGTTTCAAGTAACTGGAGTTAGCATTGCATGACTCCTTTTGGAAGGCGGTCCTAGGGGTTGAGTTAAGAGTTGAGTCCAATATGGGGCCTCTTCTCCCCTGAAGATCTGCCTAGAGGGTGGAGTGATGTGCTTAGTAAATTACCCCAGTTGATCATTTAGTGGCAGTGGAAATAACCGTTCATTTAAAAGCTCTTGGTTCAAGAATAGAGAGTAGGTAGAATATTCTTTTGAAAAGGATGCTGCATTTGTTACGCCTGTCATAATGCCAAAACAAATTTGGCTCAGCTGAGACAGATAATGCGTTCACAACCACTGGCTTCAACAATTGGCGCCATGCCCTTGTTCAAAATAAGAGACTAAAAAGGCATGAATCCAGCAAAGAACATATGTCATCAATGGTACTGGCAAACTTTATCGATGTATGCAGCTCTCCTTTAAGTACTTTGGAAAACCTACAGTGGCTGGAGTGTACACTGGATAAAGTTGAAGTAGTTGCTAGAACAGCGCTGGACTGGACACCTGGCGATGGTTAATGTCATTAAGAAGTCTTTTAACAGCAATCTTTCCCTGCTAGAGCAGATTGAAGACACCAAATCCAGCAGCACAGTAGTGAGGCTTGAGGCCACAGGGCTACTGAAGGCCATCACACAGCCCAGTTTCTTCTTTATAGCCTGTATGAGACATAAGGTGTTGAGTTTGCTGGACTCCCCAACACTCTTCTCCAAGCAGTCTGGTCCAGAGTGCATTCAAGTGTGTGGTTAAACTGAGATGTGAGAATCAATTTGAGAGAAATTTAACAAACAGAAAGAGAATGCAGAACCACTCACAATCCCTGCACAGAAGCGACAAAGAGATGTGAGCACACAATGGAAAGACTATGTGGAGGATACAACATTTGGTTAAAACAGAATGAATGGAGAAAAGACAGAATGTAAACAACAGTATTTTAGTATCCTGGATGCAGTAAATTGAGAAAAGTCCACTAGATTTAGTGAAACAAACTAATTTATACAGGCCCTGAATGCTCTACATCCAAGGAGTGAAAGTTCTATGGATGGAGAGAGATGGAGTTTGAGAGACTTGCAGTTGAGAGGGACTTCACACATATGTTCACTAGAGAATGGAAGGAGAAACTAATGAGAAGATTCGGCACTGCATCTAGGAGGTTGCAGCTGTTCTGATTGAGAAAGCTTTTTGACTGATAGTAAATGACTTATATGACAGCTTAATGACTTATGAAAATGTTTTTCCTCTGTGTTTTAACTTGTTTTAACATTTTTCTCAACTTTTCCATAAACGTTTCCATACACACATTCATGTGTTAAAACAACTATTAGTCTTAATAGCTATAATAATATAATAATAATAACACCAAAAAGAAAATGTGGAAATCTGTCTTAATTATTAAATAATCTTTTAACTTGTATACTTTTAAGCTATGATTTACCAAGTTAGTGGGAAGTTTGCACCCTCTATAATATGTAAGTTGTTATTATGTTATTGTTTTATGTGAATTAGTGGATAATACCACTAATTGTTGGTGGGGCAGTTGAATAAAAAAACCTGATAAAAAACAAGTCACAATATTTTCTGCCATTTTGCCAATAACAGGAATTAGATGTTATTTTGCTGAGTGTGTTGTTATGCTGGCACCTTGACAGCTGACTCCTAAAGCTAGATATTGTTAATATTCTGTGTGATTGGTTTATAGCACTGACACATAAATTAACTGTTTGATTTTTACCATATATAGGCATTTTTACCTTTATTAGGGTAATTTTTCCTATTTCCTATTTAATTTGCTGTTATAAATGTATATTTTGTTATGTTTTAATAATAAAACATTAAATACTGATATTTTAAATGATTTTTAAAAATCAAAAAAGATATGCTTGGTTGTAAATCACTACAAAAACCCATACAGGGCAGTTTTTCCCCCCATACCTTAAGTGCATTCTAACTGCATTTCAAAAGACTAAACTGCACAGTAAAACATTTTAAATGCATGCACCATGGTCTTACCTACTAGGGTAACATTGCACAGTATACAGTATGTGTGACTTGTTCGTTTATTATTGTTAATCATATGGTTAAAACAACAAATACAATATTGTTGTAGACAATTGGTATTGCTCAGCCCTATTTTGAGGTACTTTTTTCAGAAGCACCCTCAGTGATTTGATTTTGGAACTGGGCCTGGTGAAACATCTATAATAAGGTTTATTCAAGATTCACCATCAGGAGTGGTTCAGTCTGGCCCTGTCACCTTGTGTCTTTATGAAGGTCGAAAAGGCTCCTCTTGACCTCCTAAGGGAGCAGGGCATTCACATTCTGAACTAGCTTTTATTGCCTTACTCATGGGATCAGTTGTGCAAACACAGGGACAAGACTAGGAAAAGAGCAAGCTCTCCCCTGTGCAGAGCATCTCTTTTCACACATTGAATAGGATTCAGTGGGACATGTCAGGTGCAGGTTTCATTACATATAATGAAAAGTAGAACATATAAAACTGAATAACTACCAAAAATGTGCAACACGGAAAACAGAAAATCGGTTTTATTGCCCATTTTTAATGTTCATTATAACATGAAAATAAATAATTCTAATTAAAGATACTAAGATTGTAGCTAGTTTATGGATTAAGAGTTGACTAATGATTACAACACATTTGCACCATTTGAATAAATGGACATGCATTAGAAATCCCTGTCTGGTACTTCTCTTAGTGGTCTATGAGAGGGTAACTGCCTACTAAAACAGTATGTACCTCTGACTATGACTTTTAGTCAATTAACACAAAAGATGATAGGTATCATATTAAGCAAGGTATGCCATATTCCAGCTTACATGGAGATGGAAGACAAAGAAATAGTGAAATAGTAGAGTATTTAGCCCTGTAGTTACAACCCCAGCTCAAAAAAAGTTGGGATGCTGTGTAAAATGTAAATAAAAACTAGAACATAGACAACATATCAAATGTTGAAAACAAGACATTTTACTATTTCATACAAAATATTAATTTTGAATTTGATGGCAGCAACACCTCTCAGAAAAGTTGAGATGGGCAACAAAAAGCTGAAAACGTAATTGGTACTGATATGAAACAGCTGGAGGAGCATTATGCAACTAATTAGGCTAATTGGCAACAGGTCAGTAACATGGCTGGGTATAAAAAGAGCATCTTAGTAAAGATGCACAGAGGTTCACCAGTCTGCAAAAAAATTTTGTCTATAAATTGTGGAACAATTTCAGAATAGTGTAGAAAGACTTCTGGAGAAATCTCTGTGCACAAGGGACAAGGCCGAAAGTCAATATTGGATGTCTGTGATCTTCCGGGCCTCAGGTAGCACTGCATTAACAACAGGCATGATTGTGTCTTGGAAATAACTTCATGGGCTCAGGAACACTTCCACAAATCACTGTCTGTGAACACAGTTCGCTATGCCATCCACAAATGCTATATGTGAACACAATCCAGAAATGCCGCTGTCTTCTCTGGTCCAAAGCTCATTTAAAATGTACTGTGGCCAATTGGAAAACTGTTCTGTGGTCAGAAAAGTTGAAGTTTGAAATTCTGTTTGGAAATCATTGGAAATCATCCTTTGGACTAAAGAGGAGAGGGACTATCCAGCTAGTTATCAGAGCACAGTTCAAAAGCCTGCATCTCTGACGGTATGGGGTTGCATTAGTGCCTATGGCATAGGCAGCTTACACATTTGGAAAGGCACCATCAATGCTGAGAGTATATACGCAAGTTTTAAAACAACATATGATCCCATCCAGAAAATGTTCATACTGCATCTATTACAACAGCATGGCTATATAGTAGAAGGTTGTAAGGTTGTAACCCAACTTTTTTGAAAGTGTTGCTGCCATCAAATTCAAAATGAGGTAATATTTTGCATGTCTCTTTCAACATTTGATATGTTGTCTATGTTCTAGTGTGAATAAGATTTGGGTATATGAGATTTGCAAATCATTACATTCTGTTTTTATTTACACAATGTGTTGGCCGAACATTCACATCTGCATAGTTGCTGTCTTTTTGGATATTTCCATTCACATATGAGGCAGTCACGAAATAGAGGATGAGAGAAGTAGTGATTGTTTTATTACATAAATGGCAGCATGATTGCTGAAGGAAGGTAACTTTAATAACAAAACCTCATAACTCATTTCACGATGAGCTGACTCACTCCACAATGGGGTCTGGTTAACATTTCCCAGTGAGCTTTCATGTTCAGCATAACCGCACATTTCTGTGTGATGTTAATCCATAAATCATTTAAACTTTCTTTTGTCTTGCAAACTCAACCCTTGGAGATTCTGCTTAGTTAATAAGATTAAAGTAACTGGTGAGATTGAGGTGGTAAAGCTGAGATAAATTGGTTGAAATCACTGCAGGTTTAGGGTAATGATGTTGTGATAGGGAGGTTGAGGTTTTGAGGTTAAAATCACTTGTGAGGTACTGAGGTTGACCTAGTAAAGTTGAAGAGGTGGGAGTTACTGGTGTGACTAAAGTTACTAAAGTAATGAGATAGAGTTGAGATAGGCAGGATTTTAAATTAAGAATTAACAAGACGGTTGGTTTTTGCTATGCAAAAACATACAAACAAAGCTGCATAAATAATGCAAATGTTAATTTACTAACTATTTAATTTAACTTTCATTTATAACTTTTACCATCAATTTTGAATTTGTTAAAATGTTGTGTTTAATATCTCTTTGATGAATCTGGTTAAAAACATTGGTAGATATATGTCACTACCCATTACACTTTGGATAGTGTAATGGGTAGTGGTCAGTGTAGTCATTTAGCAGACGCTTTTATCCAAAGCAACTTACAAAAGGACAAGAGCATTGAACATTTTGCCTTGTGAGCCGACAAGCCAAGTCTACATAGCTACATTTACAAGCAGACTTCCTTTATCCTATCTTTTTTTTGAGGATAGGATAGAGCATTAGGGATTAGTCAGGTGTCTGCGAAACAGGTGTGTTTTGAGTTGTTTTGTAAAGGTTGTGATGGTCTCGGCGGATCAGGTGGAGGCTTGGAGTTCATTCCACCACAAAGGAACAGAATTGATGAAAGTTTTACAGATTGATTTGGTGCCTCATTGTGGGGGAACAATCAGACGTTGCTTATTGACTGACCGTAGCTGGCGGGAGAGAACATATGTCTGGAGGAGTGAGTTGAGGTAGGAGGGAGAGGTTCCATTTATTGTCCTAAAGGCAAGCATAAGAGATTTAAATTTGATGCGGGCGGCTACTGGTAGCCAGTGGAGTAAGGTCAGGAGGGGTCTGACATGGGCTGTTTTGGTTGATTGAAGACCAGACGTGCTGCAGCATTATTGATCATTTGCAGGGGTTTGGTGGCACTGGCTGAAAGGCCAGCCAGAAAGGCATTGAAGTAGTCGAGCCTTGATATTACAAGTGCTTGGACTAGGAGCTACATTGCATGCTCGGACAAGAAGGGTCTGATTTTCCTGATGTTGTAAAGCACATACCTGCAGGACCAAGAGATTGTTGCAATGATAGAGAATTTCAGCTGGTCATCAAACACCACTCCAAGGTTTCTAACGGACCTAGTGGGTGTAAGACTGGATGATCCAAGTTCAACTGTGAACTTGTGTTCTAATGCTGGGTTGGCCGGTATTATCAGAAGTTCTGTCTTGCTGAGGTTGAGCTGGGGGTGACATTTTTTCATCCAGGCTGAGATGCCTAGGAGGCAGGCGGAGATCCGGGCAGCAATGGTGGGGTCATCGGGCTGAAATGAATAATGAAGCTGTGTATCATCTGCATAGCAGTGGTATGAGAAGCCATGTGCTTTAATGACCTTAGCTGTACCTAGCTGTATATATTGAGAAGAGGAGAGGAGCAAGGACTGATCCCTGTGGGACCCCTGTGGTCAGCTGACGTGATATTGACTCCTCACATCTCCATGATACCTTGAAAGATCTGTCTGTGAAATATGAGCTGAACCAGTTGAGTGCAGGTCCAGAGATGCCAAGGTTGGAGAGTGAGGATAGCAGGATCTGGTTGTTCACTGTGTCGAAGGCAGCAGAGAGGTCAAGAAGAATTAGGACAGACAACATGGAGTTTGCTCTAGCCTGCCGTAGGCCTTCAACCACAGACAGGAGGGCAGTCTCAGTGGAATGTCCTTTTTTGAAACCAGACTGTTGACTGTCAAGTAGGTTGTTCTGTGAGACATAGGAAGACAGCTGATTAAATACAACCTTTTCAAGAACGTTTGAGAGGAATGGAAAGAGTGAAATTGGTTTATAGTTGCTGGCCACTGAGGGGTCGAGTGATGGTTTTTTGAGCAGTGGTGGTATCCGAGCCTGCTTGCAACCTGATGGTAGCTACTTTGTCTGTGAAAAAACTGGGATGTAGTGGGGGGAGGTGGGGGGGCTAAGAAGAGATGAGAAAGTAGAGAATAGTTGACAGCTTTTAGAGGTGTTGCTGATCCTGTTTTGAAAGTAAGCAGCTTTGGCAGTGGAGACGTTTTTGGAAAAGGAAGAGAGGAGAGATTAATAGTTGTTGAGGTCTGTAGGGTGTTTTGACTTTTGACTGCACCATTTTCTCTCCATGGCTCTGAGCTTGGTCTGGTGGCTGCGGAGGGTCTCAGAGAGCCAGGGGCTTGAGGGTGTTGCCCTGGGGGTTAGAAGGCAGATATCATCAAGACAGGATGTTGAAGTTGTGCAGAGTATCAGTTGCTGCCTCAGCACTGAGTGATGAGAACTGGGTTATTGGAGGGAGGGAAGTGGAAACCATTGATAGAAAGCGAGTGGGTGAGAGTGAGCGGAGGTTACGATGAACAGAAACAGGAGTGGGGATGGGTGGTGAGCATGGAGGGAGGGTAACAGTGAATTGTATGAAGAAATGATCAGACACATGTAGAGGTGTAATAAGGACATTATTTGTGGTGCAGTTACGAGATACCTCTAACCTCAACCAATCACATCACTTGCAATCAGTATACATTCAGTTACTCAGTGTCAAGCATCTGAGAATAACTGTTGCAATGTAAGTGCAATGCTCTGATAGTGTCACATGGAAGCGGATAAGCTCACTACTCCCCCAGGGCACTGAGAGACTGCTACCTGAAGGCTCAGAACGTGTCCAAGCCTGGGGGGGTTATCTTCAAAAACATGTTGCACTCACAAAAATATAAAAAGCTCAGCTAAAATGTGAGACAGTATAAAAGACAGAATGTAAGATGAGTCAGAATTGAGGATAGGCTGTGCTTTCCTGTCCAACACCATCATCATCAGAATCAACAATGGCCTTCAAAAAACACAGAGGTAAATAAGTAATGTTACAGCCCAAATTGGTCAATTGCATGATTTGAACAGAGGGACATTTTGCCAGTGCTGACAGATTGACAGTTGAAATACTTTGCTGAGTAGAATGTTTAGAGTTTTCCTTTGGAATGGTGACTGACACAAGCATTTATATTTGATGAGTTTTTTTTTATTTGAGTTTTTAGACAGTTAACTATCATTAATTAAATATTTGCAATTTTGCATCTCTGTTTATGATTCAAGAGGAGCACAGGAAGTGCTGATGTCAGAAAGTGCTAGATGTCAGAATACCAGAAAACCTATAACTGAAGCATACACCTAAGGTAATCATAAACCAATTATAACAGAAGCAATGAAAACCATTAATAATGATTGTTTATAAACAATAATGACAAACAGCACACATTTGAGTAGCACAGTAGTGATGACATCATACCCTCATCACAATCATCACGGTCTGGTCATCTTCTTATTTGACAGGAGAAGCATAAATAATATGTGTTTTACAGTATAAAATCAAATGGAGTAAAAAACACTCTATATTTGAATAACGAATAAACTATATAGAGATGTGTTTAATTCTATTTTTAGAAATAAATTAGGACACACTAATTTGTGTAATACATTCTCAAAAGAGATTTATTTAACTGACAATACATCTAATTTTAAATTTTCAAAATGTTTGGCTAGTTACACAGCCCTCTAATAAGCAATAGGAACATCTATTGTACTAATGACTTACAATGCAGCAACCTGCTGACCTCCAAAGTTGCTATCTGTGTGGATTGGGATTGTCATGGTACATTTGACCAGCTCAAGGATTTAGTATCTCAGTTCATGTTAGGGCACCTACGCAGTTCTTCTTCCATAACAGAAACTACTTTTTCATGCATTTGACTTTCGAAATTCATGCCTCACAATTGCACTATACATTTACCATCTAAGACATGTCAAATTAGACAATACAATAAATATAACTTGCACAAAACACCCTTTATATTCAGTGTAAATGCATATGATTTGTGTTAAAGGTGTGGAAAGAGCAATGCCATTTTAAAATCAAGAGAAAATACAGCAGAAGAGCAACTGGACATACCTGTCTAAAATTCTTATTGGTCAAATGATGACCAAACCTACTGGTCAACCATCTACTCACTATTCACTCTTTAGTCATACACCCTGACAATGCTGATTGGCTGATACATTTACATTTATGTATTTGGCAGACACTTTTATCCAAAGCAACTTACAGTACATTCACATTATACATTTTTATCAATATCATGTGCTCCCTGGGAATTGAACCTACAACCTTTGCGCTGCTAATGCAATGCTCTACCAACTGAGCAACACAAGATCAAGCACAACCACAAGCCCATCACTAGCCACTCTTAAGAGCTGTGATGTCAAAGACACCAGGCAGGGAAAAAATTTTTTTTTTTGCTTGGAAGAGCACGTTGGCAATCTAGGCTGTGTCAGGCTGATGCCAGTGGAACTTAAACTAATGCAGCGGGAGGATCACTCAGTGCAGGCTCTCAGTAAGCTACTTATTCATGGCTGGATAACTCTCTATAAATAACTCTCAATGATCACCCCTATTGTACATAATGATTACACCCTACTTTATTTTATGCATAAATACATAATTTGTGCTGCTTGGTAAGAATGGTTCATGAATTCTAGATTCATCTTAATAGCAAGATTACGTTACCCTAAGTTGAAAATCACAACTCTGGATTTGAGAGAAATATCTCTCACAGGCATAAATGTCATTTTTTTGTTCAAAGTGGCACAGGCAGATATATCTGTCATGTCTACAATGCTTTGCCACCCTGCAAAATCCTAGGCTTTAACTTTGCCTCGTAATTCACTTTAACACATACAATGTCCATGAATTTGATGTCCAAACAGCAACGTCAACATGGACAAATAGCTACAAAAGCTCAGAACAGAAACTGTTCTCAGACATTGGCTACCATTCTCTAAAAGTTCTTTGAAACTTATAAAAAACTTTTTGCTAAAACATTACTAGAACATTTTTAATGTTATAGAATAGAATAAAATAGAATAGAATAGAAAGAGCTTTATTGCCAGGTATGTTTACACAAACAAGGATTTTGTCTTGGTGACAGGAGCTTCCAGTGCAGAAAAACTGTATATAATATAGTAAAGTGAAGCAATAGAAGTAATTTTGTGAATATACAGAAAAGTTATTGCACAGATATGTTATTTACAATATTATTTACAGGTGTACAGATTATGATTGTTATTTACAGATGTAGAATTCGGGATGTTATGTAGTAATATACAGTTGTGTTGTGCAGTGTGGAGGTATAACACCTTTAATTGTTCAGATTTAATATAGCCTCAGGGAAAAACATCTCAGGTTATGTATGTAACCCTGTTCCCTAAGATAGGGAACGAGATGTTTCATCAGCTTGACGCTATGGGGAAAGTGTTCAGGTGTGCCCAAGTCTGAAAATGTGTAAAACCAAGCCTATTTATAGGCAAGTTCAAGGTCATGTGATGTAGCACTGTGTGCCACAAAGCCTTTGAAAAGCAGCTGTCAAATATGTCATCAGCTTAGGTCTGAAGAAAGGTCATGCAGGCGAGACCGAGATGCGAAGTGAAACAGTGTCTTGTTCCCTCAGGGAACAGGGTTACATACATAACCTGAGACATTCCCTTTCGAGAGGTTCAGCTTGACACTAAGTGGAAGTAATACCCTCTGCGCCAAAGTGAGGGAAGGCCTACCCCAGATGCTATGAATCATTGGCACAGAACATAGGAGCAGATTTAGACTTGTCAACCCAGGAGGACCTGAGTGCCTGGATTTGAGTTCAGGTCTAAACTATAAAATCTAAAAAATGTGGGTGGAGAGAAACAGCTTGCTGCAGCACAGACAGCACTTAGGGATGCTCTCCTAGACAGAGCTTTAGATGATGCTACACCCGTGGTAAAATGGGCTCTAATGCCCAAAGATGACACAAGGTCACAGTCCTTGTAGGCCAGGGTAATCTCTGCATCCATGATCCACTGAGATATGTATTGTTTTGTGACCGCATTACCTCGGTTGCGGCCACCAAAACAGACTAAGAACTGAGAGGTCGCAGAAAACAAGACACCAGGGGGTGTCTCCCAATAGAGGCTCCATCCATTTAGGGTGGTGGAAGTTAACCCTGCAGAGAGGCGCTCTTAAGGGAACTCTAGTTCTGAACCAACAGGGCTGTGAACTGGGTCAATATGGTATGGCCCACACCACGACACAAAGAGCTGCCACTTCAGGGCATACAGTCTCTTAGTAGATGGGGCTTTTGGAACACAGAATGGTCTCTACAACCTCAGTTGAGAAACCAGAATTTTAGAACCACAGTTTCCAGATCTCTGGGCGGGGGTGAAAGATAAGCGACCCCCGAACCTGGGATAGCAGGCCCCCCTGAACTGGGAGCTCCCAAGGAGTCTTGTCCAGGAGAGACATTATGTCTGAGAACCAGACACAGGTAGGAAGCAGGCGAACTTAGTCCTGGCGGACCCTGGCTAGGACTCCTGGGAGAAAGGCTATTTGGGGGGAGCGTACAGATGTAACCTCGGCCACGTCTGTACCAAGGCGTCCAGTCCCAAGGGAGCTGGATGAGTGAGGCTGAACCAGTGTGTCGACTCCTCGGAGGTGAACAAATCCACTTATGTTCTGCCATACCTCTGCCAAATGGACTCCACCACTTGTGGATGTAGCCTCCATTCCCTGGGCCTCAGCCCCTGCTTCAGCAGGATATCTGCTCCCAGATTCACATGCCCTGGGATATACATTGCTCTGACGGAGAGCAGCCTGGTCTCTTTCCAAGGAAGGATCTGCTGCGCCAGCCTGAACATATGAACGCAGTCCTCCTTGGTGATTCTAGTACGAGACCACTGTGGTGTTGTCCGTATGGACTAGGATTTGTTGGCCCTTGAGGTGTGGGAGGAAAGTTTCCAGCACCAGAACTACCGCCTCCAGTTCCAGATAATTTAGGTGCCAGGAGATAAAAGGGTCCTCCCACTGACCGTGGACTGGGTGGCCATTGTGAACCGCACCCCAGCCATTGAGGGAGGTGTCCGTCATAAGAATCCTGCAAAGGCATAACACTCCTAGAGTGGGACCCAAGGTAAAAAACCAGGGTCTGAGCCAGGGTTCACCAGGGTTCTGGTGCTGGATTCTCTGTAGCGCCGGCCAGAGGGTAAGAGTTTAAAGAGCGAGTGTACTGGATGTGTGGGGTCCAAAGTGCTTGTTTTTAGCCCTTTTTATACATGCCACATCAAAAATGTTAATCTTAACTTGTTTGTGGAGTGTTTTGCAGAATTAAAGTTTGAATAACATTCTTATAACCAACCATTAACATTAATACAACATCTTAAAAATGTATGTTTTTAATGTTTCTACAACATTCAAAAACACAATTTTTGATATTTAATGGAAACATTAGGGAAATGTTCCTACAATCTAAAATTGTTAGCTGGGGAGCTGCCATGAAGACTCGTTAGCTATAAAAGCATTACAAATGATGGTTTTGTACAAGACTGTGTTGAGTGTGTGTGTGTAAAATAAATAGAAGGACACTGAGAACGAGGAGGCAGGCCGATGATGATGTTCTGCCTCTGAGATCAGGCTCACACAGGGCACTAATGTAACGTGGCAGCTTACTATAGATGTTATATGGCCCCAAGGAACAGTTTCATGTTTCACTGTTTTCAACAGTTTCTTTAGCCGCGCCTGTGACAGTTATGAGCTTGTACACAGAACAGAACAAGGACAATAACGTATATGGACACACACACATAGAATGCAAACTGCATCTCTCTCTGTTACACAAGACGTACAATCTGTGTTGAGGAAGCTACTCTGAAACTGTAGTCTGACAAGCTACAAGCAACTCATAAGGTAAAGTAGTTAGGACATGGTTAAGCTCCTGCTTTACGTAATCATATGACGTTCTCTTGTCAGTAAACCATAAAACCACAAGATGTGTAACATAACAATAGATGGCGGTAATTTGTAGTTTGTGACCTAGTAAGAAGAAGAGTGATGCTGTGGTGCTTCAAAGCATTGCTGGTTTGTCAAAGCCCAAAATAGAATGTAGCTTTTGGTCACGCTACACCATTACTTGCTTGAAATGTAGTTAGCTACTGTCATGCTACTAAAAAATTTTAAGTTAGTAGTGTAGCTACTTCTAGTTAGCTACTCCCCAACACTGTGCATAATATCTTTGCTTTTTAAATGAACTGCTTGACTAAAACTTAAAACTGCTTGATTAAAAAATAAAAATGTGACTCTTTTGGCTGTTTTAGTCCATGAGTATTAGTCTTGAGGCCATCTCTTTGCTAGTGTACTCCTAAAAATAGATATCAAAAGAAACCCTAAGACATATTTAAAATTTACAGTGTCTTTTGCTGGAAAACAGACCAAAAATGGTGATAACTTGTCATGATCACAAGAATATATACAAATCATTGTGTAATAAAGTAATCTCTAGAATGGCTGTCCTCTTAATGCACTACTTCTATGTCCAAGCCAAACTCCCTGTTTAATGTACATCAATACAGGAAGACAACTGGCCAGTTAAGCCATTTCATGAGGCCTTTTGTGCCCCGATGTTCCAAAAGGTAATTTAGCCACAAAATCTAAATGATTTCTAAAATTTAGTAAAGTGACAACTTAAACAACCCCTCAATGTCTGTCTGGTATAGGCTGATTGTTGACTGAAGCTGATAGTTGCTGTTTAACAAAACAATTAAAGTGGGAAGAATCTAATTTAATTTAATATGACTATTTTATTCAATATTTGTGTGTTGGCTTCATTTCAAAATCTAGTAAGCTGCCTTACATTGCGTTTTGTGTGGCTCTTCTATGAAAAGCATTTTAAATTAGATACAAGGTTCTGTTTTGGTTAGGATGCTGCCTTAGAAGGTCGCAACATAGTTTTATCTTCCTCTCCATCTCATGCAATGCCTATATTTTCTCTTAAATGCACTCCATCTTCTCTTAAATGCACTCTATCTCCAAATGTATTCCATCTTGCTGTTAATATTTTTCTAGTCATTTCGGCATTCTTACAGCTTGAAACACTGTAGTAAAACCACCCTTACACATTAAACTCATTGAATAATATCTAAGATGGTGGACAAAACAAGAATGTTGATTAAAAATTACATGTATATAATTTAAACAATATATGTAATTGCATATAAATCTACAAATGTAGTATTTGACTTAATATGTATGTGTTGGGTCATTCTTCAACCCCAATTTAAATAAAGTTGGGGCGCCGTGTAAAATGTAAATAAAAACAGAATGTATCATATAATGTATGAGAATTTTCAAATCTCATATACCCATAATTTTTTACACTAGAACACAGACAACATATCAAATGTTACCACTTGTGTTACTTACTTACTGTGTTTACCACTGTGTAGCATCCCCTCTTCTTTTAACAACAGTCTGTAAACGTTTGGGAACTGAGGAGACCAGCTGCTAGAGTTTTGGGAGGGGTTTATTGTCCCATTGTCTGATGTAGGATTCTAGCTGCTCAACAGTCCTGGGTCTTCAAAGAAAGTGGATATATGTAGAAATATGATAATTAATTTCTCATTATTTAAAGCACTTTGTAGTTTCACAACCTTGACTATTAGTTGTGTTACCTTTCTGACAGAATAATGATATTTAACACATTAAAAAGTATTAATTCAGCCTGAGATTCCACAAAAACATTTTCAACACTTAAATATATTATTTGCCTGATATTATTTTTAAAATGGCACAGGAAATCTACCTTTAAAATGACCTTATCAAACTGGTTAAAGCATTGGTTTTATAAAAAACAATAAAACCAAATGTAATTTTTATGCTTAATAGAATAGTGTGCCTGTAACATGCAACAGCATTCCAAATCAGTCACTTATGAGATCCCAGTTAGGTTGGGATGCTGTTTTAGAAAGCTGTTTTCTAAGGCTGTTAGGCAGCAGACAGCATGCCAGCTTGTTTTGTACCGGAGCTACAGACTCAGCCCGTTCCGTCACCCTTTCATCATTGCCTGCCTCATTTATCTCCTCTTTCTGTCATTTATTTGTTCTTTTGTTCGCCCACTAGTAATGACACCATCTCACACTCAACAGTAGACAATAGGAAGTTATGCTGTATCTTCATAAAAGCAAGAACGACATGTGTTGCTCTAAATTGTCCCTTGCATGTTTGTTTAGTTTATTTTTATGATTAAGGATGAAATATGTGTGTAGACCATTGGCTATTGCTAGGCATTTCAGCAGAGCTCCCAGCAACAGCAATCCAAAGCCCTACAGACTTCCACAATCTGACACATACTCTCATGATCATCATTTAGTGTAGCCAAGAGCTGGTTCAGTGCTGTGGGGTGTAGCTTGTCCTCTGTTAACACATAACATGATTCATGTTTCCAATAAGACACCACACAACAGTTCACTGTAAACATCCCACTGTGGCAGTCTTAGTCATACATTAGCTTTCTACTAGGGGGAAAGATCCTAAAATACCTGCAATTGATGGTGCAGCTTTAAGATGCTGTGACAGGAAAATCCTGCACAGCTAATAAATTTAGAGGTGTGTTGACCAACTTGGGTTATTGATCTGAATTCCTGTCAAACACACAAGGAATAAGATATTACAGGACACCTAATACTACTATAATATATATATATATATATATATATATATATATATATATATATATATATATATATATATATATATATATATATATATATATATTCGTATAGCTACGAAAATGTTCTTAACTATGGTAGCAAGTGCTTAAAAGAACAATTAGCTAAAGTAAGTTGAAAGCTGCTGTTTAGAGAAAATAGAAAAGTACACTACAAGTAGCCTACTATCATAACATGGTAATATTCAATTCAACTTGTTTAGTTCAAATTGTCTCAAACCCACTTTACAGGGAGGATAAAAAAAGGGTTAAAAACAAGGAAATATATACAATGATACACAGTAACAACGATATGTCAGATATCTACTATGGAGTATCAAATCTGTTATCCGCAGTCTCCCAGTGAGCACGCCAACATGGCAACGATGGCAAGGAATCCAAACTCCAATGATGAATGTGTGGAGACAAAAACCTGGGGGACCCAGGCTCACCAGGAGGGTCACTTCTCCTTTGACGCGTTACAGCAACAATCAGTACTTTGATGTAAAGGTTTATAGATTTACAGCATTGCAATCAGTATTCTGATGTAAAGTTTTACAGGTTTGCAGCATCAGTGTTGTTATGATTTAAGTTTTGAATTACAGTATTGACTAAGTTTTAATTTGGGTCTGGTGATTTTATATTTATTTTATATTTATGTTTATGTTAGCCTGATGGCTGACATATTACAATAAGGGATGTTTAGGCGAGGATGCCGATATTAAAATGACACTGAGAGCAGCTATAACATCAGACTGCTGGTATAGACAGAAATACTAAGAATATGAATGTAGATTAACTAGATTAACAGTAGCATTGGTGTAATATGTGATAGTGATTTTTTCACAGTTCCCATGGTGGTCACCCCCTCCTGTAGTCAGGCTGTTGTGAACGTTGTCACATTGAACTGGAACTTAATCTGTATCGCTCAGAGTCCCTCGAAGGAGAGAGAGAGAGAGGGGAGAGCAAGGGAAAAAAAACAGACTTAAATTAGCGTAGGGGCCGTTCACATAGAATGTGAAAGCCATGTAGTGAAATGGGTGAAAAGTGTGTTCGGTTCCGGTTAAGCCTAACTGTTGCAGCCTAGGTGTAATAGCAGTTGAATTAGGTGAATGCAAGTCTGAAGAGATGGGTCTTTAGTTTAGACTTGAACTGCTCGAGTGTGTCTGAGTTCCAAACATTGTTGGGAAGGTCATTCTAGAGTTTTGGTGCTAGGTAGGAGAAAGATCTGCCACCTTTAGACGTTTTTGATATTCTTGGAATTATTAACAGACCACCATTTTGCAAGCACAGTGTCCGCAATGGATTGTATTCTGTAAGTAATTCACAAATATACAAAGGCGCGAGACCATTTAGGGCTTTATAGGTAATTAATAGTATTTTAAAATGTATGCGATACTTTACAGGTAGTCAGTGCAGTGTTGCTAGAATTGGGCTTATGTGGTCGTATTTATTTGATCTAGTGAGCATTCTTGCAGCTGCATTTTGAACCAACTGAAGCTTATTTATTTGTTTTGTGTGACACCCCCCCAGTAATGAGTTACAGTAGTCAATTCTTGAAATCATAAATAAGTGGATAAGCTTCTCAGCATCTGAGACAGACAGCATGTGACGAATCTTGGAAATGTTTCTGAGGTGTAGGAATGCAGTACGACACAAATTGGAAATGTGACTATCGAAAGACAGGTTCTTATCTAGCATTAGGCCAAGGTTCTTAACTATGGAAGCTGGGACAATAGTGCAACCTTCAATAAGACTGTTGTGGTCTGTCATATCTAGTTTAGAGCTATTGGGTTCAATAAAAAAACCCTCTGTCTTATTGAATTAAGCAGAAGGAATTTGTTAGACATCCATTTTCTGATATCATTGATACAGTCTGTTAGCCTAGAAAAACGATGGGTTTTGCCAGGTTCTGAGGAAATGTAAAGCTGGGTATCATAGCAATGAAAACTGATGTTGTGTTTCCTAATAATATCTCCAAGCAGAAGCATATATAATGAGAAGACAATGAGACCAAGAACTGAACCCTGAACGCCATATTTTACCTGCGAGTAAGACTTTTCCTCGTTAACATAAGCAAAGTGTTAACAGTCAGTTAAATAGGATTTAAACCAGGCTAACGCTTGACCACTAATGACAACAGTTTTCCAGTTTATCAAGTAAAATTGTATGATCTATTGTGTCAAAAGCTGCACTGAGGTCCAGTAATATAAGAAGGGAGGTTTCACCGCGGTCAGATGCTAAAAGGATGTCGTTTGTAACTCTAAGCAAGGCTGTTTCTGTGCTATGGTGGGGCCTAAATCCTGACTGAAATTTGTCATATATGCTATTTTTTGCTAAGAATGTCAGGAGTTGGCGAGACACTACTTTTTCCAGTATTTTCGATGAAGAGATTTGAAATTGGTCTGAAGTTAGTCAGCTCTCCCTGGTCGAGATTTTGCTTTTTAATGATTGGCCTAATAACTGCCGTTTTGAAGGCTGCTGGAACATAGCCTAATTCTAATGAGGAATTTATAATATTGAGCACTGGTTCCGACACTGCAGGAAAAACTTTCAGTAGTTTTGTGGGAATAGGATCTTACATACAGGTATACAGGATACAGGATGACGATTTTGATGAATTCAATATTTTTATGAGCTCGTCCAATGAAATGGCAGTAAATGAGTCTAGTAGTACTTGAGGTGTGCTGTAGTATGCAGTGCTAATAGACAGAGACGTGGCTGGTTGGATAGATTCAATATTTTCTCTAATTTGCTCTATTTTATCTATTTTTAATTTTAGAACAAATTTTATTAATAGAGCAAAAATTGAGCAAAATAGAGCAAATTTTATTAGAAGGAATTTCATAAAATCATACTACATACTACTGTGCTGTAGTTTAGCATCTTTGTCTGTTGACACTTTGTCTTTGGTCAAATTTGCAACAATATTAAAAAGAAATCGTGGATTATTCAGATTTTCTCTGATCAGCTTACTTAGGTAGGTAGATTTAGCGGTTTTTAGAGAGTGTTTGTATTTGTGAATGCTATCTTTCTATGCATCACGCCAATACCTCTAAGTTCGTATTCCTCTGTCCACGCTCCATTTTTCTAGCTGCCTTTTTAAGGTTCCCGACAGGAAATCTGCAAATTCTTTAAGAAAGTCTATATGATGGCCTGGTGGTCTGTAAATGGTAGCCATGACAAAAGGCAAGTGTTTGTTACGACTGTCTATAAGTGACATATTTAACACCACTATTTCACCACTATATTAAATTTTTTCTTAGATTTATGACTGAAATCAAATTACTATCTATTTATTATTATCTATTTACTATAGATTGTAGCAACACCGCCACGTCTATCCTTCAAACGAGGTGTATGCTTATAGTATTAGTCTTGTGGTGAAGATTCATTCAGGCTTATGAAATCGTCTGTTTTAAGCCAGGTTTCTGTCAGGCACAGCGCATCCAAATTGTGGTCTGCAATAATTTCATTGATGATAAGTTCTTTATTTGAAAGCGACCTGATGTTAAGCAGGCCAAATTTGAACATTTTCATACTATCAAGTTGTTTGTTGTAAGTTGTTTTCTAGTTTTATATTAATCAGGTTTGTGTGTTTTGATTTAGAGCATGATTTATGTTTGTTTGTTCGGGGAACAGACATAGTCTCTATATGTTGATATTTAGGGGGGACAAACTCTATGTGCTGTGAATTTTGTGACCTATGTGACATGTCAAGGCGGCTTGCAGGCAGATGGATAAGCCGATCTGACTGCTTCCTGACCTAGGCCCTGGGTAGTCACATTTTTAGAGAGGACAGCAGCTCCTCCCCAGGAGGGATGGAGGCCATCTCTCTTTAACAAGTCAGGTCTCCTCCAGAAATAATTCCAATTGTCTATAAAGCCTATATTATTCTGTGGGCACCACTTAAATATCCAGCCATGCAGGGACAGTAATCTGCTGTAAATCTCACTACCCCGGTAAGCGGGTAAGGAGCCAGAGCATGTTACATTGCCTGACAAAGTATTTGCAAGTTCACACACCTCCTTAATGTTATCTTTAGTGATCTCCGATTGGCGGAGTGTCATATTGTTTGTGCCGACCTGAATAATAATCTTAGAGAATTTACGTTTAGCATTAGCCAGCACTTTCAATTTTGATCTAATGTCAGATGCTCTGGCTCCAGGAGCCACACACACAGAGCCACACACACTGGACAGATCCGCCATTAGAACAGCTTGACAATAATCTTTTAGTGAAGCGGGTAAATAGGTAGGCACAAGCAACTACTGGAGCTGCTACGAAATGCTAACGGGCTAAATGCTATAGCTATGTGCTGTGAATAAGAGGTTAATTACAGGTTAGTATAGTTTAACTATAAAATATTATCGGAGGGATGTTTATATCAGTTACGTATTTAAGATATAACTAGAATAAACAAAATAATAAGGAAAGTTTGGAGGAACTCCGAAATCAACCATGCGCTGTCCTCAGAACCGGACCATAGTATTTTTATATCATAGTATCTTTGGTTCTTGAAGTGCTTTTTATGTATACTAACAGTGTTTTTATACTCTTGGTTGGCCAGTGTCTTTTTTTAATTTTCAAATAGCAATATGTGCAGAATGGCACAGTTGGACCTGTCTGAGTTCCATGACATTTTTATACACAGCATCTATCCACCCACCCCAAAAAATCTCTCCCAAAAAATGACCACAATGAAATTCACTTGGAGTTTGTTACTGAAAATGTTTGCTCTGGCTGGTATACACCATTGGCCACCATGGTCATCATGTAATGGGGGGTGTTCTGGGGTGCCACCTTTTAAGACAAGGGAATATTTGACAAGGGAATCTTTTTTCAAAGGAAACCTGCCTCCAGCAGCATAGGGACATTGAAATGTAGGAAAACAAGTCTGTGCCTCTTAGGCCTCTGATTTAATCAATATCTTTAATCACTTACCAATTATTTAGTTCACAATTATTTTAATTCAAACCACAGTTTGTAAGAAAAACAATTATAAATCACCGTAGACCATACCAATGGCAATATACAGGCTAACTAAAAAGCAACTTGACTGCCTAAGAGCTGGAAAGTAATGAGAGGTTGTTACTGAGAAGTTACTGGAGTAAGAAGGAGGAAGTGTGAGAAGAGTGACAGAGAGAGAGACTGTTATTACCTGCATCTGTATTAGCTGTTGTATAATTTTAATAGGTAATGTGGTGGAGAAATAAAAACGAGTAAAGCATCCCAGTGCTGTTGTATGTATCAGCACTCTTGGAATATTCTTTGTTCAATCAGATTTAAGTAATAGGACTGGTGTATAATATATGATTAGCACCTGTATTGGCTACTGGCATGCCATGCTTGAGCAGTCTTCTCTCCAGCTGTGGCCCTTCAGAGAGTTTTTTCTTAATTCCTTTATCATAATGAGTGCACAAAGATGATGAAAGTTTATTTTTTTGTTGGTCAGCCTCGGGCTTATTGCACATATATGACTTTATTCAAAATTAGTTGTTTTTCAGTTTTGTTATTTAACAAATAAACATTGTGTTTGTATTTAATGTAAAATAATTAAAATAAAATCAGACCCCTTAATTGTCAGGTACGGGAGAAACGAACCCAGTCACAGACAGCGTTAAACAGAAAAAAAAAGTCTTTAACAAAACAAAATCAAGAACCCACAAGGGGGCAAAACGATAACCAAACACAGACTAAAAATTAAACTCAAGAACTCACGAGTTGACGGAAACCAAAGACTGGAAAGAGAGCGAAAACAGAGAGCGAAAAAACACGACTGGAACAAAATTACAAGATCACAAGGTTACAAAATTGCACATTGCAGGAAGTCACATTACCAAGTTCCAAAATCCAAGACAAACCGACACAAGACAGAAAACACGGAGGCATTAAACAGCACGAGGACAACGACTAACAGCTGCGAGAAATCAGCGCAGACGAGACACGAGAACAAGGGGGCGGGGCCAAGACAAGACCGGAGAGCACATGGCAAATGTAACCAAAACAGAGGCCATGTGCTTCCAAACGAGACGTTTTACTTATTGGACTTATTTACTTATTAATCTTCCACACAGAACAACTAGACCCTGTCTTACTCTTGATGTATGCTCTATAAAGCCTGTTTCATTTGCCAAGAATAGGTGTCATTTTTAATAGCAATTTGTCCTTTTAAAACCAAATTTCCAATATTTGTAAAACTGTGTTTTTCCATCTTAAAAATATCAAAACTACGACACATGCTGTTTATTTCAGACACAGAAAATGTAATTTATGCATTCATGACATCAAGACTTGGTAATTAAGACAAATGCCCTACTTGGTGGCTGCATTGCAGGATTAATACAAGAACTCTGGTTCAAAATGCAGCAGACAGAGTTCTCATAAGAACAAACAAGTATGACCATATTAGCCCAGTTTTGTCAACACTGCACTGGATGCTTATCAAGCATTGATAATTGATAACTGATAATACTCAGAATTTTAAAATCAAGCACGGGTGGTACATCCATTTCATATTTGGCGCCCAAACTCTGGAACAGTCTTCCCAGTACTGTCTGGGAAAATGCATTAATTAATTAATTGCATTAATTAATCATGAATGCTGATCTGGCTACCCAACATGAATTTGATGTAATCCTCCAGTGTTCAGCACAGATCAGCTCTCAGCATAGCGAAGCGAGTTCATCGTCCAGCCCGCACCAGAATTCCTCCATTAAGATGAGGTCATCACATATGTCGAGATGGCATTTGTCCATAAACTCAAGCACAAAGTCTTCAATATTCCTGCCATTCTGAAAAATAAAAATAGTGACACCGGAGGGGCTGTTACCTGTACCCCTCATGTTTGAGTTCAAACCTCATGTTTGGGTCAGTTATTCTGTCACATTCTCTTAGGAAGGAAGACGATGAAGACGAAGGAAATCCAATAAAACTCTTTAATTGTAATCCACAAGATTCAGGAGCAGAAACAACACAGCGTTACACAAACCAACATGGCATAAACAATAACCGACCTTGAACCGAACCCAAAGGAGAACTTAAATAGGGCAGATGACAGAGGGCAAAGAGTTCAAGAGTTCAAGAAAAGACATAAAAAACAACTAAAACCACTTACAGCATAAAATGGTTTATAAAGCTTGAACAATAGGTGGTGATATCACCAAATTTTAAGACAGTCAGGATGTGGTCACAATGACTTGCGCAAAGTTTCATGTTCATAGATTAAAGCACTGCAGAGTTACGCAAGTATAATAGGGCACCTGCAGAGCATGTCATCAGCTTTTTTGTCTTCAGGAGAACAACAGCCATTTGTCTGTTGTTCTTGTGTCGAAGCGCTAAGAGACCTAGCTGCAAATAACTTCAGAAAGTGGGTGCCTCTAGGTTCTGACACCAGAGGACACATGCAAATTCTGTGTTGTTTGCCGGGTTGAAGAACAGGCGTGTTCAGCTCTCGAGGAAGCTGCAGGCACACATCGTGAGGGCTTCTCGCTGGAGAAGCTTTGCTCTCGTCTGGCTGTCTGTCCAGGTGAGCCTACCATAAAACTTGGCATATTGCCTTCAATGTGCATCTGATCTTTTCTGTCACTGTAATGAGACATTTCCTTGATTTTTGTTTCTATGCAGAAAAAGTGCCTTCCTGTGATCTTCCTGTGAAACACACCATCCCTCCATGAAGATATATATATATGCCGCATTTAAAACTTATTAAGGCCGTATGAGTTCCCTGATGCAGAGGGAATCCCAGTACAGTCGTGAACATGGAATTTACAGTATAAAGCCAATGTCATGTAAAATGTGCAATTTGATATTTAAATCAGAAATAGATATGTATAAAAAAAAAACATAAATATATAATCTACTTGTGTTTTCAGCATCTTCATAAACACATGAAGGTCACCAGAGCTGCTCTGAGGGAAAAAATCCCAAACATTTCCTAGTTTTATTCAAGAAAACATTGTCAAATACACTCCAAACTTTTGACAACCCATCAAAATAAAAGCTCTATTTAATTTGAATATTATTGTACAATAGAATGTAATTCAAAGTTAATATAATATAAATATTCTTTATAATAATATTTAAACATTATTTTTAAGGAATATACTTCTGTTGTGCAGCACTGCCAAAAATAAAAGTTGTTAAATTTTGAGAATGTTTAGGGGCAGTGGTGGCCTAATGAGTCTGACTTGTAAACCAAAGGTTGCAGATTTGATTACCACAGCTGGCAGGAAATGACTAGGCACCCTTGAGCAAGGCACCCTTCCCCCAGTTGCCCAGACCCTGTAGTAACAGTTGCCCACTGCCCTGGGTGTGTGTTCACTACTCAGTGGATGGGTTAAATGCTGAGATCACATTTCAAGTACAAGTTACCATACATTGACATGTCACTTTTATTTTAAAAGATCAATTTCATTGTTAAGGTTTAATGCATTTATTATTACCACTGTTACCACTGTTATTGATGAAATATTTGTTTTAAATCAAAACGCAAAATGGTGATGTATAGTTTCTGATCATTTTTTAATTTAGTATTTTTTCAGAGGTGAGACTAACATTCATTATAATAGTTTCAAGTTTGTTATTCTTCTCAGTCTGAAAAATGTATTATTTAGTAGTGTCATTTGTTGAGATTTTTCTGATAGAGAATTATTGTTTAATACCATAAACTGTGAAATTTTCTAAGACAACTATGATACCCTAAAAATCTCATACCCAACATGAATTTGATGTAATCTCCAGTGTTAGAGATAGCTCAGATTAAGAGAGTCATAATATGAAGGTCATCACATAGGAGATGGCATTTGTCCATAAACTAAGCACAAGTCTTCAATATTCCTGCCATTCTAAAAATAAAAATAGGACACAAAACAAACCCATGTTTGGGTATATTCTGTCACATTCTCTTAGGAAGGAACGGAAGACAACTAAAACTTTTATTGTAATCACAAGATTCAGGAGCAGAAACAACACAGCGTTACACAAACCAACATGGCATAAACAATAACCGACCTTGAACCGAACCCAAAGGAGAACTTAAATAGGGCAGATGACAGAGGGCAAAGAGTTCAAGAGTTCAAGAAAAGACATAAAAAACAACTATTAAAAAACAACTCTGTTACAACCCTAGCTGTAGTTTTTTTTAGTTCTGTTCCTCTTGCCATTCCCTGTTGTACTAACCTGTGTCTTTAAAATACAACATAATACAGAATCTACATTCTGCTTAAGGACACAAGAGAACCTATGTACTGGGGACAGTTGATTTATGAATTGTCCACATGCTCAAGCAATACTGCAATCCTCATGTCTACAGCTACATCTTAGCATCCCACCAAAAATACTCTTTCTCTATATTGTTGCACATTTCACTAGGCTGGCCTGTCTGACACTAATGCTAAATGAGAGTAGATCTCAACACACTGGAGAGGAATGTTACAGTATTCAGTCAGGAGACGGGAGGACGAGAAGAGAGAGCTGTGAGCTGTATGTCCAGATGCAGGAACATAGTCTTCCCTGAAATAGACTTTCTTTATGTGAAGCTCAGCAATGGGCTTTTGAGCAGGTTAGTTTCCTCAGCTCTAGTTTTATAATCTACAGGGAGAATGAGATATTCTAAATAAATTAACCATAGTGTTCTTGTAGCTCAACTGGTAGACCATTGCATTATCAGAGTTTGTGGGTTTGATTCCCAGGGAACACATGTACTAATAAAATGTATAACTTGAATGCACTGTAAGATGCTTTGGATAAAATTTTTGCTGTTTGCTAAATGCATAAATGTAATAAAATCAGCCTAAAATCAGCATTTGTCAAGATTTTAAACAAAGCGTAACTTCTAATGACAAAGCCTGTAAACAAGGTTTAAATGTAATTACTTGCCACAATTGAGGGTATATTTAGTTATTTCAAGAAAAATAGCTTTTCTTTTATAAAACTGTATTTTGCATTGTTTCCTTATATAAAAATAAAACTACATATACAATTAATATTGTATTTGTGCACATGGGTGGTGCAGTGGGTAATTTTGTCGCCTAACAGCAAGAAGGTTCCTCCCTGGGCCTTTCTTTGTGGAGTTTGCATGTTCTCTCTAATACACCTATGTTTCCTTGCTTACGACTCCTCAGGAAGCTTCCTAGCTCCTCGTTCCTTATTTCCTCATGGTGCAGTTAGAGAATTAGATGTCCTTCAAGATGGCTAAATATGATTAGTTTTTAGGTCATGGGTTGGAGGACAGAGGAGTAGGAAAATGAGGACGCATTAATTTGATTATTGAGAAGCACCCCTGTGTCAGTGTAGGCTTACTCCAGGATTCCCCCACTGTCCAAAGGCATTCAGGTGATGTAATATGGAAACACTTCATTGTGGGAATCTGCTGAGACTTTAAACATGGCTAGGTTGTTGTGCCAGGCAGGCTTGTTAGAGCAGGTTAGAGACTGCTGATCTACTGGTATTTTTACATACAACCATCTCTAGGATTTACAGAGAATGATCCAAAAAAGCAAAAATATCTATTGAAGGGCAGTTTTCTAGGTTAAAAGGTCAAAGGAGATTGGAGGAACTGGTTAAAGCTGGTAGAAAGGCATTAGTAACTAAAATAACCACTTACAACTGAGATATTCAGATGGGCATCTCTGACTGCACAACACATAGAGACTTGAAGCAGATTGCATTAGAAGAAAACTAAGATCAGTTATGATCAGGAAAGTGAGACTAACATGGGCTTGGGCTCTCCAAAAGTGGACAGATCCAATGTCCATCCCTTTATGCTTTCAGCTACTTTCCACACAATAATGCAAAAAGAGCTCAGATCACCTCAAACTGGTTTCTTAAACATGAAAATGAGATCACTGTACTCAGATGGCCTCCACAGTCATCCAGTAGGGCAAACTGGAGAAAAAGACTTTGACTAGAGGACGTAAACACGTCAGGGAATCTGGAGAATAGGAAAACAGAAAAAAACAAACCAGCACAAGACAGAAAACACATGGGCATTTAATAGAAGCAATATGAGGACAAACAGGTGCGAGACAAACCGATAACAAGACTAACAAGGAAACAAGGGGGCAAGGCCAGAGAGCACATGGCGAATGCAAACAAAACAGAGGCCATGTGCTTCCACAGAAAACAAGGACCCAGAGCTTGAGTTTAGATCCTGACTCCAAGAAACAAGAACCAAGACTAGGATGAGTCAGGATCCAGACAACATGCTCTGACATAGAACACAGGGGATGTCAGGATCCTGGCAAGATAATCAAGAAAGACTCAGGAAGCCAAGATCCTGACACACCCTTATTTGCAAGGGGGAGCATGACTCGCCACATTCTGTTTTTGAGCTTCCCTCCATTTTTTTCTCTTTTTCTTGCTTTTTATTTCTTTATATTTCTTTTTCTTTTGCACAGCTTAATACAAAACATAATTTTTACATTTGTTGTTTTCCAGTGAAAAACTTAATGACATGATAGCCTGGATAGTCTAGTATGTTATGGATGGTTGCCAGGGCGTTGCCATGAGGTTGCTAGGCTTTTGTTTTTGTTGTTTTTTGCAAGGCCACATCTGCTATGGTGTTTTAGATTAGGTTTGCAGGATGCCCATGTTTGCTGCTAGAATGTTGTTACTGCCTTAAAGCAAAACAGGCCACCCCAGAATCATGATCTGATATTCTAGTCTCTAGATATGGCTGAGGTTGATGTAAGTCTATGGGATTTTTTCCTATTTGATCATCCATCAGATCAAAGTCTGATTGCTAATAAAGGTAATGGCACACCATTTCATATTAACCCTCACAATTTCAGGTATGATGTATGTCTGTAGCACACTCATTATGGGATGAGTTATGTTCCAAAGTGAAACATTATGTCTGTGGAGCTGAAGAGACCAGGTACAAGTACAGTACCTCTCTGGTTCCAATACTGTACAAGACAAACTGAGAATTAATTTACTGTAACATTTCTCATCTGAGACAGAGGCAGGGAAAACATTTTGGAGATGAAGAAAGACACAACAGCCAACAGCTAAGCGCTTTACTGTGTCTTGTTCACAGGTAATATTTTGGTGTTTGCTAAGACAAGAAAATTTGTAGTGTACAGAGGTGTGCTAGCAAATTTCTAAACAATCTAAGCAATATTTCCCTGATGGACAATAAAATTGTCCCATAAAAAAGCCCCATAAACTTCTTTTGAAGACATGAATATCAAAGAAATTTGAGGTAGGCTCTTTTGACTTTGCAACCACCTGATAACACTCAAGATATCACGCAGCACACCTGAGCAACTGCCTAGCAATGCCAAGGTGGATGTCTTGCCTGCATCTGAAAGCTTAGGCATCTGACCTGATGCATCACTGCCCTGTCAGGCAATGACTTTAGAAACACCTCTTGAAACAGTTTTGTACAGGGTTAATAGGCAGCATAACGAAATTTTAAATATAATATTTAAAATATTATATTTGAAAATATAAACAGGCAGTGCTTTGGCAATGATCTATTGAATATTTAAAAACTTCAATACTGATTTCTTGGTAGAAATTAAATAAAAAAAATTGCTGAAAGTGTAAATATAACCACTTTCTGTAAAACCGTAAAAATGTACACATAAATTGTCCTCAGAATGCTTTCTCAGATGTCATTTTAATTTCTGAAGCTCATCCCTGCTCAACCACTCATCTTCCCTGTGGACATATGTGCACAGCATTATTGGATATCAAAGGTAGGGAAGGATACATCCATGCCGTTTTCAAAAATTGATCAGTTGAAGGTATCTCCGGAAACAGGAAGTAAAGCAAATATTGGATTAAGATGTGCCTTGATGCCTTCCTACCTTGGAATGCATCCTCTGGAGGCAGCATTTTATAGTTTTCAGATGTAGCCTCAAAATATGGCAAGTACTTTCTTACGCTAGAGTGTTCTAACAATTGTGTAGTATTGCCCTGGCAACCACCCAAACAGCTCAGCATTATGGGGGTGAGTTTTTCACTATCCAGTTTTCTCAATCCAATTATTTTCTCAAGTTTTTATACACAAGTCTTCTCTTTATATGTGAATGTTGCCTCAAAGGCACAAGCATCAAGGTCATTCTTACAGGTAGAGCAGCACAGAGGCAATTAATTGCACAGCAGTGATTGAATGTCCTGCGCCAGATGTTTCAGGACACATTGTTAGATAAAGTGAGCTCAGACTTTCCAGAGATGAGATGATCAGTTGTGGAATCGACTACAAATGCAGCAGTCCTCCATCTCTGTGCTTCAGTCCTGCTGTCTGTATAAAAACACCATAAAATTTTGTGTTGTGCATGATTTTGAAATCCAATTGTTATGTGCAAAAGCTAACATCACACCATAAAAGAGTGCTAGCCAGCTCTCTCATGAAGTTTGTTTTTATATGCCCCTTCTTTTCCCCAGTTATGCAGGGTAGAAACATCTGTGCATCATTAAGGAGCCAGATAAGCCCTATCAACCCCCCATCTGCCCATGTTGGGGAAGATTTTGTTGATGCATAGTCAGAGCTCCCATGACACTTCCAGCCTGGCACATTTTTAACTCACATGCACATGATATATAGCAATCTCATTCTGCATTTATGCAAATTTTGGTCTGTGGCTCCAAACATATGGGCAAACATGTTGATGTATAAGACATTTTGTCCTTTTACAATGACATAAATTTTAATCATGGTGTGATTGTTACATTTTGGGCCTTAGGCTCAACATACTTTACAAAGGCATGACACAACAGAAAATTACATAAAAAGAACATGCTGAACTTAACTTCCTGTAACCATGTGTTCAGCAGCATCCCAGATAACAGAGAAATGTGACATCAAACCATCTGCACATTCTTTCATTCCATTTGTGGTAATGGAAACATGCAATTTATCGCAGCAATGTTTCAAGTGATAGTCTTTAACTAAACTTCAAATCAAATACTAATTGCAGGGTAAATCCAGAGCAAACTGAAAGCCAGTTACCTCTCTGTAAAGGCCTTTTCGCACAAGCAAATATCCTCTCCGAATATTTCAATGATTTTGATTAAAACTCACCAGCACAATGTCGTGGCACAAACTACAAATATAGTTTTTTGTCGATATTTAGAGAGCATGGCTAATGTAGGCTGATGTAGCCCTTAAGAAAAAAAAAATAATTTAATGACATGTTTATTTTAAACAATATTTACAAAATATTCACAAAATTTATCACAGTTATCATCTGACACTGATATTCATACGATCAGATTAATTGGCCTGATGATTACTCAGATTATTCACAATATTCTTTGATAAAACATACACAATAAAGACCAGTAACATTTTGGTTAATTTTAATTTCATGTTGACTTGAAATTAATCTAAAATGATGGCCCTTTTTCCATGTGTCATCCTTGGGGTATTGCTGATGACACCTGAGACCAACATATCCCGCTCCAATTTGGAAAAACTGGTTCAGCCTCATGCTATCAAATAATGACCACTGCTGTAGCCAGAAAGCGTTGGAAATCCACAATGATCACAAAGTTCCACCTCATTACCACACATCAACAAGAACAATGAATATGTTCCTGAGTATAACAGAAAATAACAGCCCTAGCTCTGTTTGGGATGGATGTTTAAGCCTCTGCTTAATGTTACCAACAATTGTTCCAAACACTGAAGGGTTCCAGGACTAAACTCTATTAATTTGACTTGCTGGTAAGTCAATTAAATTTCTGCATTTTTTTATTTATTTTAATGCATTTGCTGATCTCTCATGAATCTAGTCAATAGTGGAATTTTACAAAGGGAACTATACAGTAGTAATGGAAAACAGTTTTGTGCAATATAATTAAAAACGTGTTTAAAGTTTAGATTTGTGTTATTATTTTTTGATCTGTGACCACAATACTTTAGGTGGGAAATTTATCCAATACAACTGTAGCTATATACTGTGTATACAGCATATTTAAATGTTACTTAAAATCTGTTACTTAAAATCATTTAGTTTTGAATAATAGACATTTTTGTGTTTTTTAAAAAATCCTTACAATAATTTAAAAAACATGGTCAATGTTGCAAGTAATTATTATTGTTTGAAATAATATTTTCTCATTTTATTTTAACCAGAGACGGCTAAGCATTTTCAGTTGCTATTACATCACTCTATTAAAAATAGATGTATGTTGCCTTATCCTTAAGATTGATATTTATAGATGAATAAATATTATCTCAGTTGAAAATAGTTATGCTGATTTATGATGCATGGTAATCACAACTGAATGTCATTTTTAAAAGAGTTGTTATTTTGAGTACTCTTGCATTGCTGAAGTATAAAAATGGCCAAACTAGAGCATCATCCCTGTCTATAAACGTCTGAAAGATGAAAGCTATCCCATGCATGTTCACTACTGTTGAAAGGAAAAATCAGTGTATGGAAGCAGGACAAAGAAGAAATGATGAGTTGTACAAGAAGAGTATGAAGCTTGAGAAACAGATCCTTCACTGGTGCTCAGCTACAGCTTCACACCAAACACCCGTTTCATCTATAACAAAGAAAAGACCTAATTTCATCTTACATTGGCAAATAAGAAAATGATATGAACAAAATACAAAATGGTGGAAAAAAGTGGTGGAAAAAGTTCCATACTTAAGTAAAAATACAGATACCACACCAATATATTACTTAAGTAATATTTTAATAGGTGACATTTACTTGTAAAATGTAATGTAAATGGTGACATTTACAGTAAAATGTACCTGGTTTTAAAAAATGTTCAAAAGTAAGAGTAAACTAATTCGAATTTGAATAAACTCTGGATCCAATTCATTCAAAATATAAAATGTGTCATCCACATATTACTGCTTCTGTACCAGAGTCAGAACTGAACTTTTCCATTGAGGGGCAATGTTTGCTAAGATTTATGGGGTATGCTTACCTTTATTAGAGCACTTTTTTATCATTTGCATATTAAATGTATATTTATGTATATTTTTAAATGTATATTTTTTCACATTTTCTTTTATGGCAAACATTTAAACATAATCAACCAATCAGAAAAATGACAGCAGTTATCAGCATCAACATAAGCCATATTTACACAGCAGACGATCCATCTGATATAAAATTTAAGTTTATTTACACAGAAACTTTAATGCTGCTCAAATAAATGTATTTACACAACAACTGCATATGTTATGAGTGGGCAGAGTGGCACAATGGGAATTCTCCCAATTATCCTGATGGCCACCCCTGGCTTGGATGTTATAAATATAAAAAACAGGCACTCATACTTAAAATGTATCAAACTCCGGTAATAATGAAGTGACTACACTGCATTATGAATCTCTTAAAAAAGAGATGCACCAGTAATTGTAAGAATATAATTTTGTTTGCTGTGTTTGGATAAACCTTTTCTTCAATACCAGATTAATTGGATGTCGTGAGGAGGTACTTCAACAGAGCTCTGGGAGCAAGAGACACAGACACTAGATTGTGGTTGACTCAAGGTTGTTTATTACCTCATCAGAAGCAGATTATATAGAACTAAATAATCTAACAGTAATCTAAATACCTTTATTGGCCATTACATTCTTATGCTCAATAGAAACATCTCTGATTGGTTGTAATGCTCTTGTTGAGCATTACAACCAAAGATAGACCATTACAAGTTCAAAGATAGAATACACTGTCAATTTTAACAATATATATGTTTAACAGTGATTTCTAAAGACATAGAATATCAATAAAAATATCAAAAGCATATAATATGTATAATATATAATCAATAGTATATAATATAGTATATGGGCTGGGCTGCATCCACTTTTGCAAGGTTCCATAACATTAGGATAGATCCGGTTTCTACTACCTTGCTGTCTTCTACACAACCATCTTGAAAATCCGGCAGGGTGTCATTTGGTAAACCCTGGACATTTGTTATATATTTTGTACATGGAGCCTGGAGGAGGAACTCGTAAACTGGATCTGCCATTCGTGGCAACCCAACTAGTTAGCTCACTGATAGATGTCATATGTAGTGGTTCCCTTTGGTAATTCCACACGAGTATTTTCCCCAGTATGGTGTCTCTGTCAGTAAACCTGTGTTTTTCCTCTAGACAGAATTATCCATCAGGGCCAATAATTTGGGATTGTTCTCCCTATGTTAGTCCCCCACTTGTAGGCATAATTTGATGTGGTACTTCCTCTGAAGTCCATCTATTTCCACATATAACCTCCTTGTAAGTAGGTTGTGGTCTCCACAGTGTCTTCTTCTTTACAGCTCACTATCCCAACACATTTGACCAGCAGACTCGTTCTGCAATGACCTTCTAGAAGATTTACATTCCATCCTTCTGGTATGGTTAGCTTTACACCTTAGTGCATTGAAGGTCGAACCCCTGTCACTACATCGACACTACATCCCTCTATCATGGAAAGGAGATTACCTATGTAACCGAGATGTCTGGTCTGACCTGATAAAAATAAATTTAAGTGGGGTAAAATTCTCTCTCTATCTTTCTGCCTCTCTCTATCTCTGTAAATATAGTCTCTCTGTCTGTTGTCTGCATCAGCCAGATCTAAATTCCTTACACAACTAAGCTGAGTTTGGCATTTATCACCAAGTCTTGAAGCTCAGAGCCATGAGTATAGAAAAACAAGAGTTACGGATGTAACTGCAGTTCTATGAGCTCTGGATGACCGCCAGAAGCAGTGCTTCACACTGAATATTATCTCATCGCAGATGCACAGGTTGAGTCTAATACAAACAAAGTGCCTCTTGACCAGAATGACTCGGTGTCCTCCCCTATTTAACCCTGTGACATCCTGCAGACTGTCCCTATGGAAACTTCTCACCCTGACTCCAAGTGACAGAAAACTGGAGGTCATCCAGAACTCATAGAACCACAGTTACATCCATAACTCTCGTTCTATTTCATTCTTCCTGACCGCCAGAAGCAGTGCTTCACACTGGATGACTTATAACCACAAGGTCACGAGGAGGTCCTGTTTACCTCCAAGAAACTGAGGGTCCCAACAGGACAGAAGTCTCAAAAGTATCCGATGTAGCCACATTAATCCTGTAATATTGGGAAAATGTGTTCATATATGACCATGTTGCTGCCTCACAGATGTCACTTAGAGGGGCACCTTTTAGTGCCATCCAAGATGTTGAAATGCTTCTTGTTGAATGACATCTTACTCCCAATGGCAAAGGACAACCATTAGACTTGTAAGCATGGGTGATATCCTCCACTACTTCGGCCCCCCAAAGAAAAAAAGTTGGTCTGACTGAGGAAAATCTTCTGTGGCCCTGAGGTAGCCACGGGGAGCCCTTACCGGGCACAAGAGTCTGCATCCACTTCCTTCTTCTGAATCCAACCTTGAAGGATTAAATACTGCCAGCTCAATAGCCTGATTTCTAAACAGGGTAGAGAGTCTCTTAGGGAGTAATGCTGGGTTTGGCCACAACTTCACTACCAAACCATCTGCATTCCAGTGCAAGCTGCACACCTCTAAGGAACTGAGTAACCAAGGCATAAGATCCCAATGGTTGCCCATCTATTCGTACATGATGTGCTGAAATTGCAGCTACATAAAACCGCTGCCATATCATCTCCACCACTTCTGGGTTCAGACTCTACTCCCCCAAGGGAGGTCTGTGGCGTGACAAGAAATCTGCCACCACATTTACCACTCCTGATGGTTGATGTGATAAATCACTGATATATTGGCTGACCTGACAAGAACATGGCTGCTTTCTAGATTCAGTGCAAAGTGCTTCAGTGCCAATAGCACTGCACATAGTTCCAGGGTGTTAATATCTTCCTTCTTTGCCAGGAATCCCATTGCCCTCTGACCGCTCTGTGTTGCCAGACTGCTCCCCAGGGGGTAAAAGACACATCGGTCAGCAACCCCTTTGGTCAGATATGACCTTTCTTTTTTGTTGGAATGCGAAGTGGAGAAATGGCCTGTGCTGTGGAGAAATTGGAACATGGAAGTAAGCCTCCAAGTCCAGTGTGGTGAACCAGTGCTGTTGCCTGACTGCGTGGAGAACCTTGGTCACGCGCAACATGCAAAATGGAAATATCTTCAGAAACTTGTTGAGTGAGCGAAGGTCGAGTATAGGCCTTACACCTCTGTCTTTTTTTTGGAATTATGAAAAATAAAGGGAGGCCTTTAAAAAAGGGAGGCATTAAAAAAGGGAGGCCACGGTCGGAACTGTAGATTGTACCCTTGAGTTAAAGTTGCTATCACCCATGGGCCTAAAGTTGTTGTTTCCCAGTAACTGAGCCGCTGATGTGAAAAACGTCCGACGGGCGGCCACAGACCTTTAGGCCCTGCGTCCCTGGCCTATAGCATTCCTGGGGGAATTCTGAGCAGGCCCTTTGGGGCCTGAAATGATTGCTGTCCCCGTCCCCGGGTCGCTGAACAGATCGTTCTACTCTAAGAGACCTGCTGAAAACTGAGAATGTGGCAATTCATGGCCCCCTGGGGGGCTGTTTGTCCTGTAAGTGAGATGGTGGAACTCTCCTCAGGTCTGCAAACTGCTGTCTAGTCTGATTCGCTGGACACTGCACTCTAATGTGTGTTGTGCAGCTGGGCCAAAGAATTGTCCAGGGACTACCAGAAGGTCCCTCAGTGTTTTCCTACAGGCCTCAGACAAGGGTGCTTGTGCAAGCCAGACTTGTCAGCGTGCCTGTGTGAGTGTTGGCATAAGCCTGCCAAACTCTCTTGTCATGAATGCTATTGACTGTAACGTAGCATCACTTGTGCTGGGTGCTGGGTTGTAGCATCACTCCTAGAAGACTGAAGAAACTGGGACAATGCCAGCATAAGATGGGAGAGAGAATTGCCAGTACAACCCATACGTGCAGCAATGCTATATGCCTGTATAAGAAGATCATCTGTAATCCAACATTGAGGCAGAGGGCAACGGACATTAGGCCTCAAGACCTTATCTGAAGAGAGAACAAACATGGCAATAATTGGATCGACCAATTATTGGATCGGCCAAAAGTGTCTGCATCTTGCATCACAGCCAAAGCTCTGCTAGCACTAGTGTGATGCATAGGCGATCCTGGGTTAGCCCAACAGTTCTGCAACTCATCAATAAAATCTTTCAATGGTGGAATGGCAAGAAGAGATGGTTGAGGCGAACCTCTGAAAAAAGCACTAGTAGAGGCTGCTGCTGCCGGGGCTCTATTAAGACCTAGGCGAGCCAATGCAGCCTGAAGACCCTGCTTCACCACTTCCTGGTCTGACTGTGGACTCACCACAGATCCCCAATCAGTATCCTGGGATTCCTCATAAGAGACCTGGGACTGAATCTCTGATAACCTCCCTTTCTTCATCCTCAAAGAACTGACTGTGAGAAGCAGTCACAGACATCCTCCTCAAAAATTGATGACTCTAAAGTTAGCGCTTCAAATGAAGAAACTCATTTCTCAGACATTTGCAAATTCATAAGTAAGGACTTAATCTGAGCAAACTCAGCAGTTAACACATCCACCTTCTTAGCTAATGGAACTTCCTTAGATTGTTTACCAGCTGAAGCACCGGTTGCTTACGTTTAGATGCCAATTTATGTGATGGTGCTGGTGGTGTTGGCAGTGACTCACTGCCAACACCAGGAGTCCTTCCACCAAAAGCTATTCTTGAAGTCTTCCTTTCCCAAGACATAACTCTGTAGTTCATGCAGGCATCCTCTGTGAGGCCTTGTTTCAGGTGTTCCAAGCCTAAACAAGAAGGGCAGCAGTCGTGCCCATCATCCTTCTGCAGAGTGGCCATGCACAATGTGCAAGCATGAGATACTTTTTCATCCTAGCCCGGATAAAATTGCTGTAAGCAGAGCGAAAACAGTCTATCACTATAATCAGTAGAGCCTTTTCAACAGACTTTTTCAGATAATAAATACATATATTAGCCTATATGCTACACACAATGTGAATAACAATTTGTGTGTAAATAAATATATGTATCCTTAGTGTTAAACGCATACAATATACACACCTAATATATGAATGCACACATTCAGCAGAGCATTAGTAGAATCGCCGATAGAAAAAGATACCGAACAGAGCATGCCTATTCTGAATACGGTCTCGTACAGCTGTGAGATATTACAATACTATCTGGCAGCGCCTTCTTTTAATATTCTCTGACCTGTATTACATGTACGCGAGAAGATTATAGGGACAGTCTGCAGGATGTCACAGGATTAAATAGGGGAGGACCCCGAGTCATCCTGGTCACGAGGGACTTTGTTTGTATTAGACTCGAATTGTGCATCTGCGATGAGATAATATTCAGTGTGAAGCACTGCCTCTGGTGGTCAGGAAGAACGAAACAGAACAGATTGTTGACCTTTAGAGACTCACTAAATGAGACTCTCTCTCAAGGTGAAACCTCAAACCCTGCCAAATTCAACTAACACTAGTCAACAGGTCACTGAAAAATTCATCGCCCAGCCCCCTTTCCTTACTTCCAGAATAAGAAGCAGGACCAAGCATACATATGACACTTTAAATCATAAACAGATATATGTATCACTTTTACATCCTTATTATTTTATTATTATTATTATTATTATTACTATTTATTTGTAATTACTATGTTATTACTATTTATTACTAACTATTTATTATTTATTTTTAATGCAACTGATTTGCTGGCATTGGGGTGGGGGGATTAACCCTGGTTCTAAATGTAAAACTTTTAAATAAAGTATTTTTTAAAAAATCATAAACAGCACATCTGTTTTCTGTGATCAGCTCTCTCATTTCATGTCATTCATTGCATTATGCACAACCTATTATTAGTATTATTTATTTCAGATTATTTTGCCCTGCTAATGTGATAGCAGGGTAAATTCAAATTGTTTTTAAGAAGCAGTACAGAATATCATGTGCCAGTGTAATGAAGAGTGTGACGTAAGGATCCATTCGCAGCGTTTTATTCAAGGTCGTACAGGCAGGGGTCAAAACCAGTAAACAGGGTTGTAATAGGATAGGCAAAAGGCAAAACAGCAAACAGGCAAGGGGTCGAGGTAGGCAGCAAACAATCATAAATCCAGGGTACAATCCACAAATAGGGCAGGCAGCAAACAATCCAACAACGAGATAAACAATCTAAGTCAAACACGGGTGATCAGCAGATACAATGAAAAAGAAATGCTTAGAAATGTCAGCCGGGGCTGTGAGCACATTCAAATAGCACAGGAGCTGAGGTAAGTTAGTGTATAAACTCAGGTAAGTGTATAAACTCAAAATACTTGAAACACATGAGAATTATTTCCCATGAATACTATATATTTAGGTGTAAGAAATATATTGTATTGAAAAGAGGAAGGGTTATTTAAACCAAGGCATTTCAATGCAATAGTCTCAAAGCTGTAGTGGAACTAACTTAACCTAGCAGTTTCTGATTCTTGTGATAAAAGCCTATACCAAGCTAGCTTTAAAAGCATAAGATCCCACTCTCCCTTTCTGAGCACTTTCCAAAGTCATGCCTCCTCCAAAACACATGCACGAATATTGTCTGTGTGAGCGGAGTGCGCTGAGATATGCAACTGGCTACCCTGCCCTGTGCACTGCCCTATGCACCTAACTCTCAGTAAATACCCAACACCTGGAAATAACCTACTGCAGATATAAAGGTGATTTAGATGTTGATTAAACAATGAAGTAAGAAATGTTCATTGTTGTTTGCCCTTCCTTGGCACTAACAGTGCTAGCTGACCACTTTATACCAGCTTTATACCAACCTATTCATTGTTCAATTTCTTGTTATTCAGGCATTACAATTTGACATACATGGGAGCCTCCAAAGAGCCAAACAATAAGTCACGGCTCCAAAAATTAAATGTTGCTTTAAGATATTTGAAGGTCCAGCTAAGTGGTATGACAAATTTTTAAGCAAGCGGAAAACTAAATCTCTTATCTGGTTAGGTCTCAGTTAGCCCTTCCTAACCTGCAGCCACTGCTAATCAAAGGAATGCAGTAGATGGTGATTTTCAGCCCACTAGAGATTTTCTGTGTCAGAACATGGCAGAGTGCTGACGGCTAGAGAACACACTGCTGATTCAGAACACAAATCAGATTTCTATGGATTACAAGTGTGAACAGATGCATAATGGAGCTACACTTGTTTTCGTTTATTCACTTGACTGGTGACTGTGTTTTTTATTTATTTATGTTAATGGACAAGTTATTCAGAATTGTAATGCTTCTGTTTAGGTGACATTATGCAAGACTGCAGTCCTGCACCAATTTATGAATCTGTTCACTAATTTACATTAACTTTATTTACAATCTTCAGAGATAGTGAGGAGATTTTAATGCCAACACAGCCAAACAATGCTGAGCAAAGGTTTGAGCAAGAGTGAATTCTGTGAAAAATTTTATATGACTAATCACATAGTAAGTTTGTAGGAAGGAAGAAAGGTATTTGTTTTTATTGATCCCGTGAGGAATATTTGGGTGTACAGGACATTATAACAACATTTACAACATACAAACAAGAGAATTTTAATTTTACACAAAATAAAATTTTACACAAAAACAGTCTGCACAAAAAGTAACTATTGCATATGTATTATACTGCTATCACTACTACTGTATTATATTGCGATCACACATACATACACTTGACGACTCTGCATTAACGACATTTTTAGAAGCCAGCAGAACTTTAACTGAATTATACAAAAACTAACTGCACAGGTGTAATTTAAGTTGCACTTATAAATCAAAATATATGATACTTGCCATTGGGTTGGTAATAAATGGACAGAAAAGGTGCATGTCCTGGACCATAAGTTGTGGCCACATGACACAGTCTGCAAGAAAATCGAATAGCAAATAAGCAAACAGATGAAAGCAATGAAATGAGAGTAAGCCTGGATAAAGAGCTGAGATAAGTATGGGCCATAATGCTAACAATCTGCCGCAGAACTCTGCCAATGTGGACAGGGAATGCAGCACTGTCCAGAACAGTGCAGGGAGGTGAGAGGCATGTGGGCATATATATAACAAACAGCTTCATATAGTATGAACAAATAGAAACATTGTACAAAACCAAAACAAACAGTCATAAATATAAGTAAACATACATTCTTAATAACGCAAACAAACAGTAAGACAATGAGGCTTTATACTTTTTTTGGGCTTAGCTGATCTTCCTGCACAGCTTTCTGTGTACTCAGAATGGTGTGACCGCATATCCGGAGGTCTTTAGCAACCGATGAGACAGGATGTTTTAGGGAGCGTCTGGGTCACAACCGTCAAACAAATACACCCACATGAATGCACAGGGCTGTATATGACTGGGAGAAAACTGGAAGAGCACTGCTGTGAATATAAAGTAACAGAGCAGTGCTTCATGGGAGCCCTAAACCAAACCTGGACCAAAAGGAGGCTATAGACAGAGAATTTCTACTTCTGTGCAAGCATTCAAGGGAAACTTGAGAACAACTGCCCTCCAACAATATTTTGGTTCTGAATTCTGAACATTATAACACAAACATATATTTGAACATAAAAAGTGACTGATAGACAGAAAGAGGTTGTCTAAACACAAATGACCGCGGCCACATTTTTACTTTCAGTGTGAGTCTAGTTTTGTAAATGAGAAAAGTGGAATATTTCTATATTATATATATTATATCTGTCAGGTAAAGGGTGTTTATTCTGATTATATAACGCTCCTATAGGACATTGAAATCAAAATCCTAAAATTGTTACCTTTTTGAATCAGTAGCAGCTCATTTTTAATTGTTGTACATTTGCATATTGTTGCTGTCACCAATTGTTTTGCAATATATATGTCTGTGAATATATTTGAACCTTTTTACTTCAACCAGCAAAATTACCTACCCTGCCATTAATAGCCATGCTTGCCTTAGTAAGCCCCAAAATATACCAGTTTACATACTGCATATGTGCAGGTGGATCCAGGTTAATAAGAGTACATTTATTGTAATCAAGACTCTGTAATGTCACATGGCATAATCACATTGGTGGTAATGATGGTGATATATCAAAGCTGGAAACAATGCTGGTAGACTCTTGTACATGCCCACTGGCAGGCTGTAGTCACACCTCAGTGTTATTATACTCTTGTAATAACATTGTCTTTTTGTTGCAAGAATAATACAGTTTGGTAAAAACAATATGTCTGCAGAGATAAATGACACACCTGGGATGGGGGTGATGTTCTGTGTGACGTTATCTTTTTGTACTAGTGACAAAATCATTGTAATGTAGCAATATGATAAAAGACACCAATGTTTAATACATTTTTTATTGATAACAAACACAACTACATTTTTGGAGTAAATGAAATGACTGGTACTTGTCTGTACAAAACTTGCTGCCATGACATATCTTCATATAGCCTGAAATATCCGTTATATGATAAAGGATTGATAATCGTTATAACTGATAGATTAATGATTTAAGCTTATAATCACGTTTTAGAACAGTGAAGTATAATTAATATATTATTTAATATTATCTAATATAATAGTATCAGATAATTAGGATATAATAGTAGGAATAAAGTGTATTTCATCTGTACTTATATTGTTCTGAGTTCTATGAACAAAACATTGCATGAAGATTCTTCATAAATTCTCCATTTGTGTTCCATAAGAAAAAAACACCAGTTTATGGAACAACATGGGTAAATAATGACAGAAGTATACCAAAAATGCTTCACCAGTGAGCTCTCAGGTAAACCAATACACAGAGTTTCAAACATCTCAACACCCCCAAGACCTGCCAAAAAGACAAAGAAAATGAAAACAGATCACCATCATGAGGAAACAAAACCCACAAGACAGCTGAGACTGAGGAGTGATGTATGGATGGTAAAATGCCAGAGAAAAGAAGGTTAAGAGGGTTACAGAGTTAAAGAACAATACATTACAAGGAGACAAAAACAGTGATACAGCAGTCACTGAATGTTATTGCAGAGGTGTTCTTATCAAGTATTGTACTTCAGAAGACTGAAGATTCTGCCGCACCAAGAAGTGACAATTTACCAGAAGTTTCCAATTGGCTTATATTATTGTAGTAGCTCTGTAGTAGCTCTCTTGAATATTCCATACATCTAGTCAATTAAAAAGATTCTGGTGAAATTTCTGTTCAGTAACTACAGAGATTAAAATATGTATTGTTTGTTCTCAGGTATTAGTGCACTCAACTAATTTGTTCTAAAATTTGTGATCTGCCTCAGATTCTTCATTCCTTTATTTTTGTATCTTAATAAATTATACCTACCTGTAAAATATTTTTTTAAATACACTATTACCACCCCTTTAGGCACCAACTTATTTTTTTATTGCACTCTAAGGTGTGTTACACAAAATCCCCCCATCTTAATATTAAAGAACACTAAAAATTTGCTCTTTTATTTATGATAAGGTCACTTAGACACATGTAATTAGCCAGAATGTGTTGTCAAAGAGATGTAGAGCAGTACCCAGAGCTCTGGAATGGACCTGTCAAAAGACGATGAGTCTGTTCAACATTCAATATTATTGGCTGTTGAATTGCTCCTGTCTTCTGACAAGACCCAGAAACTGCACTGACAATGGGGCCCCAGCAATGTAAATCATACACCATACATAAGCGCTTTAATAAAACACTCGTTGTCTTTATTGTGATGCGGTATAATTACAGGAGAAAATTACAGCTTCCATTTCTGGGAATTTGAAAATAAATCCAATAAAATAATTATAAAGAAAATAAATGAATCTTCAAAAACTTAAGTGAAAAGTCTAAAAGCTTTTGATACAGATGAAAAATGCACAACTCTTTTATATATTGATTTTATTTTAGTTTTCAGAAATAAAAAGAAAAATACAGCATCTGTTCAAATAAACACAGTGTCTTGAAGTTTATGATGTATCTGTCTCAGACCAAAAAAACATCTCTTTATTTATCTTTTAAAACAGAGGGCTATTTCAGAGCTATTTCTGGTCTGGTTTGAATATTATTAGATATTAAGACATTGTTCTCCTCTGCCATATCTATATTTCATGCAGGAAAGTGAATTTAGAAAATTGAGTCACATAGTATTGACTCATATTGAGTCTTTAATAAAGACTTTTAAAAAGTCAGACATACTTGAATGTTTATAATTGCCAGCCTATGTTTACAAATGTCATTTTCTATGTCAATGTAAGTATTTGACCTGTACAGGTTGGAGTCGGTACAATGGCACCTGTTAAAGTGTGGAATATATAAGGCAGCAAATGAAATGGGCAATGTTCTGTTGGGAAATGTTGGGTCCTGGCATTCATGTAGTTGTTACTTCAACATGTACCAACATACACACCTTCATGGCAGTGGTGTTGCAGCAGGATAATGCATTCTGCCCCACTACACAAAATGTTCAGAAATGGTTTGAGAAACATGACAAAGAGTTGGCCAAAGTCCTCCAAGATCTCAACTTGATTGAGATCTATTGAACGTGCTGGCCCAACAAATCCAATCCATGAGGGCTCCATGGAAGGATCTTCTGCTAATGTCTTGGATAACACAGGACATGTTCAGAGGTCTTGACGTATTAGAGCTGTTTTGGCAGCAAAAGGCAGATCTACAAAATATTTGGCAGTTGGCCTTTATGTTTAGTGCACATTTCATATTCAGTTGTTTCTCTTGTAGTATAACTTATAATGTTAAGTTTCTGACCTTTCTGACATTAAAGTCTATAAAAGCAGAAAAACTGGTCTGTGTAAATGTCCTCATCACATGTGATCACACACGGGATGTGGATTTGCTGTGGAGACAGTATTTTTAACCATGTCCCATCCTTCTGCAACAGAATTTATATGGGTTGCAACAGCTGCAACAGGGACTGCTGTTGTTTTAGAGGGACTGCTGGCCTGTTCCTGAATAAAAACACAGGAAGGCAAATATTAACTGTGCCCTGTCTTCTTTGAGATGAGTCATCATGCTGAACGAGTCTAATTAATGCCAAGGAAAGAGATTTTCTGCATGTGAGCTGACAGGGCTAGACCAAAAGGGAGGACCTTGTACTGATATGCTCGTCCCTCGAGAGCAAACGAAAGAAACGGTCTGTGTCAAAGGAGAAACGACACATGGAAAGTATGCATCCTTCGGGATGTGTTTAATCACCTCAGTCTCAGTTCTGTCCATATCCAAGAAAGTTACAAATTGCAGCTTTAACGTAACAGAGGAGAACTGGTCCTCCCCGTTGAGCCTGGCTTCTCCCAAGGTTTTTTCTGCAGCTATACACCATGGAGTTTTGGTTCCCTGCCACTGTCGCCCTGTTGGCTTGCTTACTGGGAGACTGCTGACATCTAACTTATCTTAGGGTTTTATAAATTGTTAATATTGCTTCTAGCGATATGATATAATTACAGTCCAAAAGACTCTTCTATTTTGTTACTCCTTTGTCTCAAATTGTCTCACATTCTCTTTCATTGTGTCATTTTCAGGTATTTCTATTGTATATATTGTATGTATGCATTTTACTTTGTGTTGTGTGGCTTCATTGGTACTATTGCAAATCATTTATACCCCTGTCCCATAAGATGCTATCTTTTTTAATGCCATCTCCTAGTATGCCTAATTAGTCTTAATATACATTTCACAAATTATTTGCAATAATACCATGTAATCTTTGTTGAACGTGTCTGACATTTGTTCTGTTCTTTTTTATAATTCTTTTTTATTTTATGTAAAGCTGCTTTGAAGCAATGTAACATTGTAAAAAGCGCTATATAAATAAAATGAAACTGAATTGTTTCGTCACAGTGTGCAGCTCCTGCATGTGCAGCTACTGCATATGGCCGGGTCAGACTTACCCTTGTGCAGGTCCTTCAAAGCCTTGGCCTGATGGACCTGCAGGATCATCATAGCATGGAGGGTAGAGGTGGCGTGTTCCACAGCCATACAAGCCCTCACCACCAAGGACAAGGAGAACCTACATGTGCAGAAAGGGAGTCTAGGTCGGTTCCTCCAGGTGGCAGCGTTCAGTGGGCATAGATGCACCACAATCGCACGTTCCACCTAGGGAATCTTGAAATACTCCTTGGCCAGCCCGACTTTGAGGGCAGTGAGAGCGGACTATACCACAAAACGTGTGCGTGCCATGAACGGTGGGCTACACAACCTTGTAAGCTTGTTGTGCACCTTGGGAAAGAAAGACTGGGAGGTCTGTGGGGAAGGACCTGGCGGATTATCTCCAAGTGCATCCCCATATCTCTGTGACCTCGTGGACTTCCCAGACACCATACCACTGTGGGAGCAAAGAAGTAAAAATGCTCATTAAGGCTCTGGTGCTGACCAGCCGAAGTCCCCAGTGAAAGGGACAGGACAAGGCAAACCACCACTGAATGCAGTGTAATAAACACAGCAGGAAAGAGTATTTATCTTAAAGACATACATACGTTACATGTTCCAAATATTGTGAAAAGAAACTTTTTGTTTCTTCAAAATCCTTGCTTTAAGCATTAAGTAGTGTATATCTCATTTTTATGTTTAGCAATAAAGTTTTCACAGTTCTCCTATTTTGAAGCAAATACTTTTCCGATCTCGTCCCAGCCCGATCATCTGATTCGCATGAAACTTGGCATGCATCATCCTCAGACCTTCATGACAAGAAGTTATTAAAATAATGCTGATAGGTTAATTAGTTTAGTACATATGATTTTTTAAACTATTTGTTAGGTGCGGCCCATTTTCACTTGAATGCCTATATCTTTTCCTAAGTGGAAAACAAAACATTCTGACCGAACATGATAAGTTTTAGCCTTTTTTGGTAAAAGGGGTTTGGTAAAAGGGGTAAAAGGGGATCGTTAAAAAACCATTTTTTTAACGATCAATCATTTCAGCTCCCAGATGAAGGCTGTATTTTCTTTTTTGCCCACAAGAGTGTTGACTTGACAGTAACAGGATAGAAAAATATATACAACACTGCTATCAGTGTTTCAATTCCTAGAAATACTGCAAATGTCTTCTAACGATTATGGTCATTTGTATTAACTTCAGATACAATTCTAATGACAATAAATCTTCAGCATTATGCTAGAAAAGTTATTTCATCACTGGCCTGTTCCATATTTTTACAAACCTGTTTGCATCAGGTTTGGAGTTGGGCCAGGGGTTGTGCCCCATTCAGAACAGAGAATGCCTCTTAAATTTTGATTAAATTACAAATTTAATCTATAGCCTCTCTATAGAAAGTATTCAGGATCGCTAGGGAGACCCTGAACTTCTTCTGATGTCTCAGAAAGTACATCCATTGTCTAGCTTTTCTCACCTAATCTTGGGTGTAATCTTGGGTGTGAACAGTCTCTGATGTTCTCTGATGTTAACTCCAAGGTATTTGATGTTGTTCACCCTCCTCACCAGGCTTCCATCAATCATGAGTAGGGAGTGGGCCTGCTGTTGCCTCATCCTGAATATTTTATATTACTATGGTTGTGTCTGAAAGCAGGGTTATTCCACCAAATATTGAAGTTAAAAACATTAGTATTGTGTTGCTTAAAAATTAGTATGAACATTATTTTAGGTCTGAAAACATAGATTTTTTTGTTGTTGTTTTGAACCAGTTCATTTTTGCAAATAAATGCTCTAAATGTTTGTTGGAACTTGGGAGAAATGTTGTCAATATTTTAGAATAAAACAAACATGTTTGCTTTATTAAAACACATACCTATAAAGAGTGAAACCAGAGAAACTGATAATTTTGTTCTCAAGTTTTTTCCAGAGCTATATATCTGGGATGGAATAAGGGTAAGCAAATTATAAGAAAATATTTATTCTGGGGTGAACGATTCCATTACGACAATGAGAGACTAAAGTTTAGTGTTGCAATTATGCATTGCCATTATTTAAGCCTTCTTCTATAGACAGTTTTCTGTTTCAGGTCTTGCTGAACAGGTCATATATATATATATATATATATATATATATATAAATCACTTGCATTTCAGCTATAAATCCATAATATTTAGCATGAGACATTGCTTGTCATATGACCTGATTTACTGCTGGTGGTTTGATGAAGCATTTAATCTATCCTGACTGCGAACTACCTTTCATGAGTTTAGTGTCTTAAATCCTGTTGGCTGGTTACATACATTGGTTGTTACAATTGTAAGGGTACAGGCCTCACCTTGACCTTTAGTGACATGCTAATTGGCAGCCAGAGATTAAACATTCAGAATATTTAGAGTATTCCCATAAATGACCACTCCAGGAAAAAGTAATTGCCTGTAATATTCCAACTGACTGTGGTTTACCAGTGACAGTACATGATGGAGCCTTTCTGAGGGTCTTAAATATACTTTTCTGATCCCTTCTGACAGACTGAACAGAAATTTACTAAGACACGCAAGCTGACAGGACCAGAAAATTGTGTGTGTTCAGCATACATATGATATAGAGTATATTCTTAAATTAAATAATCAGATACAATTATAAGAAAATGAAAGACTAAAGCTGCGAAATCGCGATTTTTATCTCAGTGAAATATTTACTATTACAAGTTTATCTAGGAGCTTTTCACACTGTTAACCCATGGTTAATCTGAGCCAGTAATCATCTACACATGTAAACCTTAGATAACCATTCTTATTTGCTTAATTATTTAAGTCAAAAACATTGATTGGGCAAATAATGCTTTTATTTTCACATTAATAATGTTGGTAAATACTGATGTGCACACAACCTGCTTTAATAACTGCTTGTCCATCGGTCCATCTTGTCCACTGGGTGCATGTGGTCAAATGAATCCTTAGTGTGACTTAAAATAAAGCAATTACATTGGTTGTATGACCTTTACATTTGTACTTTTCGTAAATATGAGCATTTGTTGTCTTTATGTTAAAAAACATTTAATCAAAGCTACAACAGATTATATAATTAAATATTTTTCATTTTAAGCACTTGGCATACTTTCTTAATATACCACTAGCCAAATAGCCTGTTAGCTTATCCTGTTCCCTAACACAAGTCATTTTACTCTACACCTATTCAATCCAGAGCAGCCATATTCCATTCAATTGTAATGACAGTGTCACAATTTGACATTTCTTTCAGACGATGATGTTTCTGACACTACACACAGCACAGGAATTATTAATAAGGTAAGCACCAAGGCAATTTGTGATTGGTCATCTGTTGGTAAACAACTGGTTGTTATTCATTCTAACAACAAATTGTTTGATACAGCATATGTCTTCGGCATTGCAATGCAAGTAAATATAACTGACCCTAAACCAAACCCTAAACTTAACCCTAAAGTATGTTGTTACTCACTGCCTACATGTATAATTACATTACAATTGTAATAAATAAGGACACCTTTATATAAAGTAAAAACAAATTTTGCTATACCTGGGGTTAAAAGTTAAACCAAAATTATCAAAGATGAACACAAATAATTGTACAATCAGTAGAAGGATACATCTAGTTTTACCAAAAATAATACAAAATGCAACTGAATATTTTCAAAAATTGTCTGTTACCTTTCTGATACAGGTGTTGCGAAGAGACTCCAATTATTATAGACTATAGAATTTATTATAGAATAATTTGACGTGTCACAATTCAAGCAGTTCTAATCTGAGCCGAGTGTGTTTTCAGGGTTATGTTTATGTTTTATTTATTACCACCTGTGAGATAAATACAGTTGCTTTAATAAGTTTAGGTCATTTCCCACATCTTGGGCACATGCAGCCTTACCCAGTTTATATAAGGGGCCAAAATTAAATGTGTCGCTTGCACAGTAGGGACGCAAAATGCATGAAACAGACCATAATGGCTTGGGAGTTTCTTATGAGTCAACATGAAATGGTTCGCAGCCTATGGCATTGAAAAAAGCAAATAGAGAATGATAAATAAACAATAACATGTAACTTGATTGTATTGACTGGATTCTGATAGTGGTACATGACAGGTGGCTGGAGGACACAGATCAACCAATAAAAGACTTGGCGACGGCAGCTAAACAGACAAGTCCTTACAGAGATGGAACAAGTTATTACATGTTGATGAAAGACTATGATGAACATTTTTAAATGTACAATAATGGCCATTGATGAACTTTTCACAATACAAAAACCTGCATACAGTTTCATGTTGACCTTAAGGAAGGTAAAGTTCCATATAGAGGTTTAATATAACACACACATATATATACTCATTAAATCTTGTAGAGTGAGATTGTGTCCAAGTTGGAGTTTATTTAGTGCATGGTGCAATATTTTACATTTGTTTTTATTCAGTAATGGCAAAGAAAGAGGGCTGACATGAGAAAACAAACCTTTGAGCATAATTTTACAATTCCTGCCTTTTCTTTACCCCAGACAAGCAAAGGAAAGAATGCCACAATTAAGAAAACCACACTGAAAGAACTACAGTTAGGTCTCTGTACAGGACACTATCAGTATACTATTATAAAAGTGTAACATTTTAAAATAGATAATTAGAAACTGGACGCGCTGGGCATGGGGCAGTATGTTTTACCAAACGAGTAGTGTTATTATTTTCCATTATATTCAGCATTCCTATCGGTGCTTCACACATTTTATTAAGGTAATCACTAATTAACTCCATTCCTGGCTAATCAATTCCACTTTTTTTTTTAAATCACAGCATTTTGTGTCATAGTTATTTAATCTTTGAAGGCTTTGCAGATCTGCAATGCACCTCATGGGTAATAACATACTGCCCCCTCTAGTAGAAAAGTAGAAATATACAGATAATGAACAGTTATCCCTGCAAATCCCATTTAAAAACTGTCAGGAGCTGGTGTTTGGGATGCTTAATCTAGTACAAAAACATCAACGCTGCATTAAGAGAACAGGGCATCTAAAAGTAGACACAAACAAGAAACAAAACTGATTAAAATAAATAGGAATACCATAGAATCTAGTTTCACTACAACACCCCACCCTATCCTCACTGGATACTAATCCATGACGACACAAAAAAACATTACCAACAAACAAAAGGAAAAAGTAAAAGTATACATAAATTCAACAAAGTAAAATTAAAACAAAAAATCTGAAATTGTTTCAGCATGTAAAAAATTAACACTTTGATTTTACACCTAGACCAAAAGACAATCTAAATAATATTATCACATTTAAGACCAAAAAATATAGAACTTAATAAAAGATTTTGATAAACAAGCTTGATAAAAGATTAACATCTAAAAACAGATAATGAAAACTTCATTATCCTTGTGTTGTATCAAATATTTTAATTTTTCTATGGAACACCAGGACATGTTCTAATGTGAAAGTTTTAACATACAAGTGAATAAAGACAGATGCTATTAGGCATTCAGGGTGAGTAAATCAAGATAAAACGATTACATCTAAGGGAATTATCCATTCAGATTACGAAAGATGTTCTTTCATTCTGTCTGAACCAAAAACAACCAACTGTCAATCAACCTACTGCAAAAATTAAAATACATAAAAAAATTGTTATTTAAATTCCCGCCACCAGTAAACGTGTAAACCCTCCCTTTGGTATCCACCTGAAAAATACTGTATGAATTTGAGATAAAAACATATCACTGCTTTTAGAAAACTTTTTTTAAACATATTAGTCTTTTTGATGGAATGTCTTGCAGGTTTTATGGACATGTTTGTGGGAGGTGCTGAAAATTGGATAAAAGCTGGTCTTTGTTCCTTTATTTTGTTCTTGGATACCGGACAAAATGATGTAGATGTATAGAGGTATAGAGGCTCAGTCTACAGTGTCAATGCTTGAGGTCTGACAGATGTTTGGGGTGTGGAATGTGTTGTCTCAGCCAGTGGTGCATAGGTGGAATGCCTTCTTGTACAGGAAGTGTTGGTCCGCGGGGAGCTGAGAGGGTATGGGTATAGTGGGATGATGGGAAGGGGCTGGATGTGAGGGCTCTGGCGTTGTTTATCACATTCATAATCCAGATTTTTCTGTTTTTTCATCCTGTGTGAACATGAAATCAATCACGCAAGAAAGAACAAACAAGAAAACATCTCTGGTAAGGCAGAAAGTAAACATATCCCGAACAGGGTCATGGAGAAAAACAAGTAATGCCTGTGGTATGCATATCTGAGTGACATGGAATAAATGGAAGATGGTAAATAAGACGTTAGAAGTAAAGCGCTCTTTGGCTGAGAGAACATGAACACCGGTGGAGCGAATGAGGTTAACTGGCTCTTCATGCACAAAACAGGGCACTGGGAACACATGCATAGGGCAGCCTTACCCACAAGCCTCTGGGAGTTCTGTGTGTGTATACATACCACCCTGACAGCAGGTTAAATAGCACCAGATGCCCAGTGCCTCACATAAACAGACCACAAGCCCCACATTTACAGAACAAATGCTGAAGACCGAGGGTGTTTTCTTAGAGGGGGTAAATGAGGCAGTGCCTCAACCAAACAATTCCAATAAGAAAATGTAGTGCTCCACAAGACTTGGTCAAACTGATGGAAAAGGACACACTAAACCACCTAGACATCACCAATAAAACTGTTTACTAGAAATAATGAGTGACCTGGTTTTTATAGACGACTCATCTGGATTAAATTACACATGCACCTATTGAAGTCTGTATTGAAGATTTGACTAATGCTTTGAAAATAAGGGTCATAAATATGGCAGAATAATACTGTCGTCTAAGGGACCAGTTGAAGAACTGTTTTATTGAAGCACTGTTCATTTTCTGTACCGTTAATGGCAACTCTAAATCAAAGAGTTCATTGCTGTATCTGATCCTAATGTTGCTGTCAACACAAGCTCTTACATTAAGCGTTTTCATATTTATAGAGGGATCTTGGGTTCTTTTTAGTGGTAAGCCTCAAGTTTGGGCAAAGATTTTAAGAACTGGCTTCCTTTACAGTTCATGAGTGTGAATTTTAAGTGGTAATGCACCACAAGATATATATTGGAATTTATCTGGAATGACAGGAAATGGAAGTTACAGAACTGAACTTTAAATGAATTCATCAGTCATATACAGTCACATGAAGTGTGTTTCCAACATGATCCAAAATGCTGCTCATCCCACAAAAACCTGCCTTGTTCTGCAAATCGCTTGCTGTTTAAACAACACAAAACTCTCATAGATGCAGTAATGGTTTTAATGCAGCAGGGGAGATAGTAATGTAGCATGGAAAACGCTCTGAGCAGAACCTCCCAAGGGAGAGTGAGATTTAGATACATGCTATAAACACCAGTGCTTTCAGAGATCAGGGACAGAACAGATCATCACTGACAAAAAGTGTAATATTAAAAGGAAAATATGTTATGTGGATGAACCCATGCAAAAGGCAGATTCTATAGTCATAGATTAAGTAGGATCATGCAGATGGACACTAACCTGTGTGTAACACAGATGTTACTCAGGGGTGATCTCTGTTTCCTGATGAACCACCACTTTAGTGACAGACATGTCAGGATGCTGCTCCTTTGCCTCCTTTATAGCCTGAGCGAGAGCCTGGGGACAGAAAGCACAGCCTGCAAACAACGTCACACCACTGTGCTAAAAACATGTAGTAACTGTTGAAACTTTACAAAACCTTAACTAAACATTTGGTGATTTAAGTTGTCCATGTTATCTCTGAGATTATCTAGAGCCTATAGCATATTGGCTGTTCATTATTAACTATAAAACACATTATTGCCTTACTCTGCATTACCATATTGTGCATCCCTTTATCCTATCCCATACCTACATTTAAACACTACAACAACTATGTTACTAGGTAATAAGCAGTAAATATTAAGCAGTAAATTAGGAGTTTATTGACGCAAAATTCACAGTTAATAGTCAATATGTGTTCCCCATACAAAACTGCATAAATGTTATCGTAAGAATATTAAAATTAAAGAAAAAAACTGAAATTAAAAGAGTTGGAAAATCTTTGTATTCTAGGCTATGATGTAAACTGAACGCTATTGGCTAATTAGAAAAACAAGCTTTTTACTATATCCCACCCAGTGTCCTGTTTAATAGGAAATACATGACCACAGAAAAGAACATGGTGTTTGTCAGATAATTTCCTTCAGCTGATTTGTGTACCTTATCATGATCAATCTCTGTGTCTCCAGTAATCACGATTCTCTTCTCAATACGTGTCTCTGAGATTCCTCCTTTCACCGTCTTGAACACATGCATGGAGGAGACACAAACAAGACAATCTGCCATGTCGCTTTTTTACAGTATTTTTTACAATTTTTTTGATAGTACTGTAACAATTGTTTTGTACTAACATTTACTCAGAAAAATAAAAATTTGTCTGTGTTCAAAATCTTCCAAGTGTTGAGAACTGAGCCTCATTCAGAATGATACTCAATGGAAAGTTTTGGAAGTGAATGCAGATACCTTGGTGATCTGCGTTGTGGTGGTGGTGCTCACAGTCTCTGATGTGATCGTCTGAGCACTCAACAGCATTCCAGCCTCCTTCTCAGACATTGCATTAGGCTATTAGAAGACAAAAACACACCTGGTAAGAAGAGTACTAGAATAGAACAGTACTCAAAATTACCATCATGTATCCTTTTCTTCACCAGAAATACAACAGTAACACAATCATAAATGTAAGTACAAGGCAGTCAATTGTTTCATATTATGACTAATGACCAATATGATAGCTGACAGCAGGTTTGATATGATATGTAATTTATTAATTGTATGGCATAAGTATGGCACAACAACATGATCTTTAGTATAAACGTTTGGATACTACCTGAATACTGTTATCCTTACCCTTGTGTAAGGGTATATATGAGTATAAGGGTATACTCTTACATACCCTTACACAATATCAGTCAAATAAACATCCAATGTCAACTACTGCAGACTGCTTAAAAATCACTAATATCAGCTGATGTGGATACCAATACGCATCGATATAGGTATTGATACCAATACATTCCTAGTGTTCAGTACATTGTCATTTAATGTAATGTTTGACACTTTAATACAAAAGCTGGCACAAAAAGAAACAACAACAAAGAGCTGACCACATACTAACCATAATTCTCAACAGAGAAAAATATGCTTTTAACAGCTCCCAGGAACTTTCACATCTGACAAAAGTAAAGAAATAACAAAGATTGCATGGCTCCCTCTCACCTGTCCAGACTCATAGGTGATGGTCTTGGTCTCTGTGTGCACTATCGGAATGTCCTTGGTGGCATTTTCACCGCAAAGGGAGTTGGTGACATCAGAAATGGTGATAGTTTTTGTCTTCACCACAGGAGACTGTACAAGAGGGTCAAGATGTAGAGTGAGTGTAGAATTGCTTTTCTCACTACATTAACTTTACCTGCACACATCAAAAATTACTACACCATCTGGAACCTTTGTCAGAGTCTTTGTACTGTAAGGCTGATAATCTATGCTGACCACTTCATAAAAATGGCTACTAAACAAGAAAAATGCTTAGTCTGGTGAGACTGGACAGCCAGTAAAAAAGGCAAGCACAAAACAGTTGTGTTCTAATGCCTTCAAACATATTTTATCACTCTCTCTAAACCATTTTTTTTGCTGAGCAGAGAGGTAAACATTTAGGGGTAAAACACTTAACAAGCATCATATACAACACTGATTTGAGTTCTTAAACATTAGTGAAATAACTGGCCACGTCAGGTTGACAGATGTTGATGGCAAAGCAGACTCAGTTTTCAGCAATGGACTTGCCATGTGGCCCTTTCAAAAGAACAACTTGCTGTGACGGCTCGTGTTGGAGGGTCTGCAAGCTTCCTTTCACAGTTATCACATAGCTCATTTAATAGAAGCCAAACTAGAAAAGTGTCTCAGAATATTCTATTGTAGAAAGAAGAAAGAATGAAACCAGAAGAGTCATTTGCAGAGGACATTAATGGTTTCGTCTAGAAACAAGCTACCACTTCCAACATTGGGCACCAAATAATTCTTTCCCATGAGAAACAAAAGGGTCTTCCTCAAAGGGGATGCTTAACAACCTGTAAAAGCCAAATCCTCTACTGGGTCACATTTAAATTCATTACACATGAAAAGTGTAATTGTTTAAATCTTCCTAGGATTTTTGCATGAGCAACATATAGAAATTTGTCTGTGATAATTACAATTCATTCTGTTCATCTTTATCAGCTCTGAGTAAAAAAAGTCACATGTACCACATGACACCATTTACACGACACAACTACACATTATCTTCAAAAGTCTGGATTCAAAAGTTAATTATGGGTTCAAGTGCAAATCGCTGAAACTCTACTGTAATTGTAAGGATTTTTGGGGTTATTATTATCATTTTGCCATAAAAACAAACCGTAAGGCCTAGAGACTTGAAACTTGGCCAGATAGTAGGTCTCAATTTGGGGAGAGGCTGATTGGCCAACAGTGATCAAAAATGCATTCACGCTCATAACCCTACCATTTGTCATAGCAACATTATACTATGGAATCCTTGGCTCAAGACTAACAGAACGTATATCTCTTTTTCATTTCCGCCATGAAAATTTTCCTGCATTTTAAATTTTTCGTGAAACCTACTTTTGCTAACTAGTCCTAGATGACCAATCAGAACCAAACCAGTGCTGTAAGATTCTCTGGAGTCTAAATGTAAATAATTATCAAAAAAGTTGCAATTTTTATTCACAGGATGCCGAAACGTGCGGAGGGCGGGGCCAGTTTTTGGTTATACAACTGTAACCTGGGAAAGGAATGAGATATGGTCATGGATTTGTGGTCATATAAAAATTGTGGCGATTGGCCACTTGGTGGTGCTATATGTGAAAAAAAATTACTATTTAAAAGTTAGACTAGAAATTTGGTATGCAGTGTCTTTGTCTAAGGAGTCATGGTTGTGTATGAGGGCATTGGATTATCTTGAAAAACATGGCTGCCATCAGCCAGTGAAATTTGAGCACCTGTTAGACAAGATTTAATCAAGGCCGATCAAAAAAAACTTGTTGGGCGTGTTTGACTTATGACCCCAATGGTCTGTGAGAATTTTGAAAGAAATCAGACAAAATATTGATATATTGTTAGATCTCCTAATTCTGAATAACTTTGCCTCTAGAACCTCCAGTGTCAAACTATTCTTTAAATAGTTTACGTTATTTGAAAAACCTGCTTTTGGGAACTAGTCCTAGGCTTTTAACTCAACCTACTGTACAATTCTCTGGACTCTATAACAGGGCTGTTTAAGAAATGGGGCATGGCCAAGTGTACCAGTAAGCCTATATTTCCTAAAGGAAACATCAGACGATCAATAACTGAGCTCATGCATCTTGTGATACTAAGGAAGCATGAAAAGTGTTGTGGCGATCAGGAAATAAGTGGTGCTATGACAGTTGCAAACATTAAAAATGAGACATTTCTAATGAAATGTCTAATGGAAAATATCTTTAGGCCCACACAAAGGTCCTAAACTGCTTGAACACCGATAATCACTACATGCAGCTATATTAGTATTTATTTATAAGAGTAATAATATTAGGAAATTGAACACCACTGTACCTGACCGCATGCACATTATATATATTTTTAGATTTATCCAATTTTTAAATATCAGTACTATCCTGCCTAGATTATCTGACAAAAAGAGAAACAACAAAAAAAGGTATTGCCCAGCCTGCCTGTCAGATTTGGTAGATTGTACTTTGGAATGTGATCATCAAGGAATAGATCTTCCTCAGTTAGAGTTCATGCCATGTTTAATTTGATGCAAATGAAAACAAGTTAGTGGGGAGAGGAAATAGTTGTTCTGTGTTGTACTGCTGTGTATCTTGGTGTTGATCATTCACCCAATGACCTCCAGTTCGCGAATTCTGCGGTCCCGATGCCTCAAATCTACTGATTGTGTTTCTTCTTCATCCTGCTGCAGAATTACAGTGCATTCAGCATGTCTCAGGCTCGAGCATGTTCATGCTCTCACTGTGAGAGTATGAGCATGAGAACGTTGCAGTCACAGCTCCTCCCTGTCTGTTTCCCCTTATGAAGTCATTGAGTGCACCGTTCATGGCACAAACACCCCCATTCATGGTCCGCTCTCAGGTGGAGGCGGCCCCTTGTCCTGCGGAGTAAGGTCACCACTCTTCTCTGGAAGTATGTGATAGAAATTGTTTCACCAGCCAAGATGAACAGGGGCTTCTACAGCTTCTACATCGTACCCAAGAGAGAGGAGAGGGTGGGCTGCAACCAATTCTTGACCTGCGTACCTTGAGTCAGGCACTCCACAGACAGGATTGGTTTGCGTCCATAGACTTGTAGGACGCATACTTCTAAGTGTTGATCGGTTTGCTTTCGAGGGTCGAGTGTACCAGTACAAGGTCCTCCATTTTAGTCTAGCCCTGTCGCCCCGCGTCTTCACCAAGGTGTTGAGGCGGCCCTCGCCCCTCTTCAGGACGCGTCAAACTTGGGCTGGGGCGCTGTGTGCAACAAGCACACAGTGTTGGGGCACCATCATCTGGACAGGGCACCATGGCAGTCATGGTGGTGCTGGCAGTCCTGTTTGCCCTGCAGAGGGCAGACATGTGTTAGTCCGGACAGACAACACCGCGACAGTGGTCTAAACCAACCACAAGAAGGATAGTGTCAAATCGCCTCCTCCTTTAGAGTCAGCAGTGGATCAAGTTACTGCGGGCCACTCACATTCCCGGTCACATCACCCACACAGCTGACACACTGTCCCTGTAGGTTACTGCTTGGGGAGTGGAGACTCCATTCTCTCCATACATTATGCATCATTTTGCAATGTACAATATATTTATATCTGCATGGACAAGCAGACTACACCATACATTAAAAGGTACAGAGAAATTAAGTAGTCACAGCATAAAGATGATAAACTGTCACAGCAAATTAATACTATAAATAATAAACAATCTCAACCACAAATAATAAAACAAGCTAGCAATTTTATTTCCTGAAAACTTTACATTAGACTTTACATGCCGAGCATTCTAACAATAAAGGTAAGAAAGACTTAAAGACTTGAACATTTTTCAAAGATCTTTTTTAAACATTTTGCCTTTCACTTTGAGCAAAAAATGCTTGTCACTGGGCTTTTAATAAGTTGGAATAATGTCTGTGACTGAGGCTAAAATTATTAGATTTGAGTGGAGTCTTTATATCAAGCAAGCAATTTGCACAAAATTACAGAAATAAATTATAAAGGACACTCAGTGATCACCTTGCAATCACTGTAATAGTTTGACCACAATATATACTATAAATAGTTTGAAATTACAAAATGTCCGTCAAGCCCCTTTGAAAAAAAGTGAAATCATTAAGAATCCAAGAGGAGCAAACAGAAACAGAAAGCTTAGGTCCACACCTCCTTCCTCTCAATCTAAAGGTCTCAAAATGGTCTCAGACTCATTTCTATTTAACTACTGTCTTCTTGATGTTTCCTCTCTTTTACTTTCTCTTAAATAAAGACAACCACTATTTCAGTGCCACACTCAGCAGGCCACTCAGCAGGATTAATACGATTGCAATGTAGAAGCATCAGATACAGCTGTCAGACTCTGCCAGCATTCCTTTCTTCTTCAGTGGACACAGCTATGGAGACTTGGTAGGCATGTTCCTGAGCCTCAATTCATCTTCATTACTATGACCATTGTTATCCTCCTCCATTTGCTGCAGTCCCCCTGGCATGGACGCCCACATGACCCTTACCTGCTCTCTCCCTGGAGTGCCTGCCACACGCGTCCACATCTGTGTGGGCCAACAGGACATCAAGAGAGACAAAGAACAATACACAGAAATGTGGAAGAGGGTTGGAGAGACATGGGAGAGGACAGCTTGACTGATGAGGCAACAGATGTGTATGACTGGTTGTAGAAGATTTTGTATAAGCCCAGGATCTGAGCAGAGAGGACATCAGAGTGGACACCAAGCAGGCCAAACAGGTTGAAGCAGAGGCCTTGAGGATTTTTATGGCATTGGTGGTATGCTGAACACCTGACTGACACAAATACGCACTCTCTGCTCTCTGCTGTGACTTCTCCTAGCAGCACCAACTGCAGCCATACCAACTGCAAAATGGTTTTAGAAATGTTTTTTGGATATTAAATAACTGACAAGCACAAACCTTATTAAATCCCATTGTGTGATTCATCTAAATACTCGTCTCCCATACATTTTGCATCTGAAAGGGAAACTCCTACAAATGCAAATGCAATAAGGTCAGTCACAAAAATAACTGTCCACATCTTTTAAGCACTAATTTTTCATTGCATGTTTTTAGTAAATCCTGACATTAATTTTTTAATACTGAAAGATGGTTTGTGCTGGCACAAACCATCTTTAGTTAGTAAATCTGGCCTTTAAGGCTTTAATAAGTTCAGTAACTGACAGGTTGCTCACACAATTATATGTAAATATACACATTCAATATATCTTTATAGATGATAGATTGATATCTTTAAGATGTCAGGCAAGCATTTAGTAGACTTTTTAAAGGACATATGTGAGATGAGTGAGATGTCATGTGTTGGTTTAGTTTGCTTAGGATTGAGACTGATACATGATGCAATAGGCCTCTGCAGAGGAAGGGCGAGAGGCAGGTGGGCGAGTGGCTTTTTGAGAGATTCTGAACACTCCTGCTTGTGAGGAAGAGGACTGGGGTGGAGATATAGATGTGGGTGATGGAAGAGGAGGGGAGAAATGGAGGAGAATAAACAAAGGAAAGGAACAGATGGACACCAGTGAAGGACAGAAAAACAAGAAGAAAAGGGGAAAAAAACAATAACATGGAGGAGGCATCAGTTTCTTATCGTTGGCTTTCCCATTTAAATTTCTTGTCAGATTTATGCAGCTTAGTTATGCAGTGAAATCCAGCCATGCAATTGGCAGATCAAAGCAGAATAAAGCTGGCAGTAGACATTTAGCAACAGTAGAGGAGGTAGAAGGCGTGGTCTATTAAACCCGCAAGCAATGAGCAGATATCAGAGAGAGAGGACTTCTACTCTGACTGTGCCATGGCCATAGTGTCCAGCAGTTATTTGTGCTTGTATTGTTTTTTTATCTTAAAGAAATGTCAGTCTTTTCTGGTGTGGTTGCATCACAGGCCTGTTAAAAATGACCAAATAAGAGTATGTGCATTTCTGATACACCCTCACTACTCTGTGTATGGGTAGTAGAGGGGGTGTCTACCTACACACACATACAGTACACGCAAACACACAAACTGATTATTTTTTAAATGACCTGGCATTTAAAAGTTTAAAATCAGATTTTATTGTCCTAACCAATCCCGTGACATGTTAAAAATTATTAAAAAGTGAAGCAAAGACTTAACAGTCATGAAGAACAGATACTTCTGAGTACACTGGAATTGTCGCCTGCCAATTGAAAATGTTCAAGGCTTTTAAATTCAAATGGATTTTGATAAATGTTTTCTTTATTAGCCACAAAAATTTTTCTGAAAGTGATCCTAACTATATAATTCCTTGTGTTGTTATCACTATAGTTGATTTTTTAAAATGTTATCTTTGTAGTTATCAGTTTTAAGTTATCAAAATTTCTACTCATCCAAAAATAGAGGAATACTAATTATTTTACCGGCAGAAAACTAAGTGCAACATACAGTTTTACTCATAGAAATCTAGTTTATTTGATTCTTGTACCTCAAACAAAATTCTTGAACTGTTTTCAAAGATTTGTCACTAAACAATTCTGCTTGATCTGTTATTCCTCGGAAGGACTCCTATATTAACCTGTCGCCTTCTAAACAACTTTCCTGGCTGATTTGATTGTGAATGGACTGTGGCAGTCTGTGGGTGTGCCATAGGAGACAATTCATTTCACAAACAAGATAAACTAAGAGACGTGTAAATATGAAAAGAATAGAATCTCTTAAAAATGCCATGCTGTCTGATATAGAACTATGAGCTAAGCATCACTGACAAACATGGATGGCCAATGTCACCTTCATATCAACAAACCAGCGATATTTAAGCAAAGTCTTGCACAAATGACAAGTGTGAACTTCAACCTTTGACCTCTACATAAACGTGCACTCACATCAGGCTGCATCTGGCCATTGATGCTGGCGGTGCGGAAGGGCGAGTGGGTAGACAAGCGTTTATCCCACTCACTGGGCCGAGGTTCAGGAACCGACTCCATGAAGCTCCGCTTGAGCTCACTGATACTGGAGTGATGGCGCATGATCTCTGTCTGTGTCTTATCCACATCCTGAGAGAGAGAGACATGCACAGAGAAATGTCCAGGCAGAAGAAATATACAGAGAAGGTCAAAAGAAAAAGACAATAGGATACCAGAAAAGAAACAGTATAATTGAGAAAACAAGAAAAGACACAGGAAAGGAAAAACAGACAAAGAAAGAAAAATAGCCAGATTGTAAGATTAGCAAGATTAAGAATTAATCGTAAGTAAAGCGATCTCATCAGCTTGATGATCTAATATTATTCATCATCCAATCACCAAACTAGCACTAGGGTGTCACATCAAGGGTTGGGAATTGAATGAGTTTATTAGTTTTTTTTTAACTATACTGGAACTCATGTGAACAGAATTCTGTGCTGAAACTGACAGGGTTTTTCTGCACTATTACACAAGGACACTGTGCCACTGATGGACTACAGTGCCACAACAAATAAAAATACAGGTTGAATTGTTTCCAGTGTGGTCTGATTTACAATCAGTATTTTTTCTTTAGGCAGTCCAACGACTGAATTCTTTTTTCCTACTTGGAGCAGTTCTTAATAAAATCAGTTTTACAATTCCCATCCCCAGTCCCACAAGTTAACAGACAAACAAATATCAAGAGAAACACATGCAACTGAGACACAGATCTCTCTTTCTTTTGTTTTTTAGACACATTTTTCCTCTTTCTTCCCCTGTGGCCTGATTTGTCTACTCTCTACAGTGGAGGGTAATCAGCTCCACTCAGACACTGCAAAGCTATAAATATTTATCTCAGACTGAGTTTGTGATTGGCTAAAACAAATGGTCTATGTGTGTACAGACAGACCATGATTAATGAGACAGACAGGACCTGAGATCTTAGCCGATCTGTATTCACATCAGATTCAGCTTGGATACCTGCAGAACACAGCAGATGGGCGAGACTGTGGAGGTAGAACAGAGAGAGCTGATCTGTGCCTTAGTGGCCCACAGAACATCTGCAAAGAGCTCAGGCAAAATGAAACACTCTCATGAGGAACCAGCCCTCATCCCCTTTTTAACTGACTTCAGTTAAAAACAGCTGGTGCTTAAAATTAAACAGGGCCAAGCTGCTCTTTTCTTTACTGCTAAATAAAACCATAAATTTTAGCTAAATGCTTCCAAGCAATGTTCAAGCTATATAACCTGCTTCATTGTCATATTTATAATTGCAGGTTAGTGGAGCGAAACTGCTAGGTAGCAAATTGACAGCACTTTGCAAAAGAAATGCACTGTAGTTTTGGTGTAGTCCAGTTAGCGTTACATTACAAATCAGTTACTTGTGAAGTTCCATTTAAATTAGGACACTGCCTGTAGGAAGATGTAGAAAGACAGCAACGCAGTTTACAAGGGTGTGTAACAATAACCTTTTTTGACCATTATAGATTATCATGTATTATCAAGGTATAACTTGCCCAAAAATTTAAATTCTTCCATCATTTACTCTCACATGTCATTCCATAACATATTTTGAAGTAACCACATGACTGTTCCACCCATTGACCTCTTTTATATGTACACAAAACCACTGAGACATCTCTCAAAATATCTTCCTTTGTGTTCCACAGTAGTATAAAGTCATATAGGTTTGGAATGACATGAGGATGAGTAAATGATGTAAAATTTTAATCTTTGAGTGACCTATCAATAAACCTTTCCAAACAGTGAGCGTTTGACTATGGTAATCATGTGAGTGCTTCACTAGTTTATGTTTATAATCATTGACTTGCAGCACGAATCTTAATAAACATTTTATATACAAACAACAATAAATGTGATGAAGATGGACATACAGCATTATAAATATCACTCTTGGATAGATATAGAGGTCATGGACTGGTTCAAGGGGTTAATGTCACAGAATTCTCTTGGTTGTTATGGCAAGACTCTATATCAATATGACTCATAATGACCTCATGTGACAATGACAACAGCATTCTGCCTTTTTGTGACTGCAAAAATATATGACTGGGACAGACAGTACAATCTGTACGATGCGTAACACTGCTAGACAGTAATATCGTAAAAATGTGGTCTAATATCAAATAAAATAAAAAAAAGTCATCCATTAGCAACTAAATGTATAGAAAATGAATGTACATGAGGCTGATCAGTAGACCTCTATTAGAATATTCATTTTCATAAACAGTAAGCAATAATGCTTACTGTTTAGAAGCATTAGAGTCAATAAAAAACTTCATGCAAAAGCTTTACAAAGTCAACAGGAAAACAAAACAGACCTTATTTACTCTCTTAAAACAAGTTCCTAGTCTCCGATAGATGTTAATCCAAAGAAATTAAAAAGGTTTGCCTTTGCAATCATATTCCAAAATATTACAGCTACCGTCACTTCTTTCAAATCCAAATTACTACAATTATGCCCGCCCACGATTTTTCTCATTACATATCTTGTTAAACTCTGAAATAAGCCACAACATAGAAGTGTGGATTGCAAACACAGTTTCATGTTGACTTTGAAGTGTCTGGCTACGGTTTTAAATTAGAGCAATTTTGAAGTTATTTTAAATTTGCACGAAACACATGATTAAAACTAATATGAGAAGCTGCAGAAAACTCCCAATCATATATTTAACTAAACCGTGCTAAAAAACAAAACAGAAAGATTAAGTAAAAGTGAGTACTTGCATTAGTGTTAGTGAGGAAAATAGTGCATGCCAAGGCCTTAGAGTTAAGCTACAAAACAAAACACAAAAATAGAGAGTGTGTCAAAAGAATGAAGCTACAGAAGATGAAACAGGTTCTCATGCAGTGAGACATGCAGCAGCAAAAGCGAGATATTTCCAGAGTTTCCATACTAACCTCCAACATTAAATTGCTATGTCTGATATAAATAGTTTCACCCTCAATTTTCTTAGCTCTTTTCTGTAAAGAACAGAAAAAATAGTTGGCAGTGTTTAAAGGTAGAGCAATTTGTGAAACTTTCACAAATTCACAAAAGGTAATTTTAGGGTTGGATTTGTAGCTGCATTCAGTGTGTAGGGACATGATGGAATTAAAATCAAATATGAATAAACCACATAAGGCTGCCAGGCAAAAAGAAAGGGTCAAAGGTTAAGGGTGTGCCATAGGGTAAAATATGAAAGTGTAATGAGAAGTGGTTTATATTCACAAATGTTATAAATACTTAAGCTCATCTTTGTCACAAAGTGTGCACTTTGTGATAAAATACTTTCTCCTATCCCAGCTCAATATGCAGAGTCAACTATCAGTATGACATTTATACAGTAGGCCATCAGAAAGTGATAACACTATGTCTCTATTCTATTAAAAAGAAATTCTCAACCAGTATTCAAAAAGCAACCAGCCTGACAGAGCAACATTTTGGCCCGACTAGTAGTGCAAGTCTGGGGTAGAAATATCAGTTGCATTTTATTTTACAGTGTGTGCACTTACAGTGTACTTACCCAACAAAATATTGGTAAGTACATGTACATAATATAGGATTGAGTTAGGTTCAGTGCGTACAGTACCTAGTAATTACACAGGTACCCAGTAAGTACATAGTACAAACTGTAAAATAAAATGCACCCAAAATAATTGTATAGTGAACAATGACAAAGAGGGAGTGTTAAAGAATTTTAGAAAAAAAAAATCATTTTATTGAAATTCCATTTGGTGTATTAGGCACTACGGCTTTGATTTGATGTAAATAATGCTCTCTTAATTTAAGTAATACAATGGTCCACATATATTTTACAGTATGCTTAACGTAACGTCCTGTATATATTAGGTCAGCACATGATGCACCCTTCAACCCCAGACTCTCTAACATTCTTTATGAACTTCTGACCAAACTCAGGGCAGCTGATGGAATCAAACACGCATCATGTCCCCTCTTATAAGGTCTCTAAGGCTTTGTCCACACAATTATGTTTGTGTTTTCAAACAAAAACATAATTCTCTCCACTTTGGCCTAAGTTTTTGAAAACACTTCAAAGTGAATACATTTAAAGACACCGTTTTCACGTTGTAGTGTGGACTGTGAAAATCAGTCTTTTGAAAAGAAATACACATTTTTTTGTCATGTGACCATTCAACCCAAATCAAGATGATAGTCATGTACTGCAGTTGTTTTAGCTTCCTTCCAGTTTGAAAGTGTTAAATAAATAAACAAACGGCTGACAAAAATGACGCTCCAACTCGTCTATGTACTCATGCATTTTCAGATGTTTCATGAGCAAATTTTGCAAAATGAAAACACTAGTGAAGAATAGCATTTTAAATAAAAACACTTGTTTTCAAAATAGTGTAGACCAAGCCTAAACTTCTCCCTCCCACAACTAACCCTATCCCTTTCTCATCTCCTGTAAACCATTTCTCTTTCACATTTGCCATCACATTCCATTAAACCCTACTGCTTAAAAACAAACACTAAAAACCAGACCACTTACAGACTTTACTATTCTAAAACATGGGAATGACATTAGAGTGATGTGGAAAATATAAATTTTTTAAAACAAAAATAGCTATGAAGCTGCCATAATGTTCATCCGTACTCCACTCTCACTGGGTTGCACAATGAACATGTTTCTCCTTCAGTAAATCTCGTATTGTGCAGACTCGTTGTCGCTGCCTTACTGGTGATGCATCTGACAGCCACAGCAGTATTTTGTAAAGCCAAACTCATACACGCAAAATAAAGCAAGACAGCAGATGAACAAAGCAGATGAGAAAAAGAAATAAAAATATCTTTTTTTTCTGTAAAACATGGCAGCGAGGAGATTACAAGGACAATGGCATCTTCCGCATGCTGTGATAAGCTCTGACCTTCCTCATGCGCACCACCTCTGTGTCAGCCTGTGTGGACTGTACAGACACCCAAGGAGAAGGAAGAAGGAAGCAGGTGAGTGTCCATGATACAAGTTAATTCTTCTCAAACACAACTGAAGTACAAACCTCAGTGAAGTCTGGCTCATTTACATCCATTAAGGATGCATGTGTCATAGTATGTTGCTAGCATGCACTAAACAGATAGCTAAACTAATCATTTAAAACTAATATTTTATATTGATTAGTCGTATCACTGTTTTTGCAATTACATAACATACTCTGGCGTATACAGTAATTTTAGAAACTGCATTAGGAAACAAAATATAGTTCATAGTTTTTAGTTAGTGTGATGAACTTACATGTGTTGGGACACCTGTGTAAAAACATGCGGAAAATTGGCAAAATGTGGCTTAGAAAAGAAAATTCAACTCTGAGAAAGGTTCTAGCAACATTTGTTGCAAATGCCAATTAATTTGATATTTTGTTATCTAATGCACAGATCAGTGTGACTTATATGTTCTGTATAATCTGTAAAATACTGTAGTAACAGTGTTAGTTAAGGTGCCCCGCTAGGGTAAGGCCACTATTGTGCATGCTCTCGTGTGATTGGCTGAAATTCTGAGCACAAACCTGGCTCTTTCTCTCCCCATTGGTGGCCGTCACCACTGGGGCATCACGGTGGCGCCGCTCTCGCCGGGCTACTGTCTGCAGCGGCACAGAGACAGTATATACACACTGCCATCTCACACACACACACACATGAACATTGTTGCTGTTTTGCATTTGCAAGGTCAAATTTAAGGTTTCTTACAGTTATCAGCAAATATAGGGCAACTTGTGTATGAAGAGTCTTTCTTTTCCTTTACAGCTGGGGTTTTCAAAGTCAAAGACAGTGGGCCTCCATTTTGAACCAACGTACACAATGACAACCCCCCCACACACACAACCAACCTGCAATTGTCAGACAATTATTTATTCACTTTAACCATCTATTTATCATTTTTTAAAACGACTGAAAATAATGGAACAAAAACAATGCCAGTTCCATATACAATAGGACAGAACGTAATTACTGTCCATCCCAGTCAAAACCATCAGAAGATCTGTACCTGCATCCCTACCTTAGAAAGTAATGTGCATTTGGCAATGTTTAGACTGTCAGTGTTTTAGATTGACAACCATGTTTACTTACATGTTTAAGTCTGTGAATTGCTAGAGCCCCACATTACAAAACACAACACTTAAAATGTAACAAGCTGTATTTTTATATAAGATACAAGTTGCTGTTTCTCTGTTGCAATACATAACACCTCACCGCACACATTAGTACCCATTGTACTTTCACCATAAACTGCTGCTTTTTTAAACCCCCATGCACGCTCCACATGGGGAGGCACTCCCCACACTTTGAAAGCCCCTACTTTAAAAAGCAACAGAATCTTAAGCCTCACCCTTTGTTGCCAACATAAAAGTCCATAGACCTTTATCACTGTGCAAATGATTATCCAGAAGTGCTTGTCAAAGCAGTGTATCGATTCTCCTGGTTCGGTCAAGTCAATTGCAAGTGTCAATGTATTCTGGTTACTAGTTATTCTTTAAACTTCAGCTTATTACTAAGAGAGACACTTTCCTACCAATTGTTTAACACTGATATAGCCTAAACAAAGCAAATAGTATGTCGATTTGCAGAATTTGAGCAAATAAACTGTATGTTTGTGGTAAGCCATTTTCATTCAGTTTGCACAGTCTACAAAGTAATAAATGCTAAAGCAAGCCTACTCATGTCATGTTATTACGATGGTCCCGGAAGTAGCGATACACTGCTTCACTTACTGGAAATAGTAAATGTGATAAAGGTCTATTGAAAACCATATCTAATTTCTAAAGCCTATGGAAGTTTTAAATGAAAAAAATTTCTTCTTTTTTTAAACCTAAATTTAATTTTGAGAAGTACATGCTGTGCATTATCAGATTTCATTCTCACGTCACATTTTATGATAGTTACAATAATAATTAAATTAGCCAAAATATCTAATAAATAACATGGGACAATGGATGTGTAGAACAGAAAGATGGGGACCCAAAATATGCAGAAATATGCAAAGCTTTCTGCTGTATTCTATAGAACAACATCTTCTGTGGGCCTATGAATTAAGTAGGAAAGCCTGTCTGACCTAACAAATGTAACCACAGGGGGAGGAGCTTAGAGATATGTTATAATGTCAGGCAGGAGTTAGTACTGCAGATATATTATTTTTTAGGTCTTGTAAAAGCATTTAAATTGTGGGTTAAAATGTTTCCTGTATATTGAATGAGTTAACACATAATGATTCATAAAACAAGAAAGCACTGGTTATGCATTTAAAATTAAACAAAAAAAATTGTACTAATTTTATGATTTCAATTAGTTTCCAATAACTTAATATTAAATTTATATTGCATGTGTGTTGTGCATATAAGGGTGTGTGTCATACCTTTATTTCAGGTGTGCCCTCTGCTTTGGTGCTGTGTGTTTTAGAGCTGTCAGTCACATGGGCTGCTACCTTCATCTCACTCTTCCTCTCAGTGGAGTGTGGGAGGCTTGTGGGTGTGGACATCTCTTTACGGTCTGTACGGGTAGCAGATGGCACCACTGGGGAAGGAGCCGCATCACCCAGGGTGATGGGAGACATGATGGGGGCGCTGACAGGACGGGTGTTCTTATCCGGAGGCAAAACCATTGCTTTCAGAATTATGGATGAAACAGAGTATGTTACACTACAAAAGTTCATGAACTTGAAAGAAAGTCCATGTAAACACAGAGGAAAGTGTAAATTTTTCATGTAACTGGATTGTGTCAATTGAGTGGTTTTAAAAAAAGGTGTAGCTCTATTTCTACAGGAAACTTTGCACAACCCAACAATTTGATGTAATCATTTAATATAATCATTATCTTTGGCAAATGAACAAACCAAAATAGTGGTCCTCTCAGCAACAAATGTACGTAACAAATGTAAAAAGGGTAAATGGAAACAACTATTACCATCTACAAGCATTAAAATCACACAATAAATTGAAAAGCATGTCTGATGCTTTGCTTTAAGGATTGACCTTTGACTTGTGATGATGTGTAGCTGTGCCATTCATAGCCAGTTTTTGACATGTGTTAGAAGAAACTTCTTGTAGTATGACTAACTGTAACCATGGTAAATGAAAACTGACTCAAAACTAAAGAGAAAAGGAATTGCATGAATTTGCACTTTAAGATACCTCCATCTAAGCTGCGTGATGCCCTCTTACTGGCAGAGCGCTGGAAATGCGGGGCAGGTCTGTCAATCATGGAGCTGGCCTGACGGGTTTGGGCCTGAGTACGCCCACTGTAACGGAATTTTGATCCCAGACCTAGAAACTTCCTGGGAGTGGTGGCTGCTTCCGTGGATGTCAACCTAAGACAGACAATGTAACTCTGCTTACAAAGACGACAGGTATAAAGGTTCCAGTGTTGGAGAAGTTACTCTGAAACTGTAGTCTGACAAATTACAAGCTACTCATAGGTTAAAATATTTGAGATACTGTTAAGTTACCCCTCTGAAATGTAGTACGAGTCAAAATATACAGAAGTCACATTTTTGGACATTTTACACTGTTTTACACAGTCAACTCCCTTGTCTTCATCTTAGCTGCTGTGACTTCTCACCAATTACAAGACTAAGACTGCAGAAGCAATGGACAGAACTGATACTACACATTTCCTGCTTTTAATGTGTGAACAATTAATGCAACAGGACATGGCTGATCACTTAAAAACAAAATTATGAGCCAACGGTCCCAATACTTAGGCTCACATTAGATGAAACTCTGCTATTTTTTTAACTGATAAAACATGTCGAAACTGCCAAATACCAAAATTTGACACTCTGTACTTTTGCCTTATATTAATCTTTTAATTATAAGATTTGTTGACACCACAACAAACTAATTATTTTTTTATCTATGGCCCCTAACCTTATAGAGGGCACTGTATGCATAAATGTGCAGTCAGTTTAATACATGTATGGATCTTTAGAGATTGTGACAGGTACTGTAACGTGGCAATCATGAGGTCTGTTTTGAGTAAGTGTATTGTGGTGAACATGAAGCATGTTTTTATAGTAGGTATAGTACATTATAATATTATAATAATATTGTTTATACCTAAAAAATGTGTGATGCTCCACACACACTTTCCACAGTTTCTTGGCAGCCCTGTAATTTGGCAGTTTAAAGCCAATGGCACTTTCATAATGTTCCACCTGCAATTATTAAAAGAATGATTAAAGAAACATACGAGTACAACAAAAGCTGATAGAGTAAACAGCATATTAGTTGGTACGTTTAGTTAAATATAACCTTGCACCACAGCGGAGCAGATTTCTACAGAATAATTTCTGACATTATACTCTAAAACTTGAAACATACACAACAAAAAACATGTTGTGACAAACATTTAAAAAAAAAAAAAATTAAAATTAAAATTAAACAATTATTATTAAGCATAACTTTCCTGTTAATAAAATGTAAAATAATGAAATTGTTAAAAAAGAAAACTTGTTAAATCCTGAAGATATAAAACTGAATTTTGAGATTTTTGTCATTAGAGTAACACACGTTTATTTGTGCACACATACGTCAGATGGCCGTATCTTAATGAAGAAACTGCTGCGCTTGTAGGAGACTTTGAGAACTTTCGGCCATGGGAAACGATTAATCCTCAGTTTGTCTTTATACACCATCAAACCACTAGAGCAGACACCCAACATGATATCCACCCCATCCAGATCCTTAGAGAATAAACAGAAAGGTAAAACGCTGCTATAAACTTGTCTTGACCATGCAAACTAACACTTGCAGACTGAAACCCACAATCCAGGATTTTATCACAATACTCTACCACTAGGGGGCGTTCCTGTCTTCTATGTTTTAACAGTGAATTCCATAATTTAAATCCATGGCTTTGATTCAAACAGATTGACCTGGTTTCAACTACTAAATCTAAATAGTGACAGGGCACGCAATGCTTTTGTCAGGACACACACAGTACAAGCCCTCCACTCCTGTAATATAAAGGATATTTCAGTCTTGTGTCTAACTGATCCTTGTGTCACTTTAAAAGGTTTAATCAAAGCAGTCACATTAAAGTCCTTTATTAAACAGGGAAATGTAATTTAATGTACATGTCTATAACATGTTAAACATGTATGTTAAACACCCCATTCTAATGACCCCTTGTTCAAAAATCAACAATTTAACTTGTCTAAGTCCCTACTTTGTACCCGTTGTGCCTCCGGAAGATCTACTGTACCTTCGCCTGGTGGAGGTCAACCCCATACATGGCAAGTTTTTTGGCATTCTCCAGGAACATCATATCAGCTTGAGCTGGGCTCATAGACCTACAGAAAAGCATTATGAATTCATAAACCAAAAAAACAATATTCATGAGCATCCCTCTACAATATGAAATCCAAAAACAAACAAACAAACGTTTACTTATATGTGCGGTGGAGCTCCATGACTTTCTCCTCAAGTTCTTTGGTCTGTCCTGGAATGAGTTGGAGCTCTTTGGCATAGTCAGTACCATGGACCTCTGGGTCATACTCGCCCAGCTCAGACTGCAGAGCATAAGAGCCCAGCAAGGCCAGAGTCACAAAAGAGCAGGGCAGATGGCCACTCTTGATATCCTTCCGTAGCTGCAGACACAGGTAGTACCTGCACAGCAAGCAATTATGGGCCAAAAATGACGTTACAAGCTTGGCCAAGTTTAATGTCGCTCAATGTCGTAAACAATCCAAACATCCATGACAGCAGTAAAAAAGGCAGGATAGTATCATTGTGCTGTTCTGATTATTCAAGAGTTTTGTAATTTACAAGAGTAATAATGAAACTGGCTACATAATAGCACACTCACTTGGTAACAGAGAGGTTTCCATTTTAATAATGATTTAATTTGGCCAGTATTAAAGATAAGAATTACATTTATGAGCAAGCATGTAATTCCAAGGAGACAAAGATCTTATACAGATAGATTTTAGTATTTGAAAAATAATCGGTTCAGTTAAATTTTTAACAAATATGCTAACCAAAAGCATTACTACTCTTTTGTAAATAAGATCATTTGAAAATTATTACATTTCCATATATTGACAAAACAGTTTGAACCACACAGTCAGTAATTACAGACTGATGTAAGCCTCATGAGTTGTGAGTAAAGTAAGTTTGATCAACTTGGTCATTAAACTGTTTAAAATCAATAAGCCATGACTGTCTGATAACTAATAAACTGGGTCAAAAGAATCATTTATAACTAATAAACTGGGTCAAAAGAATCATTTATCCAAATTTGTGATGGACTGATAGTAGGTGATTGTTATGAATAAATGAAAACACAGATGGGTGAACATAAGGCCACTATAGAAGAAAGTGATATTTGCCTGGTGATGTCCTCTGACAGCTGAGCCGGATCAGGTGGGTAGAACTTCACACTGAATGTGAAATCATAGTTGGTGCCTACACAAATAAAAACATCAGGATTTAAGGCACAACAACAAAAAAAGACTATTAAATGTTACAATTTACATCCAGTTTACCGAAGTCATGTGTGGGATGCTATGCAGTGGCTAAGGTGTTCTAGGCAGTTGCTAGTCAGCTGTTAGGGTGTTGCTGATAATTAGTAGGGCATTACAAGGTGGTTAGGGTGTTCTGGGTGGTTGCTTACTGGTTCAAATCAAGAGCCCACCCCAAGTGACATATTATAGACTGTACAATGTACTGTAGCTCAGAACCCTCTTTCAGTTTAAGATTCTTTTACAGTTTGATCATCTGCTAAGTGAGAATATTAAGTCTAATTGCTGAGAAAAGTAAAAGCACACCTGACAAGCGCCACAATTTGAGGTACCTTTTATGTCCATAAATGGTTTAAGTTAAACATAGGGTAGACAATTTTGGAGAGGCTAGCAATAGCAAGCTAGCATTAAAAGCATAAGATCCCACCCTCCCTTAAGAGCACTCTCCAAAGTCGTACCTCCTCCAGGGTGCAAGGAGGTATGAAAATACATAGTCTGACTGGCAAGTAATTATGTGAATGCAATGATTGGACGAACATTTAATGGCCCTGTGCCTTCTACTGAAGATATATGTTGATATAAATATATTCAGACCACTTAGTTATTGCTTTAAGAATGTAAAGAAACTTTCAACCAACCTAACAAAAAAAACTCACCTACCTTGCCCTTAAATAACCTAACTGAAGTGAACTGACATATTTTTCAGGTATAGTAACCAATACTTGACATGTATCCTCTGCATTTAACCCATACTGGTCAGAAGTGAACACACACACTGCAAGTCATGAACAAATACACGGAGCAGTGTGCAGCACTACAGCAACCGATAACATCACCAATATGAACAGCACAATGCTACCCACCTTGTACTTGCCGTCTTATCTCCTTGGTAAAGTCCAGCCATGTCTGAAAGACAGAGTTTTATTACTCACAAATTCTGACAACAAAGAAAGTAAATCTCTAAGTTTAAAAAACAGTAACCAATATGTACATATACATTTAATATACATATTTATTTGTTTTAACTCTGACCACTATTGAAACTCCAAAAGCTAAACTAAGCCTGAAGAAAACATGCTGCGTCAAGTATTTTGTGTCCTTTAGTTAATATTTAAAGAATGAAAGTAACAGATTGAGGCACCTTTATGGATGGTGTCTCCCATATGGCCAGACCATAATAGTCTTTTTCTAACAGGTTCAGGTGGTCGCATACCTTCGCAAACAGGTCCTGGCCTTTGGCATGTTTCTATAAATACAAACAAACCAAGGTAAAACATAATCGTTTGAAATAGTAGGCGTGTTTATATGGTGCATTGTATTCTGACTGTAATTTAAACAAAAACAGTTTAAACATTCTATCCAAATAAAAATGCTCCATGTAAACACCTCAATTGTAATTAGGCCAAATACGTTGGAAAATTTAAGCAGTTAAAGAAAAGATAAACCTTTTCTTAAACTGATCACTTGAAAAATTCCACCATGTAAATAAGTTAAACTGGTCTGACAATAGACTGCCCACTAACTATGAGAAAGCTGGCAATATATGTGCGTTACATCCTAGCTTTGAGCATCTTTAGTAAGAATTCAGGTCGGATTTTGTAAGAGACAATCCGGTATTGAAGCACAACATCCTATCAAGGTTATAGTTAAATAAAAGTAAACATTTCTAAACATAAACTTAAAAAAGTAATTAAAAAACAAACTAAACTAAAAAACTATGCTCTGTTTCAAAACTAAAACAAAATATAATCTTTTTCAGTTTTCATTTTTAATACTTTGATTTGAAGTTTGCAGAAACATAGCTCCATTCTGTTGGATGGATGCTTTATGCAAAGTTTTAAGAGTTTTGTTTAAGCAAGTAAATAGCTAAAAGGTACACACGGTACACAAAGATGTGTGACATGCATTTTTTTTTCTTATTAGAAAGTTAACTTGTCAACTTAGCTAGCTACATACATCAGAACTGGCCAAAGGTATTAAAGGAGACTCTTGAATTGGTCTATATGGACTTGTTTGGTTAGCTAGTGATATTCCAACATCAGAATTAAGTATAAACATTATACGAATGTTAGACTTTTATGTGGGTTATAAGATGTAATTATGTTTTAGCTACATGCTAACACTAGAGTTACAACAACTTTTTAGCTTAGCTACACACTTGCTAGCACCATTAAAAATAAAAGTGTGTGGGTCATTTGAGATCTATTGACTGACTTGTTAGCTTAGCTAGCTACATGCTTACATCAGGATTAGCCATAGACATTAGGCTCTAATCAGTCATGCATGAGGTTCTATTTTGTTTAGCATGCTATGTAGACAGTAAGATCAGATCAAGTCAGATGAGCAGCTTTTGAGACAAAAAAGACCAAAGTGGAACATCAGCAAAAAGTGGTAGTCTGAAAAGTTAATTAGCAAAAAAAGTAAAAGCCGTTGAGCAATCCTGGAGTTTCAGGGTCACTCTCCCGGGATAAGACAACAATACACAGACTTGATAAGGAACAAAAACTGCACTCGTGTGATCTGCTCATCCATGTCACTTACATCCAGTTCACACTCAAAGAGAGTATCATCAAGCAGCTTGACTTTGCTGCGCATGATCCTGGGGCGACGGGATGCTTTCTGCTTTTTCCCCTCCTCTTCAGCTGTGCTTTCCCCCTCCTTCTCTCCTTCTTTTTCTTCTTGTTCCTTTCCTTCTGTTTCTGCTGCCCTTGCGTCTTCTGCTATGGGTTCTTCCTCTGCTTGCTCTTTTTCTGGCTCTTGCTCCTTTTCTTTTTCTCCCTCCTCTGCTTTGACCTTGTTCTTGTTCTTCTTCTCTTTCTTCTCTGCTTTCTCTTTTTTCTCTGGCTTCTCTTTCTTCTCTGCCTTCTCTTTATTGGCCTTCTCCTTCTTGTCTTTCTTCTTCTTCTCCTTTTCCCCCTTCTCCCCCTTTTCTCCCTTTTCTGACTCCAGCTTGACGTTTTCCTTCTGATTGGTTACAACTTGCTGTAGAAAGACAAAATTATTATTGATTACTGAACATAATCTACAGTGAATAGAAGCAATGCTTCTATATACTAAGTTTCAACAAAGATTGCTTTCAATGTTCTTTCTGACATTTGATCTCATCCCTTAATTGAAACCCTGAGCTCAAAAGTCCAGTTTTGTTACTGGACAAAAAACACTACTGATCCATTTTTAGTGTTATCCCAATGCCTCTGAGGCAAGTGAAGAAAACAAGCTACTAAATGGTAAAAAAGCATGGACAAAACAGCCACAGTATGTAAAATGTATTAGACACAAGTGCCATATGGTCAAGGCAATACATCTAGTATCATTAATACTGTCACCACCCAGATGCTGATAGTGCTTGACCGCAGGTGAGACCGAAACAGCACACATTGCCTGCTGTATTTAAACAGGTACCTAGTGCTAATTGGGACAGACACATAACAATAAAGAAAGGGTTTTTCACTGCCAAAGACTACTCTATTCTGTTGTTGATGATGTGGGATTTCAGCATATGAATGCTTGAGCTGCGTTACGAAGTCCCTTCGCATGCACACTTCAGTCATGCTACTAAACTTGCAAAACAATACCTGTGTGTCTCTGCAACATCAGTGCCAAGCGAGAGTGTTCTCCACTGCAGGAGACATAATTTCTTCAAGCAGATCTCGACATGCAACAGAAAGTGTTAAACTGATATTCTTGCAAAAAATGTGAAGATAGCGGCCTAGCTATGGAACAGTGATCCAGTGTTCTGAGCTCCCAAATATTTTGTTGATTCTGAAGTGGACTATATGTATGATTTTTGCAAGAGTGAAAAACTGCTTAGTTTTTTTTTTGTAAGGAACCCTGTTGTGACCAAAGTGTCTGTAACCTAATAACTAGTATGTTTCCTTTGTATCTTTGCCTTTAATACACGCATACCGAACCACACCAAAACCGTGACCCTAGAACCGTGATACAAACCAAACCTTGAGTAATTTGAACTGTTACGATGCACTCACATAATGAATTATTGAAATCTAGAAACTGAGAAAAAAATCTAAAACATGTTGACAGCAGTCATTGATGTTGAAAATGCCTGTAGCCTGTAACTATAGTCCCCATCCAGTTTTCAGAGATGGAGCTGAATGTGAGATGCGTGACATTCACAGTTGCTTCTGAATAACATATACCTGACTACATGTAAACATTATGAACAAAGTCTTAACTCTGATGTCAAACTGCCAGTGGCATTTCATTACACACACAAGCAAGTAGGATGACACCTACTCAAGTTTTGACATGTTTAAAGTTTACAGTATTTATAGTAACCGCATGCCCATTTCTAGAGAGCTCTTACAGTCTTTATCAGTATTTCCTTATACTTACACTTCTGACTGACAATCTTACTATAGTTGTGTGAAACTTGCATATTACTCAGACATTACATAGATAAAAAATAGAAACGTTCTATACTTTTAAGCGGAACTCCATCACCCCTTGTAAATCATTCCCTGGATTCAGCCTCCCTGAGTCCCTCCACCCCATTTCCAGCCCTGTCTACTATGTGCTGATTTCTCAATATCTATAGCAGATAAGCCCTTGTTCTGAGCTGAACATATTGGTATGTTTCTCACCTGGTTTTCAGCACTGCTGACTGAGTGCTGGTCTAGAGCAACATCACCCTCTATGCGTAGTTCTGGCTCAGGGTCCGCAATGGGAGCTTTGGGTTCGTCTTGCCCCTCCTTCTCCCAGGTCCTTTCCACCTCCACTCCCTCTCCCTCTGAGCACTGTGAGCGGCGCTTCAGGAATGACGAGAAGAGGCGGGAGAGACCGCGGCCAGCAGACGTGCGCTGCCGTGGCTTCAGCTGCTGTTCTTCCTCCGAGCCACCAGGGGGCGGTGAGGACCCTGAAGGGCTGCCCTGAGCTGTGTCAGTAGGGCCTGGCTCCTTGGCAGAAGGGTCCTCCTCCTCCTGCTGCTGCTGCTGCTTGCACACTGGTTTCCTGTGAACGTTCTCCGCCTCGTCTGTTGTCATGGCAGTCACTAAAAGGAGAGAAAAAGAGGTTAAAAGTGAGGGCCTATGATTTCTATGATGTAGCATACACACAGAAATTCAAAGGTATACACTACAAACCCCATTGATCCGCAGTTGTAAATTAAATGTTATATTTTTATTTATCAGTTCTTTTATCCAAAAAATTTAAAACAGAAAAAATTAAATAGAACAGAGTGCTATTCTTACACAAATTACATTTAATAAACCAGCAGCAAGGTGTAGAAACTTTAACATATATTTAAATGGGGAAAAGCCATAGAGAATTTAAGTAAAAATCTGTTTCAGATAAATTGTTGAATTTGGTATTGCATATGTATGTTTTAGAAAAGCAATAGAGAGGAAAATGGTGACACAATAAACTATCTGCTCCCCCAATAATGTAATTATATGCAATGAAGGATATAATTAAATTATATTATATATATTATTGTCATATTTATGACAATTATGACTTTTCATTGTTAAATCTAATCCAATGTACCTATGCACCCTACCTACTATATCTTTTAAGGATGTGCTACATGGGCCAGCCTGCACTTCTATCACAGCAATTTACAGACTCTGGCATTGTGTGTAGGTGGTCTAAAGAAGCCCAATCCCACTGGAGCTTGACCTGGGTTGCCCAAGCAACAGTGCATTCATTGAGAGCAGCCGTCACCGTGCTCTCAAACAGTCTGGGCCATAATCACTAGGCATGATGACTCTGTTTACATTGACACTTTTGTACTTCTGTGTAGTTTCAAAATCCATCAAACCAAGCCAGACTTTGGTCAAACCCAAGCAACAGCAACATTGTGATTTTAGGTGTTTGTGTAAAAATCTGGCAGGAAATACAAAGAAAACAAAGAGTGACCTGATGTAAATTTACACTCATTCACTGGTAATGCAGTTTGCCTAGGTGTGTTAACATTTACTCTCACTGTAACAGATGATATTCTACAACAATGAAAGTCATGCCTTTCTAATAGGATACATATCACATGCTTATTAGATATATTAGTTCATTAGTTCTTTCAAAGACTCCAATTACAATCGCGTTACCAGCGATCTGTGAATTGATGTTGTCTGCATACACACTGGCAAAACAATATAATTTCAGGATGTGTTATTGTTGTCTTTGTCTTGTCATGTTTCTTATGGACTGTAATGTTTGATGAGTGTTGTTTCTTCTATATGCCTATTTCTTGTATTAAACTAAGACTTGATTTGTTAAATTAAACACATATCTGCATTTATGCTAGGACATCATACAAACCTTGCTAACTATCATTATACCCTTTTCTTTCTTCAAGGGCATCCTGCTTTCCTTCTTTTAAGATAACTGAATCATTTAAATGCATATTTAAAGAAAGGTACAAAAGAAAACCTTGCGCTTCACATTAAGATTTGCTTAGCACTTTGAGGCTTTGTTGCAGATTCAGTTTAATTATTATCTGGATACAGAAGCTACCTGATGTAACTGCATGTTGGTGAAAACAGGGACACAACCTATAGCAATATAAAATGCTTCTTTATGAGAAGATGCAGGTGTGTATACAAGCAATGTAACACCTCCCATTCTGAAATTAACCCAAACAGGAAGTCAACTTTTTAGCTTGCCCATTTATCTATTAGCTATTTTTATTAGCTATTTTTCCTCCATTTTATACCAAACTATAGACGCCAAACACCTGCACAGCCATGTATAGCATCCACAAGAAAGCTTGATGAATGAATCTCACCCAGTGAATCTCAGCCAGTATCACCACTGTTGAATCTCACCCATGTGAGTGTACATCAGTGTCTGTACATCAGTGTCTGCACCACATCTTCCAGTGTTGACAGCTTTACTGATTTTAATGAGAGAGATATAATTTTGTATTGTGTCAGTCTAGCCACAGATTGAGTTGTTGTGTTGAAAACTTGGTGTAAGGACAGCCTTTGTCACTAACATTAGAAACTGCTTTTTATTTAAAACTTTGGTACCATGCCAAATAAAAAGGGGTAAAATTCTACCTCTCTCACTTTCCTGGTCTGTAGAAGGGGGTAAGCAGTAATGCTGTGTGGATATGTGACAATTCAGTACAGCAAATAAATACACACACCTCTTTTTAACTCAGACTCTCCAAAACAATGCCGGCCCATCAATGCAGACCTCGCCACATCACTAATATCCTGTTTTCTGGCCAAATTATACCTGGTGGGGCAAATTATGCTTAGGTATGCTGATGTCCTAAACCCTCTCTACTCATCAAACAAACCACAACAAAACACTACAGTGTATCAGGATGGACATCAGTGACCAATCCCATGCCCCTTAACTTTTTAAGTGCTGTATGATGATAGCTGTAATAAATATAACATTGCCAAAGAATGCAAATACAATAGAAAGGCCTATAACAGTGGCAGAAGTAATAAGGTTTTAGCAGTGTTGCCAGTTATTTTTAAATGAAATATATCTAAATCCTGCTTGAAAAGTCGCTAAACAATGTCAGATGACATCACTGTGATTTGCAGTGATTTCAGCTATTTACATCTAAATGAACACTTAGAAAGTTTAAAGCATCTGCCTTTTTTCTTTTGCACAGCTTCCGTCTTGGTAACAAACTATGTGCACATTCAACTGCTGGAAGAAGCTAAGGTTTGTCACTAAAAAGTCACTAAATTTGTCACTAGTTGCTTTCTTGAAAAAGTTGTGAAAGAGGTTGTAAAGTTGACAAACCTATTGTCAAATTTGGCATCACCAATTTATTGTTGTAAAAGTATTATAAACATGACACTAATCCTCTCTAAAACACACTAATCCACTGTCCAATATCCCCTCCTCCCTCACACATGGAAACACACACGTTTACTTATCTATCTAAATGGGGACATTCCATAGACTTCTATCATTTTTATACACAGCTAGTTATAAAAAAAACTTAACCCACACTCTAACCCTAGCAGAAAACTTTCTGCATTTTTATAATTGAAGAAACTTTACTATATTTTTATAGTGTTTTTACAAATGAGGACGTCGCCAAAATTACGTTTTGCTCAGATTTGTCAAGTTGTCCTGACATAAAATATGGCCACACACACACGTCAGATGGTGCAGTGGTGGCAGATGGCATGTGTGTTGTGGCCCATCAGAGGCAGTGAAAAGTGGACATATGCGAGACCCTTTGCCGCTGACCTGACTGAGACCCTCAGTAGATGGAGACACACACTTATTGACTGAAAGCAATCCACATCATGAGCCACTCCAGGATCATGTTTCGTTGACAAATCAGGGCTGTTTATCTTCACATATTTGTCTTCACTCTATTGCCGCAAGAATAGTGAAAATATGATTTTAAGGGTGGAAACTACAAGATCTTTGTCTTTGTTGTTTTGTCATTTTTATCTGACTTCTTAAAACATGTGGTGACTGACAGAACATAGTGTCAGTAATCAATACATTTTCATTTGGCTAAATGCCAAAATTAGCTATTCAATGGTGCCAACAGTCATACATTTCTACATCAACTGCAGCGTGTGCTTACAAACATCACTAATTACAATATTCAAGTGAAAATGGCACAACAAACACAGATTGGTCTTTCAAAACCAAAAATACTGTGTACTACAATGCGGCAAAAAAGTTTGCAAACACAATCACACATTCAGAGAATACTCCCACTACAGCCACACACATATGGATCAGTCAAATGTCCTGTGTTGTAAGAACATTCAGCATTTGAAATTCAAACTATACATTAGAAACTATAGAACGTGACTTGCTTTACAACTAAATGTTCACTTGGTTATTCCTGGCACAGTTGGACACTAGAGTATATTTGCGCTGTCCAAGGTAGCCAGTATAACAGTGTGTATATATGAGCTTGTGAAGATGAGTATACGTTTACAAGATGAGTATATGAGTACAATGCTAATGAAAAGAAGCAAACAACTGTTTTATGCAGCAGCCAAAGATGTTTTATGCAGCAGCCAAAGTCTCACATTTATTATTGGAATGTGTACGGTAGTAGTGGAGATTAAATTGATAAACCTCAGTTTCCAAAAAGGTTTTACCAAGCAAACTAAATGAAAAAACTAAAAGATGGGTACGCGGTCAGCAATAATTACAGCTACCTAGCAATACTGTACAAGATTAGGATACTTTTTATTTAAACAATCATTTTATAGAGACTGCAATAACAAAGATTGATTTCTATTATAAGTTGGAAGGTAAGAGGGAAAACAGGTTAGCTTCCCAGGAACATCAACTACAGCAATGGAATGCTGCTCTGTGATTGGCTGGCCGGGGCAATAGCTGCTGACTGGGTATTAAAACAGGAAGTAGGAAACTCACAAGTGCAAATGTGCAAAAGCATGTAATAATAGGAGTTACAGATGCTGACTGCTAAAAAAACCAGATCTATACAAACACACAGAAAACACACATATATACATAGCTACAAAGACATGCTGAAATCCACAATATAGTACCAGCTATAACACAAAACACTAAATACTATATATACTATTCTGTCCTAACCCTATTTACATTCAAACCTGATGCATGTTGATATCATGTCAATGTTGACCTAATAAAGTCAAACGGTTCTTGTGTGCCATGTTGCCCCTGGCCCACACCCACTTTGGGAATGATGGGAGGACAGCGAGTAAGAGTGTAGGACAGAGGCTGAGTGCTGTGCGCTTTTTTGTAACTGCAGAAAGTAAGCCTAAGACTGGAAAGCGGCTTTCAAATTAATCAGGGTCCTATGCAGGATTATAGAGAAGCTCTCTCTTTCTCTTTATAATATGCAGTGAAGTAGGGAGAGCAAGAGCAGCTGGATCTGTCAACAGTTTCTCTTACTATCTTGTCCATTTTCCACACCCTGATTCTTCTCACCCTGGGATCTGTGACAGGAACCTGCTGTGCATGACCCAGAAAACTCCAATGTGTGACTCAAACGTGCCTACTGGGGAGACGTGAGGAAAAAACAGTTGTTTTGGTTGGTAGGTTGAGGTCCTGAAGGGTGCGCATACTGTGGGTCTATTATACTTAGATTTGAAGCTCTGTAGATTTGAATTTTCCAATATGTAAAGTTCTGTCTCAGCCATTGCCATGAATTTGGGGCGGGACTACCAAACTGTCTGAACTATGAGGGTGGAACAAGGGCAGTAATGAGCAATTCCATGCAAATGTCAACCTTACCATGAAAAAAATAAAGTTTTAACCAAAAAAGCAAAATCCTTTTAAAGTTGTCCGTTTAGGTCTGTATTATTCTCTGTTATGGTACTGTAACAGAAATTTTAAGAAAATTGCCTTGTACATTGGTGAGCAACAATGTTAAAATTACATTTTCAACCAGCTATATTTCATACTTAGTGCTTGGGCCCTAATAATCGAAAGGAAAACAATAGGGCCTATCGCACTTTCAGTTTTTGGCCCGTAATAACATGGGTGTAAAATCAGTAGTAGTCATTGAAAAGTGTGCAGGACTCACACTACATGTAATTTGTTAACTTTTCAAAACTCCCTTAAAAAGTATTTCTGGGAGATCTGCTGTTACAGGTTTTATCTGCTGTTTTAACTATACATCTTAATATCAGCTGCACTGTCTAATGTAAAGGGTTATAAAAACACATTTTTTCATTCAGAGGAACACAATTCAGCCCTGACTGACTAGAAATTAAACTGTGCCATTTCTACCTAATCTTGCCAAGCACTTTATAGTAAGATTCCATTTGTTAACATTAGTAAACAACATTAATAGTTAGTAAAACTATTTACTAACTATACATTAAACATTTAGTTACCGAGCATAGAAAGAAAGAGTAGATAGAATGAGATAAGTAGAAGAACAAAGGTAACTCTAGCGCCATTTAGGTTGGTAATACCAATATTCAACCTGTACCAAACAGTGCTCGACTGTACCCTTAATTTCAGTAATAATATGCAATATGAACAAAATATTGTTTTAAGCAATATACCTACCTAAAGCAGACATGCTTAATTTTATACACCCTCTCGCGGAACAATTTCCCACCACAGACATAAAACGAAATGATCCCTTTCGCTCCTTTATCCTAAACACGGGAAACTGTTTAAATATCATTTAGACCCCTCTTTTTCTGACAAAATGAAAACATTTGCATGGATCTTGTTTTAAACAAACCAAACTATGAAAGATATGCGGCACAGCTCCCAACACCACACTAAAACAACACAATAAATCGGAACGACTACAACTTAGGAGTGAATAGGGATGTTTTGACAGCTATCCACATCAAAACGATTTGAGCTCGTGACTCATAATAGATAAGCAGGTGCGCGTGAATGGAATGTCTGAAAATGGCGCCGAATGTGAAAAAAACGTCAACAGATTCCCGTCCTCGCGAGCATCACACAATACATAATCTAGCAGCAAGATTGCTCACTCACCTTTTCCTTTAATTTCTCAACGTGTTTAAACAATCCACCACAAAATATCCCTAAAGCGCTTTGCTGTAGATATCAGATGGGCAAAGCCATGTACAAAATTACCCAACCTTTCTTTAAACGGTGTGTAGATACTAGTAAGGCGTGGCTATGTATGCAATGAGGCGAGCATATTTATAAAAATAACCAATGGGAATGGAGCAGAAAGAGGAATAAGCCAATCATTTGCGAGATCACAGAGCTTCGCTGACAAGCTCTAAGGCTGCAGCAGCAGCAGCAGCAGCATCATCATCGTGAAGTGGATTTGTTTTGTTACTGTTTTCTCAGCTGCTACCTTGTTTCAAAAACAGCCTTAATTGCGGTGACAGTTAAATATAAAAGGTTTAAAAACTGGTGTCTGTTATAAGAGGTGGTAAATCTTAGCATTTTGTCCAGCCACGCAATGATTATGACTTGATGGTTAGTGTGTTTCCGCTGGTCTCAACATCCACCACCAGATACCACTACCATATTCGGTGCGGGTAATGCTATTGTCACTATACAGTTAATATTGTACTTGGTTTGTACTTCGGTAATTGAGTCTGTTCATCAAGTCTGAACAGGTATATGGCAGTGTAATAAAATACAGTATGTGTTATAATTAAATAGTAAGCCTTTTTGCAAATACTGTAAGTACGTTCAAATATACTTAGTGTGATTGTTTCGAACATGTAAAACTGCAGTGTTAACCCACCAATTCATTTCACACATAAAGTCACATATCAGTAATAATTTAGCATTAAACTTTATGTTCCTTGTGGCTAACTGAATGAAAATTACATTAAATAATGTGATCAAACATACAGGTAATAAAACGCCATTCATTACTTTGTCCGTTCCATAGTTAATTACCAGTATCTCTCTCCCTCTCTCTCTTTTTCTTTCTCATGCTCATTTCCTGTAGTTTCTCATACTGATCCTTCTCTTAGTTAACATAAAAGGTCAACATCTGGTAAAATGACAACACCAGAGACAAGTCCCCAGAGATGGATGCCACAAAGGGGGAGACCCTCACACACACACCCAACCCACCTATGCCTCCCCATCCTTCCAGAACCTTCTGGCTTTCCACCCTGCCCCCATGTCATTAAAATCTGTGGTAGTGGGCACCAGCTGGGCATGAAACTCGTAATTACTGTTCTGTCAACCACCACATTGTTAGTCAAATATCTCTAACTGAACAGGCATTTGGATACCTCCTAACAGAGACTTAATGATGTGTCAGATGTGGTCACACCATTATGAGGCAGAAGTCTGAGTATCATAAATTGCAACACGTTTTGGCTGTTTTAACATCTAGTGAGCTGCCCACCTAAACAGCATTTTGTAGGTATCATAGATGCATTGTGCATTTCATGTTTGAATGTGCATGAACTACTGACCATTTAAGAACCAGTTAATTTAAATATGACTACATAGCATACATTTTTTGATGGATCTAAGACAATAACAAAAATTATTTGTAAATTCTTATGTAAACCGTCCTCTGGACAGGCTCTATATTCCGTCCTGTCAGTGTTTTTCACTGTTCCTCATGGGATGATGTTTGCTTGTTGTTAATCCAGAGCTCAAAGCCAGTGACCACCTGTTCCTTCATTTCCTCCGTTGACTCTGTGCTGCTATCTGCTGAAAGGCAGTAAAACTACACAGAGGCCAATAATTGAATTTCATTGTCTGTAATTTGTTGTGCACAAGATAAGAAAAATAAAACATGAAATGCTGAACATGGTGATAAAACAAATATGCCTTCCTTGTAGTAAAAATGTAGTAAAGGGTATGTATTTATTAAACTGTTTTCAGATTAAAGTTAAGCAGTCAGAAAGGGGAGGTTACATGAGGATAAGCCAAAGTAAAATGCTTTTAGTGTTGTAAGTGGTCTTTTAAGAGATGTTTTTTACAGGCAAACCCTGTAACTGTAATCCACTTAAACTACACTAAAATACTTTTGGAGCCAAACTTACACCATTAAGTGGCTTAAGTATAAGGTGTAAGTGGTCAACCATTTATATCAATAATTTGAAGAGACATGCTATAATCAGCAAAGCTTTAGGTCACTCATGTAAAACTTGTTATTTCAATGTATACAAATAGGATCTAAAAGCTATAGAGTTATACTACTGATATAGTTTTTTATATACTAATATTAGTTTTTGTATGGTTTCAAAAACTATTTAGCAAAAGTTGTGAACTAAGAATTTTAAACATAACAAACTATTTTAAACATTTAGCTTAATCAGGTGTTTCTGAAAATACAGTACAGACTCTTTCTAAAGGTGTATCATGTAAAAAATCTACTTGCAATCTGTTTATTTATTAATCATTTCCCATTGGCATACTCTGTCACTGAACACTGCAAAAGGCTTTTATGGTGATGTGGAGATAACCTGGGTCTCTTTATCACACTAAGGTCTCCTGTTTCTGGCCTTATCTTTGACAGCAGAGATAAGAATGATCTGATTCCCAGCACAGCAGCATCTGTCTAGCTCTACTTCTTCTGACAATATCATTCTTTGACATGATATTGTCTGAAAATGACCGGAGCTCAAAAAAATTCCAAATTTAAAATACATGCTGAATGGGACATAATCCCTTTCCCAGCAGCCACTCAACAGCGTGTCAAAAAACAGTGTGTAGGTTATGTAAACATGTAATAGGTCAAGGTCATAAATAGTTACAGCAAAACCTGATTGATAGAATTTGATTATTGCCCATTTCCCTAATTTCACTCTTCATGCTACCTTTTCCATCATTTACACAACATTAAAGAAAAAAATTATTGTAAAGTCTTGTGTAAACGGAGTTTATAACAAGTTTTTGGTAGTTATCAGCATTTGGTTGTGCATGCAAATACACTCAGTGGCTGATTGCAATCACAACATTTTTGGTAAAAATGAACAAAAATTTGTTACTGAACAAGTACGTAACAGATCAGTGTTCAAAATGGTCTCTGTACCTTACATAAGTTTATAACTTTCTTAAGTTTATAACTTTCTGAAGAAAATGTGAGTTGTGCATGCCGTGACTCTGTGACTCTGCCCAGAATATTTCAACAATTTTAATGTTTTAACATGATGTTAACATGATTAAACATGATTCTAACATCTTTTAGCGCAATGTTAGCATATGCTAATTTGATTTATCATGATGCCAACATGTTTTACACGATGCTAGTATGATTTAACATAATGTTAGCATGTTTTAACATGATGCTAATATGATTTAGCAAGGTGTTACCAGTTTAGCATAACTTATTATTATAACATTTGCTAACATGATGCTAGCATGAATTAACATAATGCTAGTATGATTTAACATGATACTAACATGCTTTAACATGATAGATATATTGAAATATGACTTATTCATGATGTTATGCAGTTGATAGGGTGCTCTTGGTGGCTGCTAGGGTGTAGCTAGGAAGTTGCCAGGGCAATAAAATAAGCCCACTCACGTCTCTACAATGTTCTAATGCTGAGACATGGCTTATTCATGCTGAGATATAGCTAAATTATGTTGGTTGCTAGGGTGCTCTAAATGGTTGTCAGGGCATGGCTGGACAGTGTCCATGGTGATAATTGAAGTCAAAAGGGTGAGTCAAAAGAGACCACCCACTTTTTCTGATCCCTCTCACCATTTCCGATGGAAGTCAATAAGGTGGTTGCTAGGGTACTGTAACTGGTTTCTAAGCTTTGGCTATGAAGTTGAAATGTGACCATTTGTTGCTTCTTGCTAAGCCAAGTGACATGAGCCCACCTATAAGTCTTTGCTTCACAAACACCACTAATTATTGATTTATGATTTGAGCTGTCTGGTTGGATTTCCCAGAAAATGTCAGTTTGGTTTCATTTGACTTAAATAATAAAATAAAAGGAGTAATAAAAGGAATGTAAAGAAACCTGCAATTTTATGTCTAATACAGAGATCACGATGGAGAGGCAAAGGTTATGGATTACAGCTTTGAACTGTTACATTGTTAGCATATAAAACAAACTCTAAGCATCTGTTAATTCTAAAAATTCAATTAAAGTATTGGATAAAATAAAAGAGAGAATATTTGTAGTTTTAGTATATTTTATAGTGTTTTAGTATATCAAATATAGTTATAGTACAAGTATATAGTATAAGTTCACTGAATGAGTCAATGAGTCATGTGACCTTTTTCAGAGGGGTTTCCAAATCTCAGTAAAGTGTAATTAATGTGACATACTCACCACAAACCACACCAAGCCATTTCCAAAGACATGAGCGGTCAGTGAAGAATGTTCCAATCCAGGTGTGAGAGAGAAATAAAGAGAGGAACAGAATGACATGTCAACTATACATATCTAGTCATATAGTTTATTTTTGTCTAATATTATGCATAAAATGTTCTTACTACCTGTAATATTACCCTGAAACAGGTGTTTTGGGGCAGGCTTCTTTATATTTTTAGCCATTTGAAAAACTAGCCAGAAATATTGTCATGCATGTCAATGATGTTTGTGTTTGATAGTCATTCAAATTGATATAAGGTTGTGTAAATAATGACAGAATTGTAATTTAGAATAGTATTGATATTTTTCTGTTATCTTTAAAAGCTTGTAGGGTCATTGTAGTTGTAGTAAAGTTGTGGTGTATACACTAAACAATAATTAGTGTACAGAGAGTACAGAGAACCTCTAGTAATAATCCCACCTCCCCATATAAAAATATAGCTGCAAGCAGCGATGATGGGCTTAAGCACTACGGCGCCATTGTCACCTGGTGCTTCTCAGAAAATGATAGCTGTCATATGCATTTATTGTGAAAATAACTGAGGACTATTTTAAACTTTTGACTCCTACAAATACCTGGGGAACTACATTGATAATTAAAATGCAGATAATAAAAAAGCCAATTGTCTCTGCCCCTGCAGACTGTGGGGAGGAGGGCAGATGAAAAGAGAGAAACAACAAAATGGGTTGTCCCTCTATAAATACTTTTTCTTGCTTACTTATCTTTCACTGGTAATGTTCAATATTGAATATAGTCCAGAATTATGTCAAATTCCCATTACGCTGCAGACAGGTGTCTTTATATACATTATCCTGATCCTGCTCATCTCTTTTGGGCCCCAAAATTCACAATGCAATCCATCGTGGAACAGTGACATTATAGCCAAGGTAAATCGGATATGTGATGCAGGTCGGATGTCTGGATATCGGATATGTATCCGATTTAAATCCACATTTTAAAGTGGCTTAGATCAAATTTAAAAAAATAGGATCTTGTGCAGATTTTTGTGTTTACACATGTGCAACAAATTCCGATCTGTGTCAGATGTGACACTTATACCAAAAATATCTGCCAGCACCTGCACAGGCAGGACAAAAAAATTCTGATATTGACTTAAGTTAACTTCTGCCAACTCTTTCAAAAGAGAAGTAGGGATTAGAGATGAGCCTTTAATACATGGGTTATTTCCACGCTTAAACAACCAGACAACTGCACCTTGCTATATTTTTAAAAGTATTAGCATGCCAATGCATTACGTTTTAGCCGTTTAGCACTATAACAAAGTTATGGCAATCCTTAGTGTAAATACAAATACAAAATGTGTTGACATTTACACAACTGCCCTACAGATATCCATAAGAGTTTTGGTTACAACAAACTATAATATTGGTTGAAAAAACTATTTCTCTAAAACGTTTTAAAGGGTTAATAAGTATATAATCTTTAAATGCTGAACTTCTAAAATGGTAACCTGGATAAAATATTAGGAATGAAAATAGAAAAACAGAAAACGAATTGTATCAGATAAAGTATTTCAGGTCTACAACAATAGTAAAGATGAAAACCACCATTAAAACATGTAATTCATTTAGGCTGTTTATCTACAGATCCATGATCAATGTTAAGATCACTCTTACATAAATAATTACAGTTAAGCACATCAAATCGTACAGTCATACACACAAGCATCTCTAGCACGTTGATACTACATCTTTCTAGATCACTGTCTTCCCTCTTTCATGTTTAAGGGCAAATAATTCTTAATCTTCCAGTTATTCTGCACTTGAGGAAACAATGCCCAAAGGAACAAAACACAACAGGTGTCCCCACTATTTGAATACTGAACCTCATAACCTTCCAAGCTATAATAAAGTTTACCTGCCCCTGCACTTCAATATATTACACAACATGACTATATAACCGAATCTATAAATTAATTCTATATGTTTAGTGCATGCATTGCATGTATCTGTCTGCTATGCTTTATCAGGAGATTCCGCTGACCATTTCACCCATGGGAAGGAAATTCTAATGTCCACTAAACCCCAGCACAGAGGACTTCGCTGCATTTATGTACATTATGTTGTACCCTTGCACTGATGCTAAAACCAGCTGTAAGTCTAGATCTGCTTTGTCCGGCCAAATCTAACAAACGACATTGCTCAACTGTTTTCTCTCGAGCGCATATTTGCATTCAACCGACAAGCGATCATCTATAGAGGGGCTGAGAAATGCGCGGGAGTGCAGCACGATTAATAACACAACAATAATGTATATAAAACAACATTTCCACACCCGTAAAATGAATCCATGTCTCAAATACAGAGCTCGTTTTTTTACACAAATGCAACTAACCGAAATGGTCTCATCCAAACCTTTATTACAAAATTGAAACATAACACAGCACTGATCGAAATGAAACCACGCTAGTAAAACGCAGTTACAACTGTGCTATCAATAAGCAAAGACGAAGTCATCTGTATCGCTGGTTCAGCGCTAAATCCTTTAAGAATCGTTTTGATCTGTTTTATTTCGATCTGTCTAATGCACGCGCTGATCCAGTTGACAGCTCAGCAGCCAGTTACAGCCACTGCTGTAAATGTAGCAACACTACCTGTCAATCGACATCACACTTACCTCACTCCCATCACATTAACTCTACCAAAATAACGACACTCGTCAGGATTTTATTGATCGTTGGCGTCATTCCAGCTATTTAAGTGTTAAGTATTATCTGTGGTGACCAAAAGGTGCCGTGCTTGATCCGTCTGTGGTGTATAATACTCGTTTTTGTCGACGCTGTTTTGTGGCGGAGTGTCATGGCTTCTCGCTGGTTAGGTTGAACCTGAAATAAAACCAATCTTTGCTTTTAAAATAACACATTTATTGTCTTGTGACATTGAGCGCAAACTCCCATTACTGCAATGTATTAAACAAATAAAGGGCTAATCCCCTTTTAAAATGACAATACAGTGTTAAAAACTATACCAATGGCTTGACAAAACGGATTAACCCCGGGGTTAAATGCATTTGAATGGTCAAACAATCATATTAAGAACACACTCAGAGGTTAGATAGGTACATTTTCTGAAGAAAATGTGAGTGGTGCTTGCTGTGGCAAAACCCAGGCCAGAATATTTTAACGATATATTAATGTGTTTCAACATGATTTAACAAGATGCTTGTATACATTAGCATGATGCTATCATGACTTACTATGATGCTAGCCTGTTATAACATGAGTGAGCATAATGCTAGTATGATTTAGCATGATCACAGCATGTAGCACAATCATAGCATGATTGGACATGATGTTAACATGATTTAGTGATTTGATGAGGTTGCTAGGGTCCTCTAAATGGTTTCTAGGGTGTGGCTAGGAAGTTGCCAGGGCAATACCTAAAGCCCACTGATAGCCCAAGTCAAATAAGCCTACCCACATGTCTCTACAACGTTCTAATGCTGAGATATGTCTTATTTATTATTATTTAATCTGACCTATAATTTAACATAAATTTAATAAAATCATAATTTTTTGTTATTTTTACTTATTTTGAGGTTTAATGTCTATACCTATTTATATAATGATATTGAGTTATATAAATTATAGAGGGCAGGGATTACAGCATCATACTGACACAGCCCTGTTAGGCTGAAGGTCTTTAGTGTTTAGTCTCGTGGGACAGGGTTGTGACAATCCTGTGTTTTGATGTTCAGATCAGGTCAGGATCCAAGCTCATACTCTGGGTCTTGTCCTTTGTTTTGTTGTGGGCACATGGCCTTTGAGTGTTTATGGTGCCATATTTCTTTCCTTGTCTTATTGTTTTTTAAGTTGGAGCATGGAATCTGGATTCCACCACTTTTTGTTTTGTTGCTTCTTGGTTGGAATTCTGTGCTTTATGTGTCATATTTCATCTTGGAGCACTCCCCCAGACAACACGTCAGATAGGCATTTATCACCATTTATGATTACGTGTTAGTGCGAACTTGTGAATTATTATTAGTTTTCCCTTCAAGGGTTTTGTTTGTCAGTCCTGTGTAGTGAGATTTGGAGCCTGTTTGTTTGAGCCGTGTGTTTGTTGTTGACATTTTTATTTTTTGTAAGATTTTGTCACTACTGCACTTGGGTTCTGTCTGCTATATGTGACATACAGAATAACAATTGCTGTAAGAACATCTGTAATTATTTTATTAATCACTAGAATTTGCTAACTATTTGTTTGGTACAGTGATCTAATGTAAGATCAAAAGTTACATTTTCAATTATACAAGTAATTAATGACTTCAAAAATTAATAATTTACAGAATATAAATAAAAATATAATTTATTGGAAAAACAAATAAAGTGCATCAGAAAAGAACTCACTGGTATCATTGCCAAGTGATTACAATGAACACAGTAGTACAGTACAAATACAAAACTACATTTAAGAGTTAATCGACAGTTACATAAATAAGTACAAACTGTACACGGTCTTACAATATTTACACAAGGTGTATTTGTCATAACTGAATTCCTTTACATTGTTTCTTTCATTAAATAACCATAAACAATGTAATGGACAGTATCTCATTATCTGAGCCTCCAAAATCTATTTGTAGTGGATTTTCTCCTTTCCAAGAAACTTTGAGACTCAATTAATGCTTGACAGATTAGGTTCAATTACATATAAACATTAAATGTGACCTCTGAAATCAGGGTGATATAAAGGTCAAGTGTGATTTCTCATATTAAAATAAAATAATCCTAAATAATGATGACCCAATGACAATTTACAAATCAAGCATATAAAAATACATGTAAATTGTATGACTACATAATTGTCATTACAGTTTTTCCCCATACAGTCATATGGAAAAAATTAGGACACCCTGTGAAAGCATGTGTATTTTGTAACATTTTAATATATGGTTATTTAGTGTCAATTTTAACAATACAGAGAGATTAAAGTAATATAACTAAACATTTAAAACTAAAGAAGTGTCTTTTCAAGATCTTTTGTAAATGTAATTCTACAAAAATGCCTATTTTAACTGAGGAAAAAGATAGGACACCCTAGCCCCTAATAGCTAGTGTTACCTCCTTTGGCTGTAATAACTGCAGTGAGATGCTTCTTCTTCAGTCTCAGACATCGGTCTGAGGAAATTTTACCCCACTCCTGAATGCAGAATTTTTTCAGCTGTGAGATGTTTGAGGGGTTTCTTGCATGTACAGCCCTTTTTAAGTCACCCCACAGCATCTCAATGGGATTCAGATCTGGACCTGTTTCAGATACACTTGTGTGTGATTTGAGCCATTTTAAGAGGGAATACATGTGAGGGTGTCCTAACTTTTGCCTCAGTTAGAATTTGCATTTTGTGGAATTCCATTTTACAGAAAATCCCCTCTTCAGTTTTAATTGCTTAAATATATTACTTTAATCTCTCTGTATTGTTAAAATTGAGATTAAATATCCATATATGAGGGTGTCCTAATTTTTCATATATATATATATATATATATATATATATATATATATATATATATATATATATATATATATATATATATATATATATATATATATATATATATATATATGAACATAACACTAAAATGTCTTAACACAGTTTTCAGTGCTTTAGGTCTGCCATAGCCTATGCATGACCAGTCAAACTAAACAGCAAGATGAGCTTCAGAGCTTCAAAAAATACAAAGAAGAGAAGAAAAGGTTTGCAGAACCAGAGTCAAGGCCCACTTAATATCAAACGTTTCAGTTTTTCATGCTCATAGGAAGTAAGAATTTCTGGTAAAACAAGGAGGTGCCTCATGTGCATGTGGTAGATTGTCAGTTGTAAATTTGGAATGGAATACTAGCTTACTATAAAAAATGTGTTTCAAAGGCCATCTGGGTATTCCATGCATACAAAAAATATGCATATTGGGTACAGTATACTTACTATATATTGCAGATAAAGTAATAGTATGCTAGTATGCTGTTCCGAATATAGCCAGCGTGTGTGTGCATATGTGTTTGTGAGCAACTACTAAACGGAATGTATAAGACTGGAGGGCTTTTTACATGTCATTTTCATAGTCCCCAATCATTCTTCGAGAGTTTGAGGCGAGGAAGATATCGTTCTCACGGGGGCAGTCATAATGACAGGAGCAGGACTTAATTAACATCATCTTCCTTCTGAAAGAGTCTCCCTCAGGACACTGGAACTCTACTTCAGCAGTGATGGTGGCATGAGGCGTACAGCAGCGTCCGTCTGTACACACCCCACAGAACTTCGGCTTGTACAGCCTTGCACTATGACACCCAGACAGCTCAAAATGCAATCCTCGCTGGCTCTTTTGGATCCGTACACACTTCTTGCCTCTCTGTAAGGAAGATGAGTTTATAATGTTTGATTAGATTATGTTAATCTGATTGCACAAAAACAAGCACTGTGTATTTGGTCACATGACACATTATAACTCAAGGGGGTTGGATCAGAAACTCTTAAGACGCTAATACTTGGTCAGAACAATGCAAGGATACAGACCTGTTGAACAGAGAGACAGCTTTAAATGTCTGTGTGTTACCATTAAAGTAGCTATGTCAAAACTGACAGCTGAGGGGAGTATACCTTTGTATTTACTTAAATGAAGGAAGTCTTTATAGATTGTGATTTCTGCAGCAGGTAGTACAGAGATTCTTCTGTAAAAACAATTTACGCTAATGTCAACTATAGTACCTCTTGCACTGCAAATACAATGTGTATTTGGAGTGTTGCACTACAAATTGGGTTCTGATATTTTCATAAAGCTATGACGTGAAATAGAACCCTGCGTAGCATTCATGCAAAAATGTGTTTTGGGGCTTTCATAGTGCTCTCCACCCATCCTACCCTGATGTCCTTCTCCATTTCTGCATAGCAGGGGCGAATCATACACATGCGGCTCTGCCGTTCCAAATGGCATTGCTCATTGTCGTTGGTTATGCGAGAGGACACGCCCATTCCGCAGGTGGCAGAGCACTCACTCCAGTCAGTGGTCTGAACTATGCAGTTGTCCCTTGCGCTCTCAGGCTGGACTCCCTGAGAGGATACCTCTCTATATGCTAAGAGACAAGAAATGTTAAATTCATTCCTCAATAATGTTATAAGCTTACATAGAAATGGAGAGCATATTTTAAAAGCAGTGTGACTAGTTTAATGAGTTTGGAATAGGAAATGATCAGAAATGCAGGCAGAAGTCAAGGGAATTTGGAGATTTGTACTAAGATCTCCCAAAACGAAATATGTTAGGCCTAACATAAACCATATCAAAGCTTTTGATATGGCTACTCCTGGACTTGTGTTCTACTTTAAAACACAAATAGCTTTTCAGCATTGCAAAGCAGCAGGAGAAAAGGTTGACTTGCCAATTGACCAACCAGCCATTGCTGACTGGAAGGAGTCTTCCTTTGGAAGATGGTCACACACCCATTCCTCACAGCACTTGCCCGGGATCTGAACACGTCGTGGGTAGGGGCAGTCAGGAGAGGGCAGTCGTATATTGCTGGCACAGGTTGGTACACAGCCAATCTCTCCATTCATGCACACACATTGATGCTTGCAGCTGGGCTGAAACGTCTCACCACTACGGTAGATCACCCCCCCCAGGTCACATGTCTGGCCTTCTTGAGCTGCAACATATGTAACAGTCATTTCACATGATATGGTAGTTCAAACAGGCTGGGTTTGGGTGAGGTTTCCCAAAACAGAATGTACAACACATGCAGTTTTTTGGAATTTAGAAAAAGCAACAGAAAACTAACAGCCTCACCGATGCATATGCCTGTGTCAGTATCACTAAGCACACTGTAATCGCAGTACAGGTGCTTGTGGTGGTCGCATGGCTCCAGGAGAGAACATGGCTCCCCTGCCTGATGGGCACACACCTTACAGCAACTGCATCTGTCCAGCACCAGACTGGTGCCTACAGGACATAAAGGGGTCTTATCGGGGCAGTTACAGAGCAGAGAGCAATCCTGACCTATTGCCTGCATAGAACAATGGCAGTATGTTAAAGGAAGGTTTTAATTTAAAAATGTGTTTTAATAGCAATTTTACTAATTCACAACAGTTTAAAAATTACCTCTCTGTCTGTCAGGGACAGATTAATTATGTGTAGTTATCTAAGTGGAAAATCCATGTGGATTTCTCCCACAAGGGGGAGACATATGCACTATATACACAATTTGTAACCAATGCTGTGATGTGTTGGAATTAGACTGCTCTAACCCTACCTTCAACCACATACAAGACTTTTAGAATAATGCAAGCTGTAAAAAATTATTAAAAGTATAAACAGTGTTTATACTGTTGCATAGATGTAATATTTACATTTATGCTACACATAGATGTAAATATAAAGTAGGTTATATATAGAATATTTTGTGAAACATAAAATAAAAAAGGTAGTTTGGAATTTCATAAAGACAACTACTTCTTAACAGTCAGAACTGTTTGCATTGATCACTGATCTTCTACTCAAAACACTGACAAAAACAAGTGCACTTACATTACCTACATATTAGGTGTAATTATGGAAAATTTTATTAGCATGCATCCAATTAAAACTAATTGAATGTATTACCAAGAGCAATAGTTAGACCACTACCCCAGCTAACTCCCTCTCTTCAGACAGCAGCACAAATCCATACATATGCAAAATGGAAAAAAGATTTGTTAATATATGTCTTATGGCTAGTTGTTTTTAATATATTCATAAAATAATATCTATACAAGAGTGAAATAGCACACAAGTAACAGTTCTTATAGCAATACTGGTTGAATGTACTGCATCTAATACATTACATATAATGCATTGACTATATCAAAATAGTTTGTGGTTACTCACTGTATAATGAATAAGCAAGCAGAGAACGATGAATGATCTGATAAATATTGTTCCAGCCATTTTCTTAAAGAGTCTCCAAAGATGCACACTCCACAAGTTTGTTTTGGTTCTCTGGTATCTGTGATCACTGTAAGGCTGCAGAACTGTAGTGGAGTGCTGAGCAGAGAGCTCTTTAAATATTGCCAGAGAGGGGTGTAGCCCACCAGAGTCAAGCCATGCCACGCGACCCAGAGGGGTGAAAATATTTCAATTCCAGATGGTTTTCCAGAATGTTTGAAAGCGCAACAGATGCTGTTGACCAGCTTTTCAATTAATCATACCACAGATTACAGAGAGTTCACAAGGGACTAAAATGTAGAAAAATCTATCTTTATGGTTTAGGAGGTTTTTATATTATTTTTTGAAAGCATCAATGCTCAGACTTAATAATAAGTGACTAGTGAAATATTGCATGTATGCGTCATTATCTGCATGTAAAGTTTGGGCTGATCTGATTTGAAGATTTAAAGATTTTTTTAAATTGGTGTTGTTATTTCTGCTGATGTTTGTTAGGGCAGATTATTTTTTTAAGTTTCACCAAACATTCTAAATAGACCTTCAGAACATTTGAAAAGTATTTGCTGCGGTGTAAACAAGCCTTTACAAAACTATTTCCCAGCACAGTGAAGTCATACCAGACACATCTGAAGGGCATAGGATATGACATGGCCCTCAATTTAATGTAGGTTGTGACTAAACTACAGAAGGAAGACTGACGTAGAGTGAAGGGTTTAGCAGTACTACAAAACAAGGTCATTAAATCTGTTTAGTAGAAGTGAAGAAAAAGTAAATAACATATTTTTTATCCTCTTTCCTTGCTTTTATTTCCTGTGACATGGCAGGTTATGTGTGGCACCTATTCAGAAAAGAATAACATGCTGTCAACAAAAACAATCAAAACATTTTATGTATTCAAATTAGCTACTGTTCATTGTAATTTTATCTAACATATTTAATAGTTTTTAGGTTTTTACCTTTGTTGGTTTAAAAGAAAATGGAAGACCAATTTGTGCAAGTGCCTTGCAATAACTTTTAACTTGCAGCAGGATTGTGTAACTGTATGTTCAGCCTGCTAAAATGTCCAGATATCTGCTGTAAATAGTGGCCCTATCACGCTGTAGTACATTATGAGCTCTCTTGTTTATATGGCGATTTTATTTCTCAGAGTTAAGGAACTTGAGGTGCAGGAATGCAACAGCGGCAATATGCCGCAGTCTCTGTCCTCTTCTTCTGAGTGGCAGATTGGGGAGTGTGTTTTGGCAGTGTGATACTCAAGCATGGTCATGAAACATTCAAAACAGAACCGTAACTAAGGAGTACCATAAATTACATCAAACTACAAGGCTGAGGAGTTGCCATGACTCTGTTGCCGGGGGACACTCTCCTAACTGTACTTGCTCTTTCACAGTCTCTGTCATGTCTGGAAGTGGGAGCTGTGCTGTTCAGTTTCCTGGCAGATGTGGACTAAAGTGTGATGGGACGCCACATTTAGTGTGGCTCATATGTTGGGTGAAGATCTGTTACTCTGAACCAAACGATTATGAAACTCCTCAGAATGATGACTCTGATGGTTGGTTGTTTATATTCGATCAACAAATTGTCTTTTATGTGTGTTTTGTAAGTGTACCATATACCAAGTGTAACATAATCCTATGACTGTTGGATTCCTGCTTATGTCATATGCACTGCAAAACCTGTTGCCATAATGCTAGCGTGTTGTGAATAGTTGCCAGGGCATTGCTATGCAGTTGCTGAAGCCAGTATCCCCATAAGCTGACTCTAAACAACTACATTGATTGGGGGGTGTCAAACCTGCTAGGGGGTTGTTGCTGAATCTTACCCTCTTCTGTTGGAAGTGTGTCTCATGTAAGAATGGAAAAGGGGTGACAGACTAAACAAATACGTCACCTGATCCTCGCTGACATATGAACAAGACTGTTATGGAAAAGGGGTGACAGACTAAACAAATACGTCACCTGATCCTCGCTGACATATGAACAAGACTGACATACACTGAATTAGAATGCAATTATTGAGGTAAATTTACCCTGTCAATGTGTATGACATGTTTGTGTGTTCTCCTGGGGGAATGCATGTGTTTGTATGCGAGTACATTAAATAAACAGATTGTTCCGCTACTGCTTTCTTATGTTATTAATTTTTTTAATGAATATGAAGCACCTTTTTTATGATATACAATCACCATTAATGACTGTGGGTGAGTGTTTTTAGTGTGGTGCTATGCATTTGTTGTTAGTGTGTTCTGGGTGGTTGTAATGCTGTCCTTAGTGTGTTCTGGGTGGTTGCTTAATTATGGTCCAGGTCCAATAAAAACCTTCCCCTAAGTCTTTGTGATAAATTGATTTCTAGATGTGGCCCATGTGTCTTCTTCAATGTAAATCTTAAGAATTTTTTATTACTTGTTTTATATAAGTACAAAATAAGTACAAAAACATTAAAAGAGAACTATTATGTCTTTTTCAAAGTCTTGATTTTGTTTCTGGGGTACACTAGGGGGTGCATTACGTTTTCATGCTTCATTGTTTAAAAAAATGCAACATTTTTCATATATTTACCTTATTGCAGCAACTCTCCTCCCAGTCTGTCAACGTTTTCCTGAAAGAAACTCATTGTAGTCCCTATGAGTCATTTGTTGTAGTTCTTAAAAAGCTATTTCTGGTAAAGAGAATATCTCCCTTTGCATTGAACTTTAAGTTTTGTAACTTTGCAGATGTCTTAAATGATCAAGCAGCAACATTACACACTAAAGTTCAAAAGGTGAAACTGCCCTGTAGGACCGTCAATAATATTATGTATTGTGAGAAATGTCTTTTAGCCTGTCTCTGCTGTTTTGGTCATTGTATTATGGGCTTTAAATCCCTGAATGAATCCCTGAAATACAAACAGTACCAATAGTTATGCTTGTCTTAAAGAACACACAAAAAATAATACTATCTCAGGGTTAATCTCATTCTGTTTTTTATTGAAACATCTAGGCAGGGGAGGAATTATTCAATTAGCGCAATAATACAGAAAATGTGTAGAGATCAGGCATTGGTTCACAGGACATCTCGAATAGTGAGATTCCTTCTGATGAAAACCACCCATCATCAGCATCTGATCTTACCCTCTTTGTGTGTAGAGATTTTTTTCAGCTTTGACGACTGTTTGCATGCACATTAAAAAAAACAAGCTGGTTTTCAAGCTGGTTGAAAACAAAATCCACAAAAATTAATGGTCAAACATGTTGTGCAGTACATAGTGGAATGAAACAATGTTCCTCCACGACCAGGGTGCCACATGGTACCAATCAACTGAGCAATAAAATGATTAAACACTTAAGCCGCAAGAAAATGATGTCCCAATATGCTGACGCCACTGATTTGTGGATCCTCTGTATCATCACTAGCCACTCTTCTGATCTGTGACATCAAAAGCAGATTACAGGAAAAATATTACTATAGATTCATTTTTATTCTTTTAAAACCTTCTAAAAATAATTTACTGGCAAAACATTTATTATAATAAAAATATGTATGTACTTTCTCACTCACCAGAAAAGTGCACACCTTGCATGTAGTATATAAGTACTGTATACAAATTAGGACATTGTTAACTGTGAAGTAAATCTTATGGTAGTCAGGTACAAAGCTAATTAGAAACATTCCATTTGCTTTTAGGAGGATGAAACATCTCTCTGAAACACATTATCTACCTCAGCCCCAGTCACATGTGTCTATTCAAAGGTCTGTCTCTTAAGTGTTTTGGGCTCCTGTGGTGTGGAGAGAGAGGAACATGAGGATAGGTCTTGACCCCACTCTATGGTTTTTCATTACACAAGGTGTTGGTCTCATCTGCACCTTCCTTCTAGTAATTTTACCAGGTAACCTTTCCCAGAACTGCTATTATGTAATTAATAAGTATCTATGGAAATGAGTTTTGTGTAGGGCAAACACTTAAAAGTATAAAAACTACACATTGCAAACTGAAGGTAGAAGCACGCTGTCCTTGATATAGTTTGATAACTGCTGAAGCAGTGTAATATGTCTCTAATGCATTGGAGTATGTTAATCTATATCAGATCCTAGAGTTTGTTTTCTGGCAAGAATCTGTTATGGGTTAGTAGAATGGTCATGTGGGTAAAGATCCCTGAAACAGCATCATCAAAAAGACGCAGCTAGGGCAGAACTTTGGGTGTATTTTTATGCTCCATTAATGTATTTTCCTTAGGCGGCTCTCACTTTGCTTAATCTCCCAGATATTTGCTGATGCAAATATCTGTTCTCATGAGTATGCCATACTTTACACTTGGCTTTGCCTCCAATGACTTGTTGTATGCCTATGTGCTCTGTACTGTAGAGAGTTTTCATGAATACTAACAGTACAATAGTGGAGTCAGTACTGCCTAAAATGCACTATTGATGTCTGTGTTTTGGAGAAATGTATTGGTGAAAATATTGGTGAAACTTCCAAGTACTGTTTGCTGTTAAATAGGTCTTTAAAGGATAAGTCCACCCCAAAATGACATTTTGCCAATAAATTACTATAAACATATTTGTATGAAAGACTACACCAAACAAGGCAACATGCCAACTCCACGTCAATAACCCTGAATCTCATCAATAATAAGTAAACACTCATCAGAAATAAGTGAACATTCCAAGCTAAAATGCTGCTTAGATCCCTAAAAACTAAACAGGAAAAACATTGATATTAATTTCCAATTGATTTGGTGGAGAAAGACCAGACAGGGTGTCGTTGTGATGAAGCTCCTGAATTTATGAAAACTGCATATTTGAGCAGAACCACATTCAATACATTGTTCCCAGCTAACTTCCCAGCTAACCCGACTTCTTACTCTGTTTAATAAAGGATTATTGTAGCCCACTGTGATGACAAAAGCACCTTGTCTTAAATGAGGTGAGTTGCACTGGGCTAAATATAGCAGTTATTCATTTATGCCTCAGGATGTTGTTGAAATTGGCGGTACATTCCTCATACACTGGGCCCGCCTGTATAATCCTCTTTTTCATCTTTTTCCACTTTCTTTTCATACTTTCTTACTGTGGATGGTCTTAGGAAACACTCTCCCATACCTGTGGTTTTGTGGTGTTCTGCTGTATCATCCAGTAGAGAGAAAAGCTTTTACAGCTGATTGTCTTTCACATTAAAATGTTTTCTATTTTTGCTCCCTTTTTGGAAACCTTTTTTCTGTTTTCCCTCTGACACAGGCTGGCAATTTTGTATTGAAAGCACAATGCCATAAATACACTGAAGATGAAAAGTTTTACTAGAGGATTGCTGATTTCTGCAATTCACGTTGGCCTTTGCTCTCTTATAAATCGTGTATTAGTTTATTTGTCAATACTTGTGGCATGAGGAATTAATAATGAATATGGACATCCAAGGATGTGTGTTTAACCAATGACTGATCACTAGTTGCATCTTACAGGACAAGATAAAAAACCTCAAACCTTTAATTAAAATGCAGTTTTGAACAGGGATCTAGGTCATTTATATTTATTCATTTAGCAAAAGCATTTATCCAAAGTGACTTACAAAGCGTTTAACATTTTGCCCTAAGAACCAACATGTCAAGTCTACAAAGCTACATTTACAAGTAGAAATCATGTTCTGATGCTAGATGAACAGTAGAACAGGTTGGTTTTTTGTTTATTTATTTTTAACATCAGATCATTGGGGATTAGCCAGGGGTCTGCAAAACAGGTGTGTTTTCAGTTGTTTCTTGAAGGTTTTGATGGTCTCAGCAGATTGGTTGGAGGCTGGGAGCATGTTCCACCAGGAAGGAACCGAATATGTGAATGTTCATATGTGAACAATCAGACGTCGCTCATTTACAGAACATAGTTGGCAGGAGCGGAAATATATCTGAAGGAGTGAGATGAGGTAGGTGTGTAAAGTTCCTAAAAGTTCCTAAAGCCCAGAGTCAAAGATTTAAATTTAATGTGAGTGGCTATGGGTAGCCAGTGGAATGATATCAGGAGGAGTGTGACATGGGCTCTATTTAATTGATTGAAGACCAGACGTGCTGATGAATTCTGGTTCATTTTCAGTGGTTTGGTTGCATTGGCTGAAAGGCCAGCCAGAAGGGCATTGCAGAAGTCCGGCCTTGATATTACGAGTGCTGTGTTCTAATGATGGGTTGGCCAGGATTACCAGGAGTTTCGTCTTACTGAGATTGATCTGAAGATGCCGTTCCTTCATCCAGGCTGAGATGTCTAAAAGGCAAGAAGAGATCTGAGCAGAGATGGTGGGGTCATCCGGCTGGAATGATAAGTAAAGCTATGTGTCATCTGTATAGCAATGGCATAAGAAACCATGTGCTTTAATGACTGAACCCAGAAAAGCTGTGTATATTGAGATCAGTCATTTATTTAAGAAAATCTTGTTTTTCTTTTCTGCATTGTTTTATTTTGCATCATTTTATACAATGCTACTTAAAGCACTGTTCTTTAGAAAAGTTAGGAATTATCTTCCAACAATAAGAAAAGAAAACATAATATTTAAAAGTGCAATTAAAAGTGCAATCCAGAACATTCTGCCCTTTCAGCTTTTCACTAATGTCAATATTACCAATGAAAGATTTGAAGTCTGCAGCCCAGATGTGTTTCTCTGAAACATCAATCACACACTTCAATGTCAATTCTATTACCTGATGAACCTCACAATCATTCATGAACCCATAAATGCATTGACACTGAAGGCATGCAAATCTGGATGTACACTCTAATAACACACTGTGCACCATCCCACTCATCAGATGCTCTAAAAACATTACTAACTGTTGACCACTGATCTGAGATCAGTGAACCATACACAACCCTTGACAGTAAGATCCCTGAACTCTAAAGGTGGCCTGTCTTCTTTAAATAGCATGAAGGGCTCAACCACTAAGTTACAGGAATGGGGTTATGGGGTAATACAGGAGGAGTAACTATTATATTTTGCAATGGCTATCATGTGGTGAAAAAAATTAAATAAATATGTCAATGATACGGTGCAACTGGGTTATTGAGTAAAAGAGTAACTGACATGTAGTTTACTTTGTCTTATGCAATAGACTCATTGGATTTCAGAGATTTCAGAGACAGCTCTGGTATAGATGTGCCATAATTGTTAGCTTTTAGCATTTATATAAGAGGGTGAATGTTTATTGTAACAAAACTGACACACTAATAAATTTCATTATTATATGTAAAGATGAAACCTGATGAAAACTTGTTTGGGTTAAAAATAAACAAAAAGCAGTTATTGAGCAAGTTCATAACAAGATCAGTGTTTAAAATAGTCTCCTTAGCTTACTCTGATTCACAACAGTAAGTTTATAATAATTTATAATTCTGATTTTGTGAGAAATGTCAGTTTGACTTGACATGGCTATGTCTATTAAGGAAAAATATCTGGCTGCTAAATGTAAAGGTCTCATCTCTGTGTTGCCTGCCATCCAACAGAAGATGCCATTTCAAGTCCTCTGTGTCAGACTCTCTCCACTCCTGCTGTTGGCATTCTTGCCCCAGACCCTACCCTGTTAATTAGCCCCAATTCATTTCACCTGTTTCACTCTTTATAAGTTTGCTTGCTCCCTGCCTTTGTGTTCAGTTTTGAGCCAACCAGCCTAGTAGTTCCTGTGGGGTTTCTCTTGGGATAGGCTGCTCATTGGTGTGTTTTTGGACCCTTATGTCTGTTTTGTTTTCTCAGTTCTCTTGGTTAATTTGTACTTTGTTTTTCAGCTTGTACATTAAAGAATGTTTTTTGTTGAAAACCTAAGAATCTTGGATTGACTGCTCTTCTGCTCTTGGGTTCTACTGTTGGGGGAGTTAGCTCAGTTGTTAAAGCAGCATTGTTACATTAAATTGTGAGAGTGGGTGCTGGAATAGTAGAGCATTTGTAGCTTGTTCTTACAGCAGTTGTTTAGAACGTGTCATCCGCATTAAGAAAATAACTCCAAAAGTAACTCTTTTGGAGTGTTTTTTTGTTTTCAACAGAGATGGCAATAGAGAGACAGAGAAGTTATGAATTCCAGCTTTAAGCGTATAATTATAAACATATTTTTCATACATCCTCACAATCATTAAAATGCAGTAATTATAGAATCAAATAATGTCAAACATAATTTCTTGCTGCTTATTTGCCCTGTATTTAGCTCACCCACTAAAGCCTTATGTGGGAGGTTTGAGAAAGACATGCTGCACTGCTATTTCAAAATAATATACTCCATGAAATATAGATTTGTGCTCTTTTTTTTATCCCAGACTCAAACTCCACCAAAGCTCCGGGCTGATGTTTCATCCCAACATTCATTCCAAATATTTAAAAAGCATAGAATGATGTCCAACATCACCAGCCCAGCTGTGGTTTGTGCATTCATTTTCCATGGCATTACCAAACTGGACTCTATTTGTGTTTTATTTTCTGATGGTTTTTCCTGTATTGGTTGTGTGGGAAACTTTTTTGGAGATTTGTATTGGAAGTGGAAGGGTTAAATACACATTTCTAGGGAGACGTCAAGTGAAATAATAAGCTAATACATCTAAGCATTTCTGACGTAGAGCGGTGATGAGTCAAAGAGGCCTGTTTGATTGTCTCAGCAAATGCACAACAGTTATGTGAACTATAGTTGTAGAAAATGTTCATCTTAAAAGCAGTTTATATAACATACAAAGAAATGCTGCTTTGAGAGACAAAATAAGAAAAGTTTTATGAAACTCTGCCCAGTTAACAATTTTAGTTTGTAAGAACATTTCCCTAACACTTCCATTAAGTAACAACAATGTTAAAAAATGTTATTTTGAATGTTCTAGGAACATTTAAAACATCCATTTTTTTAGATGTTGTATTAATGTTATTGCTTGGTTAGAAAAACGTTATTCAAACTTTTTTGTTATTCTGTAATGTTTTTAAACCTTTCCACTAACAATGTAAAAATAATGTTTTTATTAAATATATGATATATACAGTAATTTAAATAAACATTCTACTAACATTACAGCAAGAACCTTTTTGATAACTTTGTCAGAACTTTTAAATTAATAGCCAAGTTTCTGAGTATGTTCCCTGTTAGCTGGGCTGTTGCAGCATTTCATAAAACAGTCTATATTTCAATGGAAGACATGCAAGTTAAAACACTAGGGGTTTCAAAATCACCAGGCTAGACTGTATATACATTACTAGACCATGAAACAGTAATGATAACATGATACAATACTGTTAACAAAATGGAAAATCCAACAAGTGACTCGTTTTTGGATGTCAGGGTGTTCTGTGCATTGTTTTCATAATTAAAAGACTTACCAATGATAACTTACCAAAGACCTACTAATGATGTGTATAATAATATGTTTTACAAACAGGCACATTATAGGATAGGAGAATATGTTTTAAGATTGACAAACTGTCACATTTTTCTGTAAAGCAATTTTCTGTGAAGTATTTCATGGCCACAAACAAGCTACATCCAAACACGATTATCACTGCTTTTCTGTGTCCTCAGTGTGTACATGCCCATGGAAGATCTTAACTTCCTGTAGTCTTGATAATAAGGGGCTAAAGTAAAGTGCTAAATTAACTTCTACATAACAGTATCTTATGACTACATCACCCTCAGCAGTCTACAGCCACCATCCTCTTCATCTGCCCTGTGCCTACTCAACTATTAAAGCAAATCTGACAGGTTATGAGTGAATGCCTCAGCATCTGACTGCTGTTAACTGACACTGTGCTCAATGTGAAACAACCTGTTAATGCAGCTAGAATAACAGACACAGGCAGGTAGAACATTTACAGGGGCTTACAGGGGGCTTACAGTTCCTGGAAATGCTTCTTTCTTTATTGTTAACCTTTTGCACTTTTTAGTTATTTCTCCAATTAATATTGCATTAGTTATTCATAATATGTGCATAAAATAAGATCTGAGTGAACTCAGTGAATCAATCCCCCAAAGTTACCATGTTTTTCTTATAGCTCATATCTGAATTGCCTTTCAAAAAGTGGGTATTAAAAAAATTATTCAGTGTTAAATATGAAAAGTCTGATGCTCATAAGGTGCATATGTTTAGTATTTTGTTAGTATTAAAGCGTATCATTTATTGCAGCTGTGTAAAATCTGTATTGTTTATTAATACTGGATAAATGAAAAGACCCAAAGGTAAAACTGTACTAAATTTATCTATTGTGATTTACTAGGGTTGAATGGACACAGGATCCAGAGAAATGCGTGGCAGGAAGCCCAGTTAAAGCAAACACCCTCTTTAACTAAATGAATCATAGGGAGGATGTTTGCTTTGAAATAAAATTACTGACAAAGGATATATATAATTTACTTATGCTATACATATTACATATAGCTGTAATGTTACAGGTCATATTGGTAGGAAATTTAATTAGTGCACAGCAAAAATATTTGCAACCCATTGTACCATAATCATATTTCTAAGAATTGTGCATAGTAAGACCAGAAATGTGCGTTTAATTTCAACTGTGATGTCTCAGATTTCTTTGCTTCACAACTGAGATAATTGCGAATAAATGTAAAAGTATATCGAGTGTGCTTGTACAGTGAGATCATATGTAAATGCTTTTTGAATAACCTCTTATGGTGTCTTGGCACACTAAGGCTAAGGGAAGGTCTTTAGGGTGGGACTCAAATCTATGAGACTGTCCTCCTGAGACTGTCCTGGGTCATTTTTGCAAGCTGCTTATTATGACCTACAGTTACATTTTAATGATATGCACCCTCTAGTTATCCTGCCTCTATAGTTAACTGTAGTACTCACTATTTCTTTACATGGATACGTGACACATCGATCACTAATAATAATAAGATAAAAATATTTGTTGTTTCCTTTTACAAACATATAATTTCACTTCATAAAACATTTAATAACACACTGGAGTTGTGTGGATTACTTTAATCATGTATGGATGCAAATTTTTAAAGCTTAAACAAAACACAGTGTGAGTGATACAGTGTTTTACTCTTTTATATTGTTTCAAGCTGACAACTCCCTAACCCAGACCCCTTCTAATCTCATGAGAAATAAGTCTCAATTTCTGCAGTTACATTATTAGATTAAGGCAAAAGTATCAGGGGTTTCTCCTGCTGTCGGTAGGGGCGATAATTTAGTAAATGCTCCAACAGGTTGTATTTCAGGAAAGTGACAAACGATATATATGGTCATATGGGTTGGAGGATTATGATGATTATCTATTGATTATCTATGATTATCTATTATGATGTCCAGAAGTCCCACCACAGGTCTCAATATCATAATGAACTCCCCTGTGTGCTTCAGTCAATGCACTTGTGGCAAAACCAGCAAAAAACATGTAGACTTGAATTTGTATCTTTGGCTGTTTTAAAGCACCATCCTCCCATTGCAGGATATGAGAACATTGGGAGGTCTGTGTCAACTTGCAATGTGTGTTGTTATCAATATCAGTCTAGCATTAGAACAAAAACAGTGGATAAAGAAGTGTTAGACGAGTTTTAGCTTCTCTCAAGACCAGAGAGAAGCTAAAACATACTGTACAGATATACAAATGCTGCCTCAGGGTTTGTGTTGACTTTAGGCATTTGACAGACTGAGCTCATAAAAATACGAGGGAAAAAATAACAAGACCTGAGAATTTTTTTAGTGCAGTCACACTTTGCGTTCACAGCAGGAAAAGCCAATCAAACCACAGGAATGCAAAGTGCTGCAGCAGACATGGTTTTCCACCAGCCGTCTGTGTGTGTGTATGTTTGAGAAAGGGTGGGAAAAAAACAGCTAGCTGTTGTGGCAAATACGTTGTATGTAGAGAACCAGGTAACATACAGTTACAGGTAGTAGAAAGGTTACACTGGACAAATAATTCTTTAATTGCTTTAAAACCTTTAAACATTGAAATGTTTTTCATGTTAAAACGACTTTCTGTAATGTTTAAAACACTTTGTATGCAAATGAAGACAGTAATACCACCAATAATATAATCGTAGTTCTGTATGTTGTTAAAAACAAAAAGAGGACATCATTAGGATTACTTGGCCTCTAGTGATTTAAAATTTGCTGGATGCTGGTTGGGAATGGTTGATCCTAAAATGAACTTTTTCGTTTTTACAGCAATTGAGACAGAACTTACATATCCACGCACCTTTATCCAGAGTTTATATCATATGAATAGAATAACATCTGCTAACATCAGGGAATTTGAGCAAAATGTGTGACCTTATTTGTGGTAGCTTTTGCATTTAACAGACAATGAGTTTAACTAATTTCAGACAATATTATATTATAGCCCCACTTGCGAGCTTCTTCATCCATTTATAGGAATGACAAGGTCCATCTGATCATCACTGCACTCATAAGCAATCATGTTAAAAACAAACAAACAACACACTAATCCACTTTGTTTAAGAAAAAGAATTTTATAAAGGAAAGTAGTTAATAATAATAGTTCATAAATATTTCATAAATACCTCATTATAATAAAGATGAGTCTTATAGGGGTACGCGGTTATGTTGTATTATTTGCCTGTTTAAATAAAATAAATAAGAAAATCTTATATAATAGCTGGAACTTGGAACTTACTGTATCAATGACTATAAATCTTTTGCCTTAGACCTCCCTATCACGTTCTAATAAGGAGGAAACCAGTGTATGGAGCCATTAACATGAGGATTTGTGTTAAACCAATTACTGTTGTGTTAGTTAGTGAAGTGTTGCTCGGTTTGGTAGCTGTAAATAGCTATTACAGCTAATGATAACTAAAGCCATCTTCATAAAATACAGCTATTGACTAGATTCATGAAAGGTCAGCTAATGCATTAAGATGTCAAAAAATGCAGTAATTTCATCAACTTACCATGAAGTTGATGTTTTGTAAACACTTACATTTGTGGAGTTCAGTGCTTCAGTGTTTGGAACTATTGGTTGCTCCATGACACAAGTCACTTCCGCATTCCATTCTTCCAATAGAGGTCTATGGGAATGTCACAACTCTATTTTCTCTTTAATGGCTCTGCCTTTACCATACATCATATTACATAATCATATACAACCTCATATCTAGAGTAAATGTTCTACATCAATCACTCTTCTTTATTACATAAACAAATTCTCAACTGACATGTAGATGTTTTAAGTTCCATTTGGTAACCCTACTGTGTAGTATGCAAGAAAAGTTATAAAACACCCAGAAGAGGCTGCCTTTTCTCTACTGGAAAACACAGAGAGTGGCTGGTATGGTTAGACACTGGTAGTGCAGAACCACAAGGCAGTTAGTTTGAACAGAGGGTTGTTTTGACAGCTTTGTGCTGGCAGGGACTATTCCGTCCCCAGAGGTTTGACTTGGAAAGACTCTTGCACGGAAATACCTCTGGCACAGTCCAGGCTGACTATGGGGTGGGTCTCCATTGAGCTGAACAGATGAAATGTTGCACCAGGGCTCAGGACAGAAAGTGGGAGGGAGGTGGGGGTATAAATCGGGCAGAGAAGATAAAAAAAGTGGTAGAGAGCGAGCGCACATGAAGTTGACAGCCCTCAACGATGAAAGCAGGGAAATTTTTCCCTTATAAACTAAATCCCACAGGCGCTCAGCAGTGGTTGAGGTGGCATATCACATTGCCCCAGTCCTCTTCAGCGCCCAATAACCCGTCTCACTGTTTCCCCCTAAAGTGCATTCACACATTCCAGACAGAGGAGACCCTTGAAGGCCTTCCAGGTTCAACATTCAGCATTCTGTAAGGAACTAAGGACTGGGGAGGTGGACAAGGTGGTTCGACCAATTTTCCCAGAATCAGGGGGACACACCCCATAGGAATAGGTTTTCAATCCAACTCCTTCAATCCACACCTTCAAGATCAACCTCATGTTCAGAAGGATCACACCTCTCTCAAAAAATAAGTAGTTCCATGATAGATTTGATATCAAGAAAGTAGTTATTTAGCATACGATTTTGTCTAAGGTGACTAGTGGTACAGTTTCTTCAGGGACTGCTCCCCGGAGAATCCTGAGGCTAAGTGCCTTGATTAAGAGTACAGTGGTGACTTTGCAGGTGTTAAAGCAGCAATCTTCCAGTTAGCTTTAGCCACTCTACACCATCAATGGCAGTGCTGAAGCTGGCTGCACCAACTGTGTATAAACAACAATTTAGTCTAGATGTACCATAAATGGGCACAAAGTTTACACACACAAATAAATTACACCATAAAAAACTGCCTTAAATTTTTAAGTTTAATCAACTACACATTACTTACAGAACTCATGTTAGTTACAAATAAATCATTATTAATAGCAATACTACTGTTGTCTACATTGTTTATGAACTAATACATTTATGGTTAGGTTTATGGTTAGGATCTGACTCTGGATGAGGACTAACTTTTATCTGTCTTGCTTCATTCTGATAAGTTTCTCCCAAGACAAACATCCATGGCAAGTGCCAAAATATCTGACGCCTAAGGCAGCTGGACTCTGATCAATCAATTTGCCTCAAAACGGCTGTCAGATTAGATCAAACACATTTTAAGCATTTCAGGAACGTCCACCACCTTTTAAAGATGAATGAGTTTCTTCCCTATGTTAATGACCCAGCTTTCTGAGAGCTTTCCAAAGGGACTGGGCTGCTGTGGTATTTTCTGGGTGAGGTCTACCGAAGAGTTGACATAAGCAATCAGGAGCCAGGGCAGTGCTTTAAAACTGCCAAAATATTGGCACAGACCTTGTACTGAAAGTTGAAGAAGTACTCCACCATAACATGAAAATTGGCCCAAAAATGACTCACCCTCAAGGCATCCTAGTGGTATATGACTTTCTACTTTCAACCAAATAGAATTGAATTATAAATTTAAATTTAATAATATTTAAATTTAATAATTTTAAAAAACATCCAGGCTTTACCATGGCAGTAAATGGTTCTTAAGATTTTGAAGCTCTAAAAAGTACATCTATTATAAAAGTAATCCATATGACTCCAGGGGGTTAATAAATGCATTCTGAAGTGAAATGATACATTTGTGAAAGAAAACGCATTCATAATGAAAACATATTTAGCAACAGAGATGGTACGTTTGAATGTAAACATATCTGTATGAAAGACTACACTGAACATGTTGGCATGCCGGCTGAATCTCAGTGGTTCTTGCATGACTAGTGATTAATGTCATTACGAACCATGCAGTCACAAACCAATGAGATTCAGTGTGCAGCTGGCATGTTGCCATGTTTGGCATTTATTAACCCCTTTTTATGGATCGTATGGACTACTTTTATGATGGATGGATGCACTTTACTGAGCTTCAAAATCTCGGGTACCATTCACTGCAAATTAGTTACAATCTCCAATTATCTCTCATTACTACTTTTTCTGGGCCAGAGAGTTTGGCCAGTAAATAAAGCTGACTAGCTAGTGACATTGGAAAACCAACCTCTGTTGGGATAAGCTGTATAGTCCATGCTTAAAAGTTCTGTCATGTGTGAGATATTGCCTACATACAGCATTCTAAATAAGACACTTACGAGGTTCCATTACAGTTAGGATGCTGCCTTAGAAGGCAGCTGGCCATGTAGACAGCAGGGTAGCTCATTAGGTTTTTGAACAGAACACTAAAGTGAGATAGCATTAAAGGCAGGGTAGATGATTTTTCCTGAATTGTTTTGCTAAGATGGTTGAAAGTCATCCTGATAGCAAGCACTATATATTTATTCTGTGGAAAGCACAGGACCATTAAATGTTCATTTAATTATTGCATGCAATGACAGAATAGCCGACTTGCCTGTCCAACTATGTATTTGCATTCTTCTGCACATCTTCTGTCATTAGCTTGTTCCTTTGGCTGTGCGTGCTCATGTGTTGGGGGAGGTGTGGGATCTTATGCTTTCAAAGCCACATTGCTATTGTCTGCCTCTTTGAAATTGCCTACCCTACCTTTAAAGAAAGGCAAGTGTGAAAACTACTCTTTTTAGCAACTGTCTATACAGTTTTATTATCACAGTAATACAAATTCCAAATTACTTTGAGACCTTAGCTAGGCAACCTGACTGTTTAAAAGAGCATTCAGACATTTGTTGAGGCCTGTATATGTGATTCCACTGTGCACCATCTATCATGGCAATATTAAAGAATGGAGATTTTTTTAAAGCAGAAGCATCCTTATCCTTAGAGAACCCACACACAATCATCATTCTAAAGCTTCCCTGTGCTCTTCAACCTTTTTATCTATTTCTGAAGAGTAAAGAGTTTCCTTTGGGAGTTCTTCGCTGCTCCTAGTAGATTTTTCAGCAAAGAAGAAAGAGGCCCCTGGCTGCGCTTTCCAGATGCATCAGGGGCATTTGGCTATGCCCCTTTAATTGCTAAAGGGAAACTTAAGAAGAAGAGAAAAATAATCAATGGAATAATCAAGGGAAATCAAGTGACATTAAAATGTGACATCAGATGAGTATTGTGCAATACCAAGATGTAAATATAGGCCTTTTGATATGTTCCATTAAACACTTTCTTTTCATTAAATATCTGTCCATTGATTTAAAGTTTCACCTAAAAAATTAAAATTGTCATTATTTGTTCACACTTATGTCATCAAAACTTACATGTTTATCTAAGGAACATACAGAAATGTAAGATAATATTTACTAAAATTGAAATCTATCACTGTAGAATTTGTATTGTTTCGACAGATCTGTGAATTTCATCAGAGGAGATTTTCTCAAGTAATAATTCAAGTAATGCCTGTTCTTCAGACAAAGAACTTCAGAAGACTTTAGTGTTTTTAATTTTCCTTTTTGCATCATGACAGATGCTGTCACAATGAACATTGGCATTGTAACAAAAAAGGGCCTTTTGAGAATGTGCAACAACATTGATATTGTTCATTAATCATTGATCAATAGCAATAGGACAGGTTCCACAGCTGAGGAGAGTCCACTCACCCAAACCCTTCCGTAACTAACAGTTTTGGTAGAAAATTACAATTGTTTTGCAAATACATAATTTATGAACAGTTACATATGCATTTCCAACATCTTTTTTATATAAGCTTTATGTTAAATCTCAAGAGGATTTATACAGAAAGACTTTAAACTCCCAGTTTTCTGAGTTTCATATAGATATGAACTTAGATATTCATTCACAATTCTTTAAGTATTTGCACACATGCCTCAGTGATGCTGTGGTTTATTGCATTCCAGTTTGTCCATAATGCAATGAGGACTAATGCAGAGCAGAAGACCAGGAACCAGGAGCGTTTATTGCATTGGCTTCTTTTGGCAAACATTAGCCAATGCCATTCTAACTATTTATTACACAGCAAACTTAATTCTGATTGGCCACTCACAGCATTCCAAGATATGTTTTTCCCAGATAACAACTGCTGTAAACTAATAATGTAAAACAGCATCATCCAGGTATTGCAAGTCATCTTGACTACAAATAATTTACTCACAAATAAATTAAATATAAATATGCCTAATGAAATTATATTTACAAATGATTAACCCAAATTGCATGTTTGTCTTGTTTGAATGTCGTCTCTTGGGCTAAAGGACAGGAAATGATTTGTACACTCTGCTTTGTGTCAGAACCCTGATCACCCTGTCAGGGTTTATTCTGCAATAACAACCGGCTTGATACAGTATAACCATCACCTCAAACAGAAACATCAAACACATGTTACCAAACACACCAGTTTCCTATATGACGCATAGATAAATGACAGCTGCCTGTGTATATGCTGAGTTTCCATATGCCACTGCCATAAAGAGATTAAAACTATTCCATTACAGCTCAAAGATCAGCTTCCATGGGAAATCCATGTGGGTCCACTATGAATGGGAGGCTAAAGGCCAAGAGACCCAAGTAGGGGAACAGAAGACATGAGACAAAACAGGACAAATAAAGAGATCACAGCCCCAGCTGGGATAGACAAAAAGTTGAATGAGAAACAGACAGACAGACAGATAGCATGACAGAGAGAATGGGGTCAAAGCAGTGTGAAAGAGATAAAATAATAAGGGCACCACCCTTATAAGAGCTGCCCCAAGTACAGTTAGTCTCTCTCTAAAGACTGAAAATGAGGATTGCTAACCTCACTGACGCCCTCGAATGAAGGATGACCTATTCACAGCTCAGACCTGAAGGTCTCATTGTGTCTGCACTGTAATTTATTTTTAATAGAGGGCTTAGCCACATATGGCTTTCTTCCCATGGGCTGCATTCCCTAATGCTATTCCAGTAGGTCATGATTGTTGTCATGGAAAAAGACTTTATTAATGTAACTTATTTTCCACAACAACATATGTAATCAACAGCATCAACAGCACTCTATAATATCATGTTATTCAGGCCCAACCTGGCAAAAAACTGAAAGCCTCAATGTACAACGTAACATCTCATGAAGCAACGTAATCCAGGGATGTAAATGAATCAACATTGTCAGCTTTTACCAGCCAGCAGGTCATCAAGTTGTTCTTTGTCATTCATGACAGTAGGGAGTGGTGCATGTTTGTCTGATTTAAACTTTCTCCCGAGAATACGGCTGATGACAACACTTTGAGCAGAAGTAACATTTTGCAGGCGAAACTTTCTGTGTGCAGATCCCCCATAGAATGGGACAATATTTTTAATTTTGATATATATTTTAATGTTGCGAACACAAAATAATAGAGTGAGCTGCTTAAACATGAGACATGCTTTATATTGAAAGCACACTAAATCATAAACTTACATGGCTTGCTGTCAGATGCTGTCAGGTGTTGTTTAATACAATAGTGAACTTGTGTGATTGCCAAGTATCGTAACCCATACTGGGAATTTGGCCTCTGCATTTAACCTATCCAGTAAGTAGTGAACACAAGCACTAGAAGCAGTGGGCAGCTATTCACTGAAGTGCCCAGAGAGCAATTGGGAAAAAAGCCGTTTCCTGACGACATTGAGAATCAAACCTGCGACTTTTGGGTTACAAGTCCGACTCTCTAACCATTAGGCCACAACTGCCTGTTAATATTTGTACCTATCTGTAAATTTGTACCTGTATAGCAAGTAAAATTTTCACCACAGAGTTATTATCAGATCTACTGAATTATTCCATACTGTGAACTGTACTGTGCACTGCACCGGATTGTACAGTAAAAGGCAGTGTTTTGATTGGTTAAATTGGTTTAAATTATGCCATACACTTACATTTTTTTGGATTACACCCCATGTTATAATACTGGGGTTTGGCCACAACATGGACAGGAGTGGATGGACAGGTTAGAGGTCACTGGATAAATTCTCTAAAGCATAGAGCTTGAGGTGGAGCCCAGTGACAAAAACAGATTTTGCACCCAGGGGTCTATACAATCTATATAGACAAAAGTATAACCAACATCTGCAGCCTATTGCACCACCAATTATTTTTGGGTGAACCTCATGGAAAATACAACACAAGCAGCTGGAATGTAAACACGACCCAATGGGAACTCCCATTTATTTTCTCTCTTGCGTGAGCAGCAAACTTTATTTTGTTCTGTTTGTTATCCTTCCCTATTTTGCTGTTGGCTGTTCTTGTTTAAATATAGATAGATATCACAGATCTCTTTTATCAGTGTGTATCCCATTGCAATTATGCACATTTAGATTTATGCAAATTTTAATGTTTAGCAGATAGTACCTGGTTAGTATTTTTTTATCCCAGGAAGTGGTAGTTCTACTCGCAACACCTGAAGCGAGCCAGTGTTTTTAGGTTTCTGTGGTGTTCTGGGTTATTCAAGGTACATTGACAAACAATGAACACATGTTTATGTACACATTGGAGGCACACCACAGTTCTACAGCACAGCTGTCTTCAGGATGGTCTCACTTTACAAAACCTCACAGACACTGGCAGACACTGGCAGATTTCCCAGAAATCCAAATAAACCCCAAACACTGGATTGTGCAAATCCCAGCAATTCCAAATACTGAAGCAATTATGGTGTCTTGACAGGGTGTAAGATACCCTCATCAACCATTCAATTTGACTAAACTAATGGTAAATGCCTGCACATTACTGATGTAAATGATAAACAGTCAAGCCAAACATTCCAAATGTAAGCAAAATACCTTAAGACAAATTTATAAAACACTTTTGTGCACAGTATTTCAGTGTAAAAACATGAATCCTATTTAATGGCCACCCACAATATAGTTTAATCAGCTGCCATCAGTGTCACTTGTGTTTTTCCATTATTCAGTGGATAAAATTGTCTACCAATAGAATAAATCTGCATGTAATCTACTGTGAAAAACCTGATTAACAGGTTATGCATGTGTGCATATGTAATGCTTTAAGTCTAAATTTTTCAGTAGTGATGGGGGGATTCAGAGAGTGGCAATCTGAGATTCAATTCAAGAGGTTGTGGCCTGTGTTGTAAGACTCTTCCAATGTGCTACACCTTCAGGGAGTCCTGATGGACCTACTCTGCTCTTAATCAACATCTCCCTGTGGATAACAGAGCAGTCCTTCACTACTCTAATGGGACTGTCAATAGATGTGTCAGAGCTTAAAAAAAGATGCTGTGAGCCAGTGTTTGTGCATGCCAACATAAAGCAAAGACGGAAATGAGACATGAGTGTTATATTGAAAGGGTCTGGACAACAAACCAAACCTCTAACAGTCACTTGTGGTTTGATTATGTAAGGTTGCAGCAGGAGGTGTGTGTAGCTGGAGTATGTCTTTGTATAGCCTCCTTAATTAAGGAGAGTGGAGAACAATTAAGGAGAATGAGAATGCCAAGAAATAACAAGAACAAGAGTCATCATGTTAATATGACTTTTGAGTTAATGTATTTATAGTGTTATTAGCTTATAACAACAAAACACAAATAAGATTTGTTGATTTATCATCTTTCAGGTAGCCTAGATTAAAAGATTTAGCCGCACTTTGGAAGGTTAGTATTGTTTTTACAATGTGTGAAACCATTTCAGGTTCATTTCTAATTCCTCTAGATGTTTATACACCTTCTTTAGCAAAGAAAAGTAATGCCAGACCTCCTTTCATTAGACAAAATCAAGCAAGAATAGTGGCGTGACCATAGACATACAAGAGGAGCGTCATCATTCAAACCACAGCTAAGGAAGTTGCAGCGTAAAGAAAATTAGGCACAGGGTTAAAAGAGGGTAACCACTCCGAAAGTGGGGCAGGCTGGATTAAAAAAACCAAATACACAATCAACATCATTCATTTATGAAAAGTAACCATCGAAAACACTCAATAAAGGAAAATGCAAGAAATAGAATGCCACAGAGTAGCAGTGTGCATCATTACTTGACATTAACATAAAGCAGTAGTTTTTTTGTGTGTGCAATTGTTTTTGCTGGAAGATTGCTATAGATAAATTACGATTAACATGTCAATTAGCACAGTTCCTGTCCCAATACCCACACCTACAAACATAATGCTGTTGGAGTCCACACTGCAAAAAGTGCACTTTGATGGTATATAACAAGTGTGAAAGAGGTGTTCGTGATGACCTTGGCCATTTTTTATGATCAGCACGATGGTAGCCATGAACCCTACCTATTTTGCTTAAAATGTCACTTTTTAAAAAAAGAAGTACTACAGATGCCCCAGCAGCTTATAAAACCACTAGCATAACTCAATATTAATATTTAAAACCCAAAGTTTTATTTGGGTTAAAAAAAACCCTTTGGGTTAAAAAAAACCCTTTGGGTTAAAAAAACCCAAAGTATTTTTGCCCAGGAGTACAAGAATGACCTTTGAAAAGAAACCATTTGGACAAGCCTGGTACAAGAATTTGACTGGCAAGGATTTGCAGCCTTTGCCTAAAACAGGGGTCTTTAACCTTTTCCAGACCAAGGACTCCTTGGTGGATGGGAAGATGGAGCTTCCCTGTCTATAGTGTTATATTAGTGTATTCAGTAGGACTGCGTAAAAAATATTAATTCTCCAACATTTAATCGATCTTTAACAAAATTATATTGATTCGGGAAATCCCCAAATCAATTCTTAAAGGGATCAATTTCTTTCACAGATATATTGTTTCCCTTGAAAAGACATTTATTAACAAACTGGAGTCATATAGATTACTAATGATGGATGAAAGTGCTTTTTGGAGCTTCAGATCTTGAGCACTATTCCTATATGGAGCAAAAATTTTATTATATGTGTAATTTGTATAATCTGTTCCAGTTTACTGACAATGTTTTTTTTTTACTGTAAATAAGTTTTGAAACTATATATATTGTGAAAAGCACTATACAAATAAATGTGAAATGAATTGAGTTAAATAAAATTGTGCCAAAACTAAACAAATAAACGTTTTGCAAACAAATGCAATCTGCTTTGCAAAGGAAACTCAATTCTGTTTCTATAAATGATTTTAAAAAGTGTGCTTTAAATATATATAGGCTGGTTACTGCTGCTTGTACGCTCCAGTCCAGCCAGCTGAGTTAAGTAGTGCTTCCTCTTCTATTTTCACTTTAATTTATCTAATCATTTTAATAATGATGGGAGGGTCGTGTCAAAATCAGAGATTGAGCTGGATGGATGAAGCCGCAAAAACAAACAGTAACATGTACTCTTACACCTACTTGGTCAGTAAGGAACCTTGCCGTAGTGTTTGATGACAAACTGAAATTCACTACTCAATTTTCAACAATCTCTCCCTCCTACCTCAACTATCATTCAGATATATCTGTAAATGAGCAGCATCTGATGGTTCCTCCACAACGAGATACCAGAACGCTCTCTAAGATGTTCACCTATTCTGTTGCTCCCAGCCTCCACCCAATCTGCTGAGACCATCACAACCTTCACCACAACTGAAAACACACCTGTTTCACAGGCACCTGACTAATTCCTAATGCTCTGTTCATTCTACTGCAGAGAACACAGGATGTGTCACAAATGGCATGTTATTTGAATGGGGGTTGGTTTGCCAGATGGGCTGTGGCTATGTTATTTGGCCTATGACATAGGTGCTTTGTATGAGCTTTAGGGGAAATGTTGCTGGAAAATTGCAGCTGGTCACCACATTCAGCAGCGATCCCTACATGTTGTGTTAGCTTCGGCCTAACTGGTTCATTAATGTCAAATTCTATCAAGAATTTCTTTGCATTTGTGTTTCTGTTTTTAAAACAAAACCTTCATTGATAATGGATTTTTATCTTAAAAGTAAGGTTTAATATTTCTTATTATTATTAAGAATTTTATGTATAAAAGAGTGACAGCAAGGTCCAGTATGGGTAATACCTGCCCCAAAGCCGACTGGACATTAGCGTCTACTGACAGTGGTCACCAAGGTTCATGTTTTGGCTGAATTGGGGAATTGAGATACTCCAACATCATCCCACAAACACCAAAATGGAAGCAATCAAAATGCACGATCAGAGTGCCCATTGATGTGAAAAAATAAATAAGTCGGAAACAAACAAGTTGTATTTCATCTTTCACTATTTCATTTATTCAGTCCTATTTCTTTTATCACAGAGCTGATTGTGGGCGACAACATCGTGCCTGATATACAGTCATGTGAAAAAATTAGGACACCCTGTGAAAGCATGTATATTTTGTAACATTTTTTAATATATGGTTATTTGGTCTCAATTTTAACAATACAGAGAGATTAAAGTAATATAACTAAACAATTAAAACTGAAGAAAAAAGTATTTTCAAGATCTTCTGTAAATGTAATTCTACAAAAATGCCTATTTTAACTGAGGAAAAAGATAGGACATCCTAGCCCCTAATAGCTAGTGTTACCTCCTTTGACTGAAATAACTGTAGTGAGACGCTTCTTGTAGCCATCTATCAGTCTCAGACATCGGTCTGAGGAAATTTTACCCCACTCCTCAATGCAGATTTTTTTCAGCTGTGAGATGTTTGAGGGGTTTCTTGCATGTACAGCCCTTTTCAAGTCACCCCACAGCATCTCAATGGGATTCAGAAATGGACTCTACATTTCTGCCTTTTCAGCCAGTCTTTGGTTGATTTACTAGTATGTTTGGGGTCATTGTCATGTTGCATGGTTCAGTTCCGCTTCAGCTTTAATTTTCTAACAGATGGTCTCAGATGTTCTTCAAGCTCCTTCTGATACACAGTAGAATTCATGGTGGATTCTATGATGGTGAGCTGACCAGGTCCTGCTGCAGCAAAGCAGCCCCAAACCATGACACTTCCACCTCCAGTTCTTTTTCTGGAATGCTGTCTTTGGTTTACGCCAAACATGTCCTTTGCTCTGGTGCTCAAATAATTCAATTTTGGACTCATCTGTCCAAGGAACATTATTCCAGAAGTCCTGGTCTTTGTCAACATTCTCTCTGGCAAATATCAGTCTAGCCTTGATGTTTCCCTCAGAGAGCAAAGGTTTCCTCCTTGCACACCTCCCATGCAAGTTAAACTTGTGCCGTCTCTTTCTGATTGTAGAGGCATGCACTTTTACATAAACAGTAGCCAGAGCCTGCTGTAGGTCCCGAGATGACATTTTAGGGTTTTTGAAGACCTCTTTTAGCATCTTGCGGTCTGCTTTTGGGGTGAACTTGCTGGGGCGACCAGACCTGGGCATGTTGGCAGTTGTTTTAAAAAGCCCTCCACTTGTAGACAATCTTCTGGACAGTGGAATGGCTGATTACAAAATTTTTTGAGATCTTTTTAAATTTTTTTCTGAAGGCCTTGGACAGCTCTTTTGCTTTCACCATGGTGCTCACTCTCACTTCAATCTACTATTATGTGAACCTGGTGTCAAACACCTGTGTGTGATTTGAGCCATTTTAAGAGGGAATACATGTAAGGGTGTCCTAACTTTTTGCCTCAGACCCTATTTCCCTCAGCGATCAGATACCCTTGTTTACTGGTTATGTAAAAATTTCTGCAGTACAAACTTCTCATACTGTATCTGTCCTTACATAAAAAATTGGGCTTGATTTTTGTTGTTATTAAAGGTTCGGGGTTCTGTGTGACCCCACATTGAAAATGAATGGGAAATTATGAAATCAATAAATCCAGTATAAATCTGAACATTTCCACACAGAAATGAAGGCCTGGTACTCAAGCACAAATGCAATGTAGAACAGACATGCTCACTCACTCACACACATATATTTTTATTTTTGCATGTTTGCTTAATTTACAAATTATTTTATTTATGTCTAATTTCTTAGACATAATGTTTTTTTAATTTTGGTTTAAAATAAATAATATGCAACTACAATTTAACTCTTGTCTTATATTTTAAGTGTCTTATGTGGCATTTTTCAGTCAAAATTCTATGGCATTTGACACTCCAAAGATGACACTCCAAATTGTGACGGAGCTGTTTGTTTATAAAAATGAATGGATCTCTATGGCCCCCTGCTGGCCAAACATTTAACTGCAAAAACTGTAAACTGTGCTAAAGGATTTTCTCTCACCAGCAGAAAACACATCAATATCCAGAACCAGCTTAAAAGTATTAGGAAAGGATGCTGTACAGTAACACAGTGTCATCTTCTAGAGATGATGACTGGTACCCACCCCTGGGACCTTATCTCTGTAATCTAACTGACGAAATCTAACAGAGAAAACAACCATATACATTTTATTGCTCATCAGGTCCCAAAACATATGGCTATCATACTACTAAGGGTAAAGTATTCATTAAAGCAAAAGGAATAACTTTAAACGATGTGAACTTAAAAGCCATTAAATTAGACACATTGATTGGTCTTGCTGATTACTATGTTGTGGGGAGGAATAACACACATCATATACTGATACACACTGACAGTATAGTGAGAAATTAAAAGCACATCACACTACATAAAGTTTTTAAGAACTGATTTATTATGTAGTGTGCAACAAGCATGTGCTGCACCCTGATTTGACAACCTTTTAGATAAAGGAGTGTACAAGACAGATGGTTTTGATTTACACAACATCATGTGTAAGAAATCATGTGTCCTTCAATCTCTGGAAAGTCATATTTTGCAGAATGCTGTAAAGTTGAAAATATTGAATGTATTTATGATTGCTGGCAACTTTGTAAGATGGATTGTTACTGAGGGAATACCACAGACACTGAATGATGATCATTTCTTCTCTGACAACAAAAATAATCAGTTCATTATTGATGACCTGATGAGAGAAGCCAGCGGTAACAAGAAATTGAGAAAATATGCACACAATGTGCTCCATATAAATCTTTCTGCTATTTATATTGTACAGAATATGTTTTGTTAGGGTAAATCTAGCAGAACCATCATCTTAAACACAAATTATCTGATCAAATTATCTGCAACTCCCAGTTAGAGACAGGTTATTTTACAGTCTGCCACAGCTGAGCTTATCATGACCCTGTGTAAAGTAGCTCTTAATGTTTTCTATGGTAACATAACACTCACACCACAACAATCCCAGAAACTGAGGAAAAGTGAGATCAAATTTGTTGCAAAACGGGGTTAGAAGAAAAAGTATGGAGTACGCAGAAAAATTGTTTTTAGTTCCACAGCACCAACTAGACAATTTAAAGACCCTTGTGAATCTGAAACAGGTTGTGAAGAATGATTTGAATATGCTTATAAGAAGTATTTTACACAGATATGATTTTGACATTTATGAACGTTTTACTGAGATTTTTAACAATCGCTAGAAATGGTGACAGGTGACTGCTGATAAAAAACCCGCTGCTGCTACAGCTACTGCATATGGTTGAGATATGGTAAATGATATTGTGGATTATATGTTGAAGAATGTTCCACAGAGGAGTGTGAAATACATTCAATACATTTTAGATAAAATGTCTAAAAAGAAAGAAAGAAAGTTAAAGAAGAAAGTTAAAAAACTTTCTTCTTGAACAGTTAAGAGAATTTATGTTTAAAGGTAGAACCATCCCTGGTTTACACGTTGGATTTAGTAAAAAGTGTTACAGAACCACAAAAGATCAGCAACGAATGCAGATCTATAGGATGGCATTTAAATGCGTGAAGAAAATTTTCACCCCAAGAAAATGCATGAAATTTTATCCATGACAATTTGTTAGCTGAATGGTGTTCATATTAATAGTTGTCAACCAGAATCTGTCTATGATTAGATACTTTAATGGTGCTGTCGAATATAGAAACACATAAACAATAAAACATAAACAATCAAGTTAATAGTGTGCACTACTAGTATATATACTACTAGTATATATATACTAGTAATATTCCCAGACTTGATTATTGACACATGCTGACCACACTCTTCATCTGGTGTGAGGTTAAATGTGTAGTGTATATCCACGCAGAAAGTCCTCCCTATCAATAGATAGTGCTTGTTTTTTAAGATGCTTTCCCATGGCCAATGGCAACTAATAAAATGTATGCAATGCTGAGCCACTTTCAAAGCGTTGGTTGTGTAGACAGCTGTTGGCCATGCACATAAATGGCTAAAAATTCCAAATCATAATTTTTGAATGAAAATTTTGTTTTTATTATAACCTCTTTTTGAACGTATAGTTATCAACCATGACTAGAACAATAGATTTGGGGAGCATCCCTAAGAATATATTTTGTTGATTAGACACGGGACCTAGTCAGTATAGAGAATTTTTACAGACATACTCTGTCAATAGGATACTTGGCAGTGGTTGAAAGCAATGCATGTGCATGCCCCAATCTCAGAGCAGATGACACTGATACTTTCTCACAAATAATGATGCTAATTGTATGTTTATTTTATAGTCTATATATAGTCACTCCTTATCAAGCAGAATTTGTCTTTTGAATTTTTATGTCTACAATGATAAGCAAACATTTTTCTATGCCTGTGAAAAGCTGCTAGCAATTCCCAAACATTACTGGCATTAGTAAAGGCTGCTCGCTTTGTCAGTCCTCAATTCCTGCTGCATTCATATGTCCAGTTGTGTCTTTGTAAGTCAAGCCCAGCTACAAAATGGTCTCTCACATTCTATAATGCATTGGTAAGGATATGTGCTCGAACTCTGTGATATTAACCTATCACTGAGTCACACATCAACCTGTGAGAAAGTAGTGGTGTCTATGTAGTTTATACATTCTACCAGTGATCTGTGTGATATATCAGTCCCGTCAGGGTTTATGATTTTGAGTTGTTTTAATGAGTAGATTTAATGCACTCTTCTGGCATGTTGTGTAGCAATGCCATGGTTTTAAACAGCTTTAACAGATATCTTTGCGCTAGAGGATGCAACACGTTTTGCTGATGTTTTAGGCTTTACATCTGACGTATTCCTGGTAGTTCGCTCCTGGTTTTTCTGTGCTTGACCACTCCTCTTGCCACCTGGTGGTCTATATATACGCTTACATGCCATTACCATTAGCCCAGACCGATCTTGTCTATTATTATTATTATTATTATTATAAGATCTAATTAACATATTGCTAACAATATCACTAAGTGTTTTTTGCAGCTGATTTAAGATGTGGCTTGGCTGATTTAGAATTTCCCATCTATCAGTAATGTTCACCTTTGTGTCTTGGGAAGTGGTGTTTGTCAGATCTGACCATTTTGCCAGATGCACTATAAAAGAAACAATTTAAATTATTAAGTATTTTAAAAGTAGATAATACAAACTATTGTTAGCAACTGTGAGGTGAAGGCAGGCTTTTCACAAATGCATACACTAAAGTCTTACCTGGTACGTAACCTGGCCATTTTCCAGTTGGTCAGCTATCAATATAGAAGCATAATGGCCACAGTAATAGCAGAAGTAATTATATGTGTAGCCCCTCAAAGCACTAAAGTGGTAAAATGCTTTTCTCAGTGTGTTGTGAGGGATATACACTTGGCTGTGTTCTCCCAAAGTGCATAAGAGACAGCAATGTGGTTCTGTTGCAAGTATAAGGACAAAATTTTCACTGTTATCATTAGGAAAACATACACATGGTAATTAATTGAGTAATGTAATATTAAATCATATTGATTGATTGCAATGCATTTATAAAAATGTTTTTTAAATTACAGAAAGAGCTGTTGTCAAAAGTGAGCACAAAGGGATGGTGAGAAATACTTGTTAAAATTGTGAAAGCCAGATGTGTATTCTTGGAATCTGACTGTGGTTCCACAAATTTCTTTATGTACACTGTTACACTTTGTAAAAATAAATAAATAAATAAAACACTCATGACAGCACAGTTATGAAAGTTAAGAAAGGTGTGTTACTTACCTTTGTACACAGAAAACAGAGCATGAATGTTGGCATGTTTTGTCTTCAGAATTGCTTTACCAAGGTCAGGAGGGCATGGCTCTGGACAGAAAGGGCACTGTGTCTCTTTAGGCACAAAGCTTTCAGGAATAGGCATTTCAGTAATCCCTAAATCTTGAGGGAGATCTTCAGAAATTCTTTTGCACTTCAGAAAGTACTCATTGTCATTTTAACCACTCCTGATGCTGTCTCAGTTGGTGGTTGTGGCTCATCATCCATCCCTTGTACTTGCTCTTCGAGGTCGTCTATTTCCTTAGGACTTACATCAACATCATGGTGTAGTAATTCTGGTCGCTCCTGGAATATCCACCACATGCATAAATATCTGTGTACGCAACTCAGTCTGTTTGGTGCCCCTGAACTGGCAGTGCCACTTTCCGAGTGTTGTCAAATGTTACTATAGTTCTTCCAAGCTGGCACCAGTTGTTTTTAAGGTTAGTGAATACAGAGAAGTAGATGCCTGTGACAGGCCAAATTCCCCCAAAAAAATAGGGAAGACTCAAGGTCATCACACATTCTGACTTAATTCCCAGCACCCACAAACGCTGTCTAAAAAAGCATTTTATGTATAGCCTATACTTCTATATATAGGCTATATTTTAATAGGTAGTTTCACAGTACAACATTACCTCGATTATGTTTACTGGTCAGCAGTAAACAAGTATAGAATGCATATTACATAAAAGGTCACAGCAATAAATACACTACATGAACACTACATGAACACTGGACAGGTCAGCCTTGTTTACATCTGACAAAAAGTCTATACGTCTTATGCATAAGTTTTGTGCAGAACATCTCAAAGTTCTTTCTCTTCTCAAACACAAATGTAAACTGTTCCGCTGGAGAACTCTCAATAAATTTACTAATCCAGTTCTGCAATTGTAGAGCTTTTATGTAATCTTCATTTTCCATTGAAAGGGCACTAGGAAATTTTAATTTGCTTTCAAAATTTGTGTTTCGGTACCAGTCAGCTGCAGACATGGTGTCTCAGAAGAATATTTTCCTGCATCAAAGAAGAAAAGATGTGTTCAGAAGAGGTTTGTAGTGTATACTGATGCTACCAACAAATGCTTCAGACTTGTAGAGCATATACAGTACATCAATAAGAAACATGTTCTTTTGCAATAGTGAATGCTGCCTAATCAATATTTGTCATTGAACATCATAAATGCAAATCCCTATAGTGGTAAAGTGATTTAACGAACACTAACATTAAGGATTTGCACTAATATAAAATAGCACATGTATTTAAACAAATGGTTCCAAAAAATCTCTAGCCAGATCTTGGCTCACATCACTGTTCTTAAATGTGTCCTGTAAGTGCACAAATTGCTGCTTTATTATGTTTAGTAAATTGACACTGTATTGTCTTAAGATCAACCGACAGACAACACCTTTACATGATATATCAAGTGAAAGGTATATGTTTGTTTACTGATTTTGCATCTGCTGAGTGTGAACTATTACACATGAGAAATTATCAAAATGAATGTATTATAGAATTCTACCATATTTATTAACAAGCTGTATATTCATCTTTGCATGCATGCAACCAAAGTAATGCATGTAAAAATTTATCACAACTTACAGAGAAATGCTTAAATATATCAAAGGCAGGTGTTAGTGAAGTAAATTTTGTATTTGTTGTCTAAAATGTCTTAAAATGTTCTGTACTTTCTGGGACTTCTGTTGTGATCTCTGTAGTACTGGAAAAATCAATGCCAGATTGTCATGAGATGTCAACTTGAGAAACTAATGTCTGAGCACAGTCAAAATGCAAACAATGTTCTATAGCCTACCTTTTCTTTCAAAAGCTATGGACTTCAGAAGCACTGATTTAGCAGTGTATCTTCAAATGAGAGTTGCTTTTAAAGTTGCTTTGCAACCACTGAAATGAAAACATGAAAACAACTCATGATGAGTATTTAAAATATTTTCACACTTGTACTTCCTCAATGCAGTTTCTCACTTTTGTTGTTAATACAATTCTTGTACTAACTGTTAATTTCAAACATGCCCTCAATTTGTCCTCAGGACAAATCACGTCTGTAATAACCTGCTGCTTCTCAGATACAGTTCTAGCCACTGAAACAGTTTTTCCAGATGTTGTATCATCTCTTCAGTCTGGAGTAGCAAGTAAAAAAAAAAGGAAAAAATAGGTTACATTCCTCATGTCAAGACATTACTTGATAATGAATCCAAAGGTATTTGACTGACTCTGCAACATTCATAAATGTTGTATTTATAAAACAGAAACATGTACATCCTATATGTAGCTCTACATATGTTTTAATAAAAATATTTTATTAGTTTCACCAAATTGTCTACCTTTGTGCAACAACTATGGTTGACGGACCATGCAGCACTCATAAACGTTGCATTTAGAAACGTGAAAGTGACATTTGTCAGATATGGTAACCCATGACCCCAAAAAACTATACATAGTTTATATGTAGTGTATATATATACTAGCTCATAAAATCATAAACTGTTGTAGATTTAACATTGCACAAATTTACACTAATCGCAGACCTCATCAAATACGTACGAATTCCATGAGCTCAAGCTTGAGCAAATGGCGTCTGTGGTGTACACAGTATAAAATACATTTAAAACTAACCTTTTAAATATACATATTAGTAAACAATAAAACTGACCCATTACCTTGTCTTGTTCACTTGTGTCTGTTTTCCTCATTAATATTGTGTTCCCTTAAAAAAATCCAAAGATTGAAGTTCAATAAAAGTTCAATTTCTGTACAGTATGCAGCAGTTATGTCTTTGTTCTGCTCGCTTATTATGTACTGTATTGGATGTCATGTTGTTCCCAGTTAAAAAACTACATTTACATTTAGTCATTTAGCAGATGCTTTTATCCAAAGCGACTTACAAAGGACGAGAGCATTGAACATTTTGTCTTGTACGCCAACGAGCCAAGTCTACAAAGCTACATTTACAAGCGGACATTGTATTCTGTTACTAGAGAGAAAGATGGGCTAGAGACAGGAAATTATTATTATTTATTTATTTATTTGGCAGTTCATTCCACCACAAAGGAACGGAGTAGGTGAAAGTTTTACAGATTGATCTGATGCCTCGTTGTGGGGAAACGATCAGCCATCGTTTGTTAGCTGACCGTAGCTGGCGGGAGGGGACATATGTCTGGAGGAGTGAGTTGAGGTAGGAGGGAGAGGTTCCGGTTATTGTCTTAAAGGCAAGCGTGAGAGATTTAAATTTGATGCGGGCGGCTACAGGTAGCCAGTGGAGTGAGGTCAGGAGGGGTGTGACATGGGTTGTTTTTGGTTGATTATACCAAAACTATATACTAATTATATACCAATTAAAACTAATTATACCTTTATGGTTCTCCATACAATAAAGTATGTAATGAATGAGTTAGTAAAGTCAACACTGAAGGAATTAATATCAGCTCTGTACAGGAATAAAAGTCAATTTTATTGATTATCTGAATAACATTAACGTACCTGAGGGTGACAGCACAGATGCGGAGGATGATGACAATGTTCTGTGATGCTCCTGAAAGCTTATCTCGAAGGAATAGTTGTATGAGACTACCCAAACCTTAAATATTAATTACTAACTGAAATGCTAATTAAATAAGTAATTTACAGGCACTACACAGAACAATCAATACAGATAATAGTGATGGGCGTGTTCGAAACACTGCTCCATGAAGCTTTGAAAACTTTTTGAGCCTTGTTTTGAATCAGTGCTTTTAAGTGCATATCAAATTGGTCAAGTCACGTAATTTTAGCAAACAAGGCTGTTACGTCATACTGTTTTGAAACTTAAAAAAAAAACAGAAAATCCGCCAAAAGTAAACAGGTCAAGGCCAGATGTTGTGTTATTGAGCAGAAGAAAACTGTATAAATTGACATTTGATAGTATTAAGTATATTAAGTGGTATTAAAAGACCAAGGTCTATTGCATGGGGTTATTTTGAAAATTTGGAGAACAACCTTGTGAGGTGTAAGTTTTGTGATCAGCAAATCACTTATCATAATAACACCTCATCAATGTTAAGACACCTACCCTCCAAACACCCCTATTTATTATATGGGCATACATCTGTTGGTGACCTTCTTCAGGTCAAGCACTAATGCAACAGAGAAACTGTCTTAAATAGAGCAACAGATGGGCAGGTCTAAGATTAAGCTTGTACAGCACATTTTTCATGCTTTCAGTGACTTTATGAAGAACATGCAGCAGTTGGTGCTGCTTTAACCTCTTTAAACACAAACATAACACCCTTAAACAGCATACAGGGTGAAGCAATCTCCCAGTGTCTCCTAGCCCTTTTATCTTTCAGTCATGCCACAGCTGAGCTCTCTGCAGAGAAGATGGTCACAGCTTGAAAGGTGATACCTATTGTCAGGATGATTTTTCATAAAATGAATGAGAGAGCACCCAAACTGACATCAACAGCAATTGAACTAACAACTTAATTGCAAACCTTAAACAATGCTTTGGGTGTCCGTTTGCAGTGGTATTTGAAGACACCTTATCTCACCAGAACAAGTGATCCACTGCATTTTAGGGCCAACACCAAACAATATTTCCATATCTGTTCCACCTTGCCAAACAACATGTGTACCAGCAACATCTGTAGCATGAGAAAAACATTTCTCCAAAGCAGGAGAGATTCTGTGTAAAAAGAGAAATCATTTAAAAGCTAAAACACTAGAACAACTTCTTAAATAAAAAATTGATACTTCTGTTGTTTTATTGTTTCACTGATTCATTCTTGTTAAACATGACTTCCCTTTACCACATGGCTATATGGTTTAAAAGAATAAAACCAAAATAAACTAAAGCAATTAAAGAATGCATGCAACAATTTTAATGGTATTTAATGATTTATTTCAAAAACATTAAACTTTTAAAACATTTGCAATTGCTTTGTGAAATCTGTTATTGAGTTTGGAGATCTCATTGCTTTTACTTAATTTTTTACCAGAATCAGCTTGGGGTGTGTCAAATGCCAGTGAAACTGGGATTTGTTTTTGTTTGTTTCTTCAAAGTTTACGCTAATTTTTAATGGCACAAAATGAATCCCATAGAGTGACAGCTGACAGCTCACAAAACAGGGATAATAAATCATATTGATTGACAGTCTGACACAGTCTATGTAAGTTACTACATACTACCCAAGTTGCTTTAAACTTGGTGAGAAGAAGAGGTTAAAGATGCTAAATTGTGAATGGATTGTTGATATCTCAAACAGTGCTGCCATGGAGAGGCAATCAATTTATGGTAATAAATGGAACATGAAGAGTCTCATATCTGCATGCATTGAGTAAGTTACATCAAACTTATATGTTTGGTGTTGTGGGCTGATCACAATGATATGGTTGTTGTTAGTCAGTTATAGCGCCACTAACTGGCAGCAATGTGTCACTTACAAATAACAACAGACTTTAAAATAGTCCTCAACTATTTTCCAAATTTAAATGCATGTGGCAACTATACATCATTTTCAGAAAAGCACCAGGTGGCAATTGCTCAGCAGTGCTTGGGCCCATCATCGCTGCTTGCATCTACATTTTTTTAAATTTTTCTATGAGATTGTTAGGGTCAGGCCCTTTTTTGAAAGTCTGTTTTTTCAGCAAAAGAATGAGGAATATATATAGTTTATCTGACTCTTGTTTTAATAAGGTTATATTTTACTAATCCCTAATCTGCAACTAGCACACAAAACCATATGCAATAAATACACTGCAAAAAAACACTTGGTCAAAAGGACACATTATGTTCACAACCTGGAGTGCAGATGTGATTGAGACATGGTTCTTTACTCAAGTACTCAATAAAAGTCATTAAAATTACTTTTAATTAAGAAAATCAATCAATTTTGCATGTTTTAAAAGTATGAGAGTAATTCATGTTACATCATTTTAATGCTTTGTGCAGAATTTTCAAGTTGTAATATACAAATCTGTTTCAGCCATAATATTGATTACAAGTTCTTATACAACACATTTACAGCTATATGATCATAAATTAGACATAAATAATAAAACTGTAACTGTTATCACCATGTATGACACTACTGAAACTGAAGTTCAGGGATATTTGCGATTGAGAATTAGGTGTCATTACTGCATCATACTTGCAATTCTATGACTGAACTGGTTATACATGGAATCAACGTTATCAAGTAGATAATGTGCCATTTTGATTTTGCAGCTCATCTAAGCATTTTGTGGAGTGTCAGACTTTGAAAAGTACAATTTTCAGTACAGACATCTTAAATTCCCCACAGCCAAAATTATATTACAAGATGATGTAGAAAAAAGCATTTTTTACACCTTACTTTGCTAAAATGAAAATGAAATAATCAGCTTCTATTTCTAAATTTAGTGTTAATGCCAGAAATATATCACAAGAATCAAAATGAAATCTTAGACTACTTAATTCTTTCCCCACTCCACTTGCAAGCTCATTCTCCTTCATTATTAATAAAAAGAGGAGAGAATAAAGAATGTTACATCCTATTTACTTCGTATTGCAAATAACCCTGTAATCTACAGGTGCTGCTGCAACATTGGACCTCCTCTCTAGATGCATGGCACTGGATTTGTGAGCAAGAAAACAAACTAAAACAATTAAAGAAAGAAGGAAAGGTAGAGAAAAGATCTTCAGTTGGAGGAGACTCGCCAGATAATAATGCCAATGATGACAACCACAAGGGTGAGAACCACGGCCAAGATACACATCTTCTTACGGGACTTTTGCTACAAAGGAATGAGGGACAGAAAACATTGTTTTCATGAAACTGCAGGTTTACTATAAGGTTTTTAGATTCTGCCAGACACTTACATAATAATAACTTATATAACAAAGAATTATAAGCTGATCAAAAAATTGCCATTAATGAACATTACTCAGTCAATATGAATTTTGATTTTCCATTTATTTTCTGCCAACACTTTTTACTTACATTGTCTTAATGCACAGGTTAACAAAGCTGACCCACTGGCACATCAGCTGTGCTTTGCTACCAAAGTTAATTAAAAGACTATGCATATTCTAAGACAACAAATCTGTGGCATTTATGAGCTTCCGAGGTAAGGGTTGGTAATTGAGAACCAGTTGTTATTTAGGATCGCATGAAGCATAACATTAAAACACAAAACAGCTGCAATAACTGATGTGAATTCTTCACAATTTTCATCCTCAATCACAGACGCCTTCTACAGAGAATTTAGCCAACTATGATAAGAAACACTTGATTGATAGCAGGTGATTCCAGTACTCAGTTGGAAGTATTTTTGGCATTTTCTGACCCGGAATGCATTCATGACGCCCAAAAATGCTGCCTACATTGGCAGCTCACCAGGTTCTGAAGTAGCTTTAAGATGTTGGTAGACATGCTCTGGTGTGTTTGTTTGTGTTGGTTAAGCTCTTACCTGGTAGTGAGCTGCTCTCTGAAGCTGCTCTGTTCCTCTTTCCACATGCACCTCTGCACTCTCCACATTAGCCTCTATACTGTCTGTAATTACATCCATTTACATGTGTTTAGAACAACTATTACAAGCTAGTCGAGGAACATTGCAAGGGTTGGAAAAGATAGTGGGCTTAGCCCAGAGAACATTATACTACAGTTCAAAGATGCATTAAGTGGAATAAATGTGTACATTAACAGTAATCTACAAAGGCCGGCATCACAGACAAACAGATTTCTTGTACTAGGGAAGCAAATTAGAAGTTATAATAATAAAATGTGTTTTGTTTGAAAATGTTTTTAATCTTCGAAAAGATTGACATTGAAGTGTTGCCAATCTATCGTTAGCTTACAGACTACACTTACCTATCATTTCACCCTGATCATGGATCATCACAGCAAGATCCTTGAAAATCTGGTTCACATCCAAAATGTCAGACTGCAATAAAACACAACAGGGAAAATTGAAAATTCCACTGGTATTAAAATCCAACACGGGTGATTGGATCATAAGTTGTCAGATGATATAGATCATCTGGTAGTAAAATGCATCTTAAAGGTATTAAAGTGTTTTTTTCTGATCTGTCAAAATTACTGACAGCATTTGGAATTATCCATCAATATTTTGACAATCTGGTCAAATGTTTACAGAAATTTTACATTTAAAGCAGCAATCCATGACTTTTCTATCACCTCTCTATCACAATCTCTGTTAGAAACATAAATTTGCAAGTTGCTAGCAATGTTATTTTCTTAACATTGATGTTTAATTTTGAAACAACTGCTATTAGAACAAGCTACAAGTGCTCCAACATTCCAGCACCCACACACATGATTTAGTAGCTGGATCTTCTACTTCCTATTTGCAGACATGATGTAACTGCAAGTGAAACTGATATTTCCTGGAAACTGGACCTGGCAGCCCAAATTATAAATCATTGTTATAAACTTAATTGGGTTGAGGTAAAGAGATCGTTTTGAACAATTATCAGTAATGTAGTTGCTCAATAACTGTTCTCAGTTCACTTTTTAACCTAAAAGCATTGCAGCTTAAACGCAACATCCTTTGATTGGATTTTGAAGGCTTCTAGTTGCATATATTATGCTTTACAGTCAGCATAATACTCCAAAAATGTAAAACATAAAAACACTGGCAACTGTTGCTTCCAAATGTAACTTCAAATATTAAACTCACAGCAAACTTGACACCTGAAGTGGAATGTCCCTCCCAATGTTAATCACTAATACGTCCTATTAACTAAACTTGACTAGACTTCTGGTAACGTGTAATGAAACAGGAAGTGTAGAAAGGTCAGTTTAAAGTTAACCTCAAGTTGTCGGATGGCAGTTTCTCTTTCTTTAATGAGCTCCAAGTCTTCCTCCGTCATGGCTACATCTTCAGTCTGTGTGGTGGTCTTACCCCAGTCGTCATTACTGGCAAACACAGAGAAGGTTTTAGCCTGGCTGGCCATTCTTCTTACAACAATGAATTAAGATAAAACCTTACAAAACATACTTATCAAAGGACACCAGCTGCTCATCGTGTCCTCCGTCTTCAGCCTGCAGTCAAATCACAAAACAAAAATTCTCAATACATACAAGTATTAAACAGTAAAGTTAACATGAAAGAGTGGTGAAAATGGAACAAAATATCTTGGAAATTGTTTGTTTTTATCAGGAATTTATCAAATTAATTTGTTTCATAACAGCATGAGCCAGATTGTGGAGGATTACTCCACTCTGGAAACATTTTCCGACTGGTCGACAAAGAAAATTAATATTTCTAAATTTAGAAATATAAATTTTGCTGTAACCTTTATGACAGCATTAAAGAGCAATAACTTACCGCATTAACTATTGTCAGGATGTATTTATTGTACTTAAAACAGCAGCCTAATTCAATTTTCTCCATCAGCGCATAGAATCCATATATATATAGAAATTAAGCATAGGCAGATCAATATTACACTGTGTAAATGTCACAATGTAAATCATTTAATAATGGCACAATGGCTTTGTTGCAAAACCTAGAAGGCATCAAAGCAACATGTGTAACATATAATATATGTTATAATGTGTGTGTGACATCCTCAATTAAAAAGAGCAGTGTCCAAGACCACAAGTCCCTTGCTCTGGCCTCTTGCCTCTCGTCGACATCTACAGTTCCATCTTTTAAGTCCTTAAAGAACTTTCATTAGGATGAGAATGCTGAGCTAGACAAAGGCAGACTTAAGCTTGTGCCAGGCTCAACTGCAGGCTCAATTAACTGCATCAGGACACTTTCTTTCAATGGGCAAGACAGGCAAGTACTATATCTTATTAACTGAGGAATTAATTATGATTAGCCCTTTCACTGAGATGTGTTGTCATTAAGAAACTGATGGTTCATTCAGGCTGTCGATCTGCTGAATATCCAATAACTTTACACTTTATTCTTTACTCTGCTTTAACCTCCTCCGTGCCAAACTGTGTGTGTGTGAGAGAGTAGTATGTGTTTAGTCTAGTTAATAAAGTTTTGTTTGTATCACTTGATGTTGTGGTGGTTCATGGGTCCCTAATCCTTGCTACATGCTCTATAAGACTGTTAAATTAATGTATTAGATTGATTAAAATTTCCCCAAAACATTTACTAATCTTCTTGGAATAATATTTATTTCCCTTATATAGGGAATGGTGGAGAATAGATCTATTCACATTAATTTTGAGTGAATTGTTTGTGAATAATTACATCTTTGGTGGAAAATGCCTTATTTGTAAACAAATCTCAATATTAATATTTTACAGTTTACATAGTGTTGTGTGAATGGCCATTAATATTGTGGCACACAAAGTATTTCAAATCAGTTACCTACGAAGTTCAATGAGGTACATAAATTTATCTTACTGAGAGGCGGGACCCTGCTCGAGCTCTGGCCACTGATTCCTTCTCCTTTTCTGCGGCTCGACGCTGAACTGCCTGGAAGTTGTTGAGCGCAGCTGAGAAATCGTTCATCAGACGGTCCTTCTGGATTTTTTGCTGTCTCTGTGTAAAGAAGAAAATCAAACCTTTACATTTTTTAAACAATTCATAGAGCACATATAAAGAACTTCCCCAGAACAATCTCATAATTTTGTTTTGAAAATTTAATTTTTATTCTTTATTTAAACACATTTCTCTGCAGGTTGGAAAGTTAGATGTGTGATAATTCTATAAACAAGATAAATAGTTTATCCAACATCAAGTCAAAGGTTTGGACACACACCTTGGACTGAACATATTTTTAATCCAAAGACCTTCCCTAAATGATTAAAGTTAGCTTTATAAACCAATATAAATTGCCCATGTATATGAAGCTTTTTAAAACAATATAAAAAGAGAGCTGGAGTGAACAGTGAAGAGATATAGCCTGATATAAACAGGAACTAAGCAATTACAGCATTTTGGACGTGACAAAGTTTTTGGGAGACAAGAAAATGAAGAAATTCTGTGTCTGTATGCTCTTCATACAACATAAAATATTTATTTTAATTTTTGTGTTCAGATTTATAAGGAAAAACAAAGTTACAGATTATGGAACTATGGACTATGGAAAATCATAAAAAATGCTTTACAGAGCATTTTCATAAAAAATTTAACAGACACCTCACATGGGTATTTCGACCACCAAATATTCAGAGATATCATTATTGTAAGACTGCACAGTTTTATATTAAATAGCGGTAATGCAAATTGTTTACATTTTATTTAAAAGTGACATTATCCAAAGCGACTTACAGTACATTCATGTTATACATTTGTCAGTGCATGTTACCTGGAAATCAAACCTACAACATCTTGCGGTGCTAATGCATTCCTCTCGTGACTTCCTTAACAATAGCCCTTATAAATTTAAAAGGCAGTGCAGTTATGACAAAATATTTATTTATTTCTCAGACATGCCTCCATCTTTCTGCAAATTGTTTATTATAAACATAAAATTAATAAAGGGGGCTTTTGACCTGTTTAAAAAGTATGAAACATGGTTGGTTGAAAATGTTTTAACATTGTTGCATATGTGGTGCATATGCAACAAACTCATATGTGGTGGATAAAGCAATTTTCTTTTACAGTACATTATTACAGTGTAATACAGACACACAACTTTAAAATGGTTTTGCTCTTTTGGTAAAACTGTTTTTCATGGTAAGGTTAACATTTGCATGGAATTCCTCAACTCCTTACATAGTTTAAAAAAAATGCAGGATGCACCTCCCAAAGTTGACCAGAGCTGTAAACTAGCCAAAGATAAATACTATTAAGAGGCTAAAAGCTAAAATACAGGACAGTTTGAGATCAGTATGACTACCATACTTCTATTTGTGTTACATTAAAGTTTTTGTATGAGTCTATTACTATTCTGCACACAATAAACAATTAACTTAGCACACCTGCATAATCATTAATGAGTGTGTAGGATATTGACTGGTCGTGTATGAATATAGGAATGACACAAAGAAGACTTTCAGTAAATGAGAACACCTTAAAAACAGCCTATGCAATTGTCTAATGTCTTGTTGACATACATAAATGTGCCGAATGACAGCCTGCACATTAACACGCACCTGCTCTGACAGGGAAACTGGTAAAGAGATAGAGCCGAGATCTTTCAGGTGTTTGTTGGTCTCTTTGGCCAGCTGGTTTGTGTAGTGTTGTACCTGTTGTCTGTAAACAAATCAGACATATTTAAAATATAACAGCACAGGGCTTTAATAAATTAAACAGCCATAAATAAATTAAGAGCAAAACACACAGACTCACAGTCTTTCCCGCAGGTCACTGGTGTCTTGTTTTGTTCCCAGTTGGTGTACCATGCTCTTGATTTGAGCCGCTAAAGCAGAAAATGCAAAGTTAGAACCAAAACAACCTACAAAATCAATTAAAGTCTCTCATCAGAAAAGAAAAAAGGAATATTCTGTGTGAATCGCACAAAAAATGGAAATTAAGAAAATAAGTGGCTGGTGCTATGGAGAAATGCCTTTCCAATGTCATCCAGTTATGTAAATTGGATTCAAATATTGACAGGGTCTGCTGGAGAATATAAAGCGCTGCATTAAAATCCTCAGAATCTTTCCAGCATCCTCTGCTTTCACCTCATTCTATGGTTCTCTTTTCTAACTGGAGTCACCCCAATAAGATGGCCAGGAGTCAAAATCTGTGTGTATTTTATCCATAATCAATGCATTGTCACTTTATCTGAGCGTTAGCCATACAACAAAACTAGACTCGCTGCCGAAACAATCGCAACACTGCTGCACCGCACTGCACCTGGAATGTACCGTATGCACCGGATCCATATACAGTGTGAGAGCTCTGACTAGGCGCCAAAAAATATGCACTGGATACGCGTGTGGTGTGATACAGGCCCAAGGAGTGCTCAGGCAACCAAGAGAGTATGTTTGTTCCAACTGGTTGTGTGCAAATTCAAAACATCCTCCTCAAAAAAAGATGTTATTTCAATTCAACGTGAATTGAAAAGAGTTATTTCCTTCTCCTTCTTCTATGCTGGTTCAGTGTCCATACCTCAATGGCAATACACTGTTCTGGCCAACCACTCTTGGGTGTTTTCCCTCAGGGCGTCGCCCTGCCGTCTCTCACGGCCCTGCTGGGGGGGCTCCAGACTGTGTGAGCTCCCCACCTGGCCAGGTGGAAGGCAGTATATAGCTGCTGCTCCACTTTCCAGATACATGAAGGGCAATTTTAGGGATTACAGATGGCTATTAAACACTATAGAGAACAAGTATTCTCTTCAGTTTTAACATAGATCGCCCTGATTCAACGGAAATTTCAAAACCTTCTAGGCCCAATGGCAGTGGCAGCCTCAGTTTGCGACGTCTGCCTTTTTTCATGCATCCCCTGCGACTATGGCTGATTGCCTGAGTTCCACAGAGAGCATGGATCTTCACATGCATGTTACGGTGACTGCAGCTGTTTTGAGGCTCTGAAACGGTGGTGTGAACCCAATTTGTACATTCGGGGGGTGCAAATGGGTCTGGTTACTACAACCCCAATTCAAATAAAGTTGGGACACTGTGTAAAACACAGTCTTTCACATCGCCTTGGCTAAATGCCAGCGTGTATGATTTTTCCCTGTGTTTTGTAAAAGTAGAGGAGTGTCTATGATCTTGATCATCCCAAAATGGCCAAATCAGCCCTGGTTTTAGCAACTTGATGGAGATGCTGGCGGTGCCCCCATGGCCAATCCCCCTGAGGACCGACCTGCTCTCTCAGGACGGTGGCTCAATTGGGCAACCCAGCCTAGAGCTGTGGAGTCTTCATGTCTGGCTGATGAAAGGGGCTGGTGTGTCAGAGAGCCTTGCCATGCGGTGTGCTTGACACTCAACAGTCTCACATGCCTTCTCTACTAGGTATCTGTGTGCTCTTAAGTAGATGGTTCTCAAAAAATTTAAAAAAATTATTTGGACCCAGAGTGCTGTTCCGTGTCTGACGTTCTGGCCTTTTTGCAGTACGGGTTGGATGCTGGCAGCTCACCATCATCCTTAAAGGTCTATATGGCCGCTATAGCCACTTCTTATTCCCATACTAATGGAAAATCAGTTGTTAGGTTCCTAATGGTTGGTGGTCAGATTTTTAAGACGAGTGCCAGGGGGCTGCATCCTCCTCGCTCTCCTCCTGTGCAGCAATGGGATCTGGCCTTAGTGTTAAAGGTTTACCCAAGGCGTTTAGCCTTGGTACTCTTTAGAAAGCTCTCTTTCAAAACTACTCTGCTTCTTGATCGCACGCACACCCATCTCTATAAACTTACTGTTCTGTGTGATCTTTTGAATGTTGGAGCTGCATGTCTGGATCAGGCTGTTAAAGTCTTTCAGTGGGGCACGCTGCTCTGTCCTTCCGTATGACATGACTGCTGGGTGTTCCACTGGCCCTAGATGGATCTTGGGACAAAGGCAGAGGAAACTAGAGCAGGAAATCTGTCAGTGCCTAAAAATGCTGCCGTGAGAGAAACATTTAATCACAACACAAAATAAGAACTTGAACTGCTGTCAGTAATTACACATCAAACCTTGCCTAAAAACATGACCATGATGCTTAGAATTACCTTAGAACATTAGCTTAGGATAACGTTTGTACATCATGTTAAGTATCGTTGTTTTACAATTTCATTAATTTAGATTTTTTTCCCCATTTTCCTAAATTTTTCTTCTCACTGTTTTTACTCACTGTTCTTCTCAAATTTGATCTCACTGTTAAATGTCTTTGGATATTTTTCATTTGTACAGCTGCTTTGTAACAATGTTCCATTGTGAAAAGCGCTATATAAATAAACTTGAACTTGAACATGATGCATTTTCCATTAAGAATTTAACATTATCAAGAGCAGGGTTCAATATCACCTGTATCCTACACAGTGATGATTAGATAACCAGATAAAACGGCATGGCATTAAACAACCCAGATCACAGCACTATTCTAGGTATGCATGTGTACTTTAAAGCTAATTCTTACAGACTGCAGTACATTCTATGTATCTACGTATTGTGAAAGGTAAGAGTGTTTATGTAAAACTGAATAAGATCATGTGATATACACGTGAGTGGGCTAATGTTACATAGCAGAAGCCTGTAAAATAATTAATAGTAAGCTTAGGTAACCTGACATTGGGTTACTTTTGTTTCCAGATAAACACAAAAAAGACAAACTGTGCCACATCACTGTCACGTCAATCATAATTTTCAGGTCACGTCAAATTTCAGATCAGTAAATGCTCGCGAGCTAACTAACTAACTAAACGTCTTTTTAAAATGTCCCTGTGAAACACTCTTACGTACAACATTTCTATTTGTTTCATCTTAAAAAAACTCAGAAGCGTGGTATAACCCTAAATATCGAATACAAATAAATTTAACCCGAAAACCCGTTCAATTGCAACACAGCAGCCCCCAAAAACACCATTAGAGTAACTATCCAGCTCATAACTAACCTCCTCTGGCATCTAGTGATGCTTTGATTTCTATACACAACAGTTCAGTCGTTGTGATGTATTTATTATTTTTGATAGATAAATAAATATGATTACCTTATTCGAACTCAGGGCCGCTCCTCACTCGGGACTTCCGGTATGATGCACTTTGTACTTCCGGTAAGGGGCAGCGCATGGGCAACTGCAGAGCCGTGTTGCAACACTCCGATAGACCTCCATTGGAAGAATGCATTGAACCCCCTTTATGTCAGTGTTTCCCAAACACACTAGGTTAAGTTGATGAAATGTTTGCATACTTTACATATTTTAACGCATTAGCTGACTTCTCATGAATCTAGTCAATAGCGGTATTTTATGTTTATTGTTAGATAATACCTATCTTGTATACAGTCTTATATTCTAACTGCAGTTAGCTAACACAAACAACATTTTACTGTCACAACCAGTCATATTTTTAACATTTAGATAGCATGCAGTGATTGTAAAGCAAAATATATTTCTATAGTCATTAATGCCGTAAGTCCCAAGTTCCGACTGTTAATATGGGATGGTTTTATTTATTGAAACAGGCAAGTAATACAACACCCCTTTAACATTGATCTGTCATAAAGAAGTTTTCTGCTGTTTTTGAAAGATTAAAATTACATTCCTTTCATAAATTATTTATTTCTTAAACAAAAGTGGATATATAATGGCATATAATATTGTTATACTCCATTTGTCTGACAGTTTTAGTTACTTTAATTATTTGAAAAGCCTGCTTTCTGCCATCTTTCTCTCCCTGAGGAGAAGGTCGAAGAAAGTTCAATGGGGACTACCCATTTAAAGAAACGCTTATATCCCTCACGGGATATATTTTATATTAAAATGTTTTAATGACTGCAATTGGTTACCTTGTTTATTCTGCAATATTAAACTTATTTGTTGGGTAAATTGTGCAACTGCTTGTATTCATTGACCATTCAATGTTAATTTATGTGTTTATATGGTTGTCTTACACAACATAAGGATGTTAGTAATTATTATCACAAAAGCACAAGAAACATAATAATGAATACATACATTTGAATGTACTCTACGTCGCGTATTCCTCTCTTAATTAAACAGAAAAAAACCGATTAGTGCTGTCTCTTCATCACTCTCCAGACAACATGCAACTATAATTGTGTAGTCAACGTGCTAATCAATGCACATTGTGCGTTAATAATTAGCGGGAAATGCTGCAAATAGTCGCTGTTGCTGGCCGTCCCATTAATACCGGTTGACTGCGCGGATTTGTTTGCAACTTTTAGAGCTACACGAACCACGTGATTGCGTTGCGACGAGAGCAAAGTGTGCCATAACTCTCTTTTTCAAAGGCTCTGGGTAAGTGATAGTACACTAGCGTGCTAGTGAAGGTTTTAATATACAGGACTTGCTATGCATATCTGTAAATAACTCTCCCACTTAAATCTTATATATATTATTTAATTTTTGCTTTATTATCTGTATATTTATTTTTTTCTATTTCCTCTGTATATACCAAAACAAATTCCTTGTGCATGTATGAACACTTGTCAAATAAAGCTGATTCTGGTTCTGATACTGATTTTGAGTTGAAGGTTTCACCGCTAGATAGACTTATAGACAAGGACACTGGCTATGCATCATTGAACTGTATTCAATGATGTATGTGTGTGTATATATATATATATATATATATATATATATATATATATATATATATATATATATATATATATATATATATAGTATGTTGTATATATGTATTTACATGATTATGCAGAAACCCTAGTATAGGATATTGCCCTATAAACTACTGCACTTTAAAACAGGCAGGCTGTAGTAAACGTGCTAACTGTTCATAGTGAAGATGACCTTCCTGTCAAAAAGAAAAACTGTTCTGCCACAGTGATATAAAGAATTGTAAGGGGAGGGAGTGATGGGGGTTCCTCATAAAGTCCATTACATCTTCAAGTTTAGTTTTCTTATTATACTTATTGTTTACTTGTTTATATATACACACGCAACACAGTCCTTTACAGGAGCGCGAATAAGAGAAAAGCCACACGTCCCTAAATTGAGCGCGAATAAGAATCCCGCAATACTGAAGCGTTGAGTCCTTTAAGGTGGAACGCATAGCGTCAAAAAGAAGCCGCGAATAAGAAGCTGGATTCAGCTTCGTCGTTTTCCAGCACAACACTATTTTAATGTTTGGATAGAAAGGTCATTCTTTTTAGTATAGTTAGTTTATTAAAGCAATATCCAAATAGAAAACGCAACTGCAACTCCTTTTAAAATTGTCCGCCCAAACGCTTAATATTCTCCTCTCTGTGTTCAGATACTGTATTTTAATACAGCCAAATGACCAATTAAGCTGTTTTCGCTCACATTTTTGTCTTTGTCGTGAGACATTGGAACGAGTATGAAATGTGGCTGAAAGAGACCCTTACAACATGTTAACCAGCAGTCATAGCTGCTGCTATGCTAAAATCCTGATTTACAAAAAAAAACAAACATAAACATAAGTTAAAGACAGCAGCTGTGCAGTGATTACAGATACGTCTACATGTAAAATGATAATTGGAGAGAAAGTTAGAAGCGTCTTATGTTTTTCCTCACATAGCGCCAATGCTAATGCTCCAAAGAGCATGGAAATGTGGCCTTTTGAACAAAGATGTTAACATAGTATTGTCACAAATTGGCTACTAGTTGATTAATTTTATGAGGAAAATTCAGTTTGGCTGGTATATGGAAAATACACTTGCCACTCATCTATAATATAAACTTAATTATTGGTTTAAGCACGATAATGTTGCTAAAACTGTCTTATGAAAATCTTTTGTTTTGCCATTTTCAGTCACATTTCATAAACTGTGTGCTCAATAAAGGTGCATGTTCTACAGTAATATGCAATGCATATTAAAAGAGAATTTAATCATTTTGCACTTTTATTTGACCCATACATCACAATTTCACCATCTTCTTTGAAGACAAGAGCATTTGTTTCCCTAATTATTTTTCTTTTATTTTCTGGCCAAAATGGGTGTTGGTACAAAGCAAAGCAGTAAAGCACAAAAAGACAACAATGAAAGAAGATTTACAATCATTTTAAGAACCAACTGTCTGAGTCAGATCCCACATTCTTCAACTTAACCGATAGTGACTTTTACTGTAAATCTGGCACTGAAATTAAATGACTTTAAGACTGGGAGCAGCAAACATTACAGATACCAGATTAAATCAACAGGCAAGATGTGGGACTACGACTCAGGATTGTAAGACTGTGCCAAGTACATACATTAAGTACCAATATGACCAACATAATGTGTCAGAGGATAATTGCTTAAAATGTTAATGCTACAACCTCCAATTAACTCCCAACGATGTTAGTTAACACTTGAATTATGTATACATGTCAGCTTTTCTTTATGGAGTGATTTAGGTACTGAGCTCCTCATAAAATCAGGGAAAGTTTACATTGTTACTCATGAAAAACCAACATTTAGTGCATTACCAGAATAAAGTGAGACGTTCTGTGGTTTAACAGGAATGTGTTGGAGTCAGTTGTCTACATTGTGAATTGTATTAGTTGTATTACTGTAGCAGAGTTCCTCTATTCCTGCAATAGTTTTTTGAATCTCTCAAAACTTGTCAAGAACATGTCTGACTCGTATTCATATACCCATAATCAAAATAAATAAGAAATTATATGTTCCTTAAGGAAAATGAACATTTAAACCATCTGACATTTGGACCACGATTTTAGTGACAAACAACCAATAGTTTTACAGTTTATTTTGTTACAGTTAAAACTGTTATATTATTATACTCTTTAACTCTCTTTTTACATAAGAGGAATATGCCTATATGGAAAACGCATTTGTGCAGAAATGTATTGGCACACTTTAATGCAACAGGAGTCAGTCCCTTAATTTGGGAATGTTAAATGAAAATCTAACAGCATACCTTGTGGCTTAAACACTGCTAAAGAAAACAATACAATGCAGTGTGCTTGACATCATGTTAGAAATGATGGGCCAGTGTTTAATAAAAACTTACCAACACACTATCGATCTAAGCCCACGGATCATTTAACATTTCCAAATTATTTATCAGTACAGATGAATGAAGGCCATCAAAACATCTACACAAATTGGCAAACTGATTACATTACTATTGTTATTCTTGGTCCTGGACACTTAACGATTCTTGTAGTATTTGGACTGTGGGTTAATACCTGCAATAAACATGAGGTTCTGGCCCAGATTAGCTGACCTAATTACATCCAAGTGCTCAGATCTAAACAAGATTATTACAAATTTGTGGCATTTATGCATCAGAACACGAGGAGAAAAAAAAAGAATAATCAAAACAAAAACACAAAGTAAAATATACATGATCCTTGACAGCAAACAGGGTGGATATGTGCTTTTCTGTTGATTGTGTTTGGCATGTGGCACGGCATCAGTACACAGGAAGGCAGGTACCACTGGCAGAGCAGAGGGGGACAGGCAGCCTCGCTCTGGTAATGTGAACATGGAGTGAAGAAAGGAGGAGGGTGTTGGATGCTACCAGGTTTTGCTCTCATGCAATCTTCAAGAACTGCTCTAGTGTGTCTGCCTCCACTGCCTCTAAAAACATTTCATAGTTCTGAATGAAGGGGAAGCAAATATACACAACGTATTAGTTTCACTAAGAATATCTATACAGTGCTGAGAGCAAATTGGAATATAAAAACTTGAAACTGAATAAGCTTATTGCACATTTCCTGGACATTCTGTATAAGGGATCAAATTTAAAACAACTCCAACAGAAAGAATATATTAAAGGGAAAGTACACCCAAAAATGAAAATTCATTCATCATTTACCCTCATGTCATTCCAAACCTGTATGAATTTTCTGCTTCTGAGGAACACAAAATAAGATTTTAAATTATGTTGGCAAGCACAAGACAGTGACTTTCATTGTATGGAAGTAAAACCACTGAGACTTTTCTCAAAATATCTTTTGTGATTCATAGAAGAGAAACAATCATGCAGGTGTGGAACAACAGGGTGTCTAAATTATGGAAGAAATTTTATTTTTGGGTGAACTATTCCTTTAAAGGAATAATTTCACCCAGGTGCTTTTTTCCTTAAAATAATAGGGAACAGGAAAAATGCTGTTTATTGTTATGTAGGTATCTCATACAATTCAAAGGGAACAGAAATGTTTATATTCAAAATGGCTCACTGGCTTATTGTGCCAGGTTGGACAGAATCGGGTTACCTGTTTTGCATCAGAGAATGAGATTTAAGAGGGCTAGAAATTTAAAAAAGCAATGACTTAAACGTTAGTTTGTTTCTCACACAAAGCTATTGTCTTTTTATAATTGCTTTGTAAATACTGTTTAATGATGTTTTTATGGTGTGTTCTGTCTTTGGATATTCACAGCCCCATCCCCATTTATTTTTATTATGCAGAAGAATGCCCAGGATGTTGTTTAAAAAGCCACATTTTGTATCACAAAAAAGTACCAAACAAAGAAAGGTTTCATTCCATTTACGTTTGGAATGACATGAGTAACTAATGGTAATTAGTGGTTAAACTGTCTAGTTAAAGTTTTAAACTAAACCCCAAAAAACATCATCTTGTCAGTCCTCCTTACCCCACAGTACTGGTCTTCATTGAATATCTGAGGTGGGATTGCAGTGGGGTTCCCCGATTTACTCCTCATCTCATTCCGAACTTCACCACCCACTGCAATGTCAATCAACTCATACTGAATGCTCTTACTCTCCAGAATACGCATAACCTCTGATTGCTGAGACTTGACCTGAAGAACAAGCAAACCTCCTATGTCAAGCAACAGTATTTGTAGTAATGTAATGTTACAGTCTCTGGGCCAAACAATTGCACAGTTTAACAAAGCTTTCAACTCTTTTGCTTTAAATCCTCAGTCTACTACTAAATAAGAGAATCACTTGCATTTTCCAAACCACTACTTCAGTTATTTAGATTTAGCTTTAAATGCAAGGAATCCCTCAAAAGGAAAAAGTATAAAGCATAGAGATTCTCAAGAAAGGATGAGGACTTATTAGGCTTAAGGAAAGGATGCTTAAGCCTAATAATAACAAAACAATGGCAATTGTGACAAACCTTTGACTGACCTTTTATACAAATTCCTAATTTATTACTTATTACAAATTCCAAATTTATACAAAAAACTTATACAAGTTGTATAATCATGTGAAAACATTGTGGAAGAAGCTGCCTTAGCCATATAGAATTTTTGTATATAATGATGTACTGTATCTAATATAAACATTTATATTTTAAAATACCATGCATATACGATACAATACAGGCGGAAAACTGAAAAAATAACAAACACTCATCATCAAATCAAATATTGCATAATTGTGGGAAAATTCTAAAGGTGTACTTTTACTTTAAAAGCAAGTAGTGTGAAGTAGTATGAAATGCCGAGTTGATCATTAATAATGAAACGCTGTCTGAAAAGGCTTTATTCAGGAAGCTGGGGGTTATATCTGCAGAAAGCACGCTTTGGAAAAGCCACCAGTTAAAACGTAATGTAAAATAAGTATACGTATGTCTTACAAATGAACGTTTTCAACAATCCACTTGATATTCATAATTGTTATTTATTGAAACCATGTTTTCTGCTCATCCATTGATCCGTAGGTCAAAAACTAAAGTACCAAAAAGTCAGTCAGATCAAAATGCCTTCCTTATTAAGAACAAATGCGTACGAGATCCAAAGCAGCAATGCAACCGGAGCAGCATATTGCTGATCTCATTTGCCATTATGATGTGTATTAGTTTTAGACCAGGTGATTTTATTTACGCGCCAGATCTAATGAGCGCTTATACCAAAACATACTGTATTGATTTAATCTTTCATTCGTTTCAATGGAATTACATTTATTTTAACAAAGGAAAAGGCACAGAAAGACAATATGACTTCCGCTCTCAACCTAATGCGAGTTTGTTTCCTCTGTTTTGCTCATCCCTTAACCGTTCCTGCGATTTAAGACTACAGTTACGCGTTTCAATCAACTCAAACACGTAACATGCTAAAATAACGTCCTACTAATGCATTTCTGAGCTTTCATATTTCGCTACAGTTTTTAAATCTGACTGGATGTGGAATTAATAGAACAGTTGGGTGTGTCCTGAAGCTTAATCCTCCATTTCACATGTATTTAACAATTCATTGTTCAGATGCTAAGCTTAAATTCTGAATCGACCTAGCAACAGATTTATTCTCACCTCCCTTGATGCAGTAACGGCGGTGTAATACAGCTTGATGCCCATAGCGGAGGATGGTAATGTCTCTTCGTGAATGTGAACGCTACCACTTCCCTGTTTTCTTATCGCTCGTTCCACTACTAAAACCCGCTATTCACTGATTTAAAGAGACAGCCGCTTATTTTTGCATCAGAAACTGCCATTTACTTTAAGTATTTCTTAACTATTCTGCAAGGCAAGCTCATTTATTTAAAAAAATATATGAAATGGGTAACATGAAATATAAGAATAAAGAAAAAGTAGTAGTGGTATGCATTGTAAATTTCAGCTCAGATAAAACGCTTCTGCAATTGTAATTGCTAAATTAAGAAAATAGGTGTTGTGCCAGTTATGATTATAGTTGTTTTTCGTGTAAATATATTTATAATTAAGTAATTTGGAAAAGAGTTAGCGATAAGATCCTTTTAAATATGACCTCGAATGAAGCAGGAAAAATGTAAATTAATACAGCCTACTGTAACACAGTTAGTTTAATATATGACTGATGCGTTTCATTCAAAAATTATGCAAATATACTGTAGTTTCATAATTCACAATCCAAACACACAAATTATAAATGTGGGAAGTAACTTTCTCAGATAAGGTTTATCTATGTGTTGCCAGTGGAGAACATGATCCAATCCAAGCATAGTTTTCCAGTAAACTGCCAACGGTGTGTTTCCTGTTATTCTGCTCATATGGTACATTCAAGATCTGTCTTAACTTTTTCAAAACACTTTATATTTGTGCATTACGCAATTTTACCTGCAGCCCTCTCTTAAGAAAATAAATGATAATTGAATAACCTGACGTACAGCTAACCATTCCAAAGAAAACACAAGAGAGCAGTACAACACTTTGAGTTTAATAAACCACAGGATCATCTTTAAACAGGGATATTTTTTCACAGAATGATATAGTCAGACAACCCCCACAAGCAAACATGCTTGTGGTAAAATCATTCTTATCTACAAATTGTATGCAGAAAGCATAGATTGTCTTGCATCGAGAACACAACTGAATTCCATTTTTTACATAAATTTTATTAACAAATACTTTCAAGAACTAGAAATATATTTAACAAAGTAGATCATTTTAATCGTGATAAAATCAATGATTATTTTCAGCATTTCCTCAATGTGAGGCTTGTCCCACTGTTAAATGCAGAGTTTATAATATTTATAATAATATTTAATTAAATAATATGGTCCTACAGCCTACATTTCAGGAAAGTAGTTAGTCCAGCGATTTTGCAAAATAGGACACATTTCTGGATCTTCATATTTTGTTAGTCCAGAAACAGCATGCATTTCAAACAAACACTGTCAACAAGCTTAATCCAAATCCCTCACCCTAAACATTACCTACCTAAAAAATCCAAGATTCTGTTACAATGTAGCTCCTAACCATCAATACTTAAAATCTAACACTAAAAAGATGCTGATTTATGAAACGTCTCTTTTGGCCATTATGTACCTGGCCCTGAACACACATTTTCATCTGAAAACCTAAAGTTCCCTTTTTCAAAGACAATTGAAATGCCAATGGGGATCATAAAGCATGTATAAAGCTGACATAAAATTAATGTGCTATTTAAACTATTCAAACAGTTTTGTCCCTCTAGCTGAGCAATCTTTTAGCTTTTGCAAGAATATATACAGCTATTAGAGCACATGTGACCACTGTGAACACATAAAGCATAACAAAAAAAAATGCTTCTCCCAATGAAGATGAATGCAGAGGTGCTGTCGGTTAAGGTAGTCTAAATTACTGAGTAAAGAATAAAGCACCACAAAGAAAAAACACCACTTGGCCAAAGTGGAAGGTCAAAGCAGAAGTGCTTCTAGAATCACTCCACACCCAGGGGAGAAACCAGAAGCTAACATCATGAAACATAGGACTGCTGTCCAAACTATGAGCCATGGGTGAGGGCACTACTTAGCCTGAACCCAGGAAAACAGGCTGTAATTCCGATACATTCCGTTACAGCAGCAAAAGCAGGGCAGGCAACACAGAAGGCTAGCAATTAAAAAAGCCCTGGACATGCGTATACCAGATTTCCTCAGTGGCAATGTAGTAATGCACCAGTGCATCACACAATGCATCACATCTACATAATCCAGGAAGAAGAAAGCTGAAAGTGATGAAGCCATTGATGACAAGAGAGGAAGCCATAGAAAAAAGGAATATTCCCAGACTGTTCTGATAGAGTGGTTGGAAGCCATGGTGGACATACCAATCATGGAAGTAACAAGGCACCTCTGTGTCAGGCATGCAGGGCAATGCATTAGCCAGCACCTGCCTCACCTCCTACAGGTTAATAAAGAGCTGGCCAATCTGCTCCATAGCAATTGTTGCCATGCTGAGCACCATCTAAGAATATCAAATAAAGAAAAAATAACTGGACAATTTTAAAGGGTTATGACATGGTTTTTAGATATTTTATTTTGTTGCCTGAGTCTGATCAGTCTGATTTGTCTGTTTTCTGAGAATAATTACATAAATACTTCGTTATTGATAAGGAAAACGTTTTAAAATATGAAACTTGCAGGATGCATTAATGATACCAAGACCTCTTTTTATGGGTGCTGTTGTCATTTTCTCCCTATATATTTTAGTTTGTGTTTAGGTGATGATAAAACGTCATACATCTGGGACCAGTTAATAATGAGTTTTGGCTGAAATATTCTTTTAAGATTTAATGAAATATCATGTCCATGTTATGTCCCAAAACATACTGACCGCTGCCATGTATTCCAGGCTACAACTGAGGACACACTGGTGTATCTGGGAAGTTCTAGGGAAAGATAATAATTATATATTTATCAAAGAAATTAATCAAACATTGGTTTGCTCATGCTTGCTCAATTTTTTAGGAGTATCTAATATTCATTAATATTTCAGTTTTGGAATCAACTGTACTCAGCACCAATAAGGATCTTGTTTGGACATTTAAGACAAAGGAAAGACAAGCAGGAAGTCTATAATGCAGTGCATATTAACTGACACATAAAATATAAATTTCCTATAAAATAACTTAATTATTGATTAACTTTCAGTGCAAAGGGCCCTATTGTTTTCCTTAAAATTAGTGGACACTATACAAAAGACACTATTGTCTTTCATCTGATCATTTATATTACTATTGGGATAATTAATTAGGAATAAGTAATTCCTAAGGACTACTATTATTTATTTTGGGGCTTTTTGGAGGGTTTTGGGTTGAGGTGTCAGTCGTTAGGCCTAGGCAAAGGCTGGTACATGGGAGGGGCAGGGGGCTGTGTAGCTTGGTAGCAGCAGATATGTTTGATGTGGTGAACTGATGACATTGTTATGACTATGGTAAGTCATGGTCATAGCTCCACTAACTGGCAACTGGCAGTTTGTGACTGAAAACGAACTTTAAAATAGTCAACTTACATTTAGCCAATTCACTTCAGGCTTGGCGAGAATTATGCAGAGACATGGCGGATGTAAAGTTGTTAAAGAATTTGTGATATCTTAAATTGTTATCTTGGTAATGCCTTAAACCTTGAAACAATATTCAACATGTATCTGAGACACTTAACATGCTTAAAATAGCATGAAATTTGGCACACACATCATAGTGGTCGGCTGTTAGACGTGGGCAAAAGTTGGTACATGTATTGTTCTCATCAAGCTGGGCAACTTCCAAAAACAAACTCATTAGCTCCACCCAACAGGAAGTCGACCATTTTGGATTGTATGTGGATTTTCTGACAATTCCAGCCTTGCAAGGACTCAGAATGAATTCTTATCCCGTGACTCCCCTCTACAGGATAAAACACAGAACTACAGTCATCATCAGATGATCTGGTTGATCTTTTAAAAATTGCTGTTATCTCCCCATTCATATACATATAAGTTAAACTTAATTTGTTACCTCAGAATGTAAAAATTACAGTTTGATCGAATTACGGTTCGATTCACAGCAGTGGTTCTAGAGGCAAAGTTGGTCAGAATTAGATCAACATATGACACCATTATTTTTTCTGTGTGTGAAATGTTGCATGATATGCAATCATTTACCCACCCAAAAAAAGATAACACCTGCCACTGACCAATTTCTTTCAAAATTTGCACGGACCATTGGGGTCATGAGTCAAACAGGCACACTGAATTTAACCACAGCCTCCGTTAACCTTGTCTAATAGGTACTCATATTTCATTGCCTGATGGTGGCCATGTTTTTCAAGATAATCAAATGCCCTCATAAACAATGGAAAAAGACACTGCATGCCGATTTTAAAATCGATCGAACTAACTTTGGTTATAGTCGTTTTTGCTTTTTCCACGTTATAGTGCCACCAAGTGGCCAATCAGCACAATTTTTACATAACAACGATGAGACTCCTACGTATGTGTACCAAGTTCGGTGACCATATCTCATTCCCTTCCCAAATTATAGCTGCATAATCAAAAACTAGCCCCACCCAGCCCGTTTTGGTGTCCCATTACGAATGTAAATGAAAATGAAGTCCATTGCATATGCATACCATTCATATTCCTTGACATGATATAAGAACAATTCAAGCAACTGACACAAATTCTATAACTTTGTTGTGAGTGTCTCTAGATGCTAAAGTAGGTTTTTTTAATATAATTAAAAATGGCAAACAAGAAGTAGCAATAACTATGACAGATTTGGTATCATTGGTGTTCCAGAGGAGGTCTCTGCTCTGCCTCCTCCGCACCACCAGAGGAAGCCTCATCCAATTAGCCTCCCTATTTAAACCCTCAATAAACTGTTTATCATTGCAAGGCTTGTTTTGCCCTAGCTACAATTCTGAGCGTTTACACAGGCCTTTTGCCAGTTTGCTGCCTCGACTCCTGCTTGTCCCTCGTTTTGTCTCTGCCTTGCCCTTGTTATTCCTGTTTGCTGGTACTCGACCTTGCCTGTCTGACTACTCTTAATAAATGCTGCAAATGGATCCCCGTATGACTAGCTTATCATTACAATAGGATTCGGAATGCGCCAAAGAATTTAAAGGTGCATGACAATGTGTTATTTTAGTAATAAAAATTTCTTTGGAACATTTCACAGTGTTACTAAGGATATTATATTGGTAGTTTAAACTTCTGTGTTAACAAACAATTTTTTTATCATGCTAAACATGCCATACAGCTTCTTGTCCATGCCCTTGTTATTTTTAGGCTGCATGGACTACTGCAATGCTCTCAAACCACTACAGTTGATTCAGAATGCAGAAGCCCGACTTATCTTATCTTAAGAGCCCAAAAGTGCCCATGTCACACCTCTCCTCATTTCCCTTCACTGGCTACTAGTTGCAGCACACATCAAATACAGGTCTTTACTCCTTGCATACAAAACTACTACTGGCTCTGCACCAGCTTACCTTCACAAACTTATACACATCTACACCCCATCCAGATCCCTTCGGTCAGCAAGAGGGTATCACCTTGTAATACTCTCTTCAAAGGGCAGAGATTAAAGGTGATTAAAGGTGGGACTTTCTAAAGAATTAGTAAAACTCAATCTGGGTTTCTTGAGGGTAGGTTAATAACAATATTCGTCTGGTACTTTGACATCATAAAATACAGTCATTTAATTGAAGGTGATTATTTTATATTATGTTTGGATTTTTTAAGCCTTTGATATGGTTGCACATCTTTTCTGTTTCAAACACTTTTCATTTTGGTCTTGGACCTAAATTTATAAATATTATCAAAATACTTTATAAGGATCCTTCGTCATCCTTAGTAAAGAATAATAATGGTAATAACTTTATTATAATAGCTGGTAATAACTTTATGGAACACAAATTTATCATCAGTCAACTTGCTGATGATACAACTCTTTTTTAAAATAATTTGCAAATTCCTTTAGCACTTAATACTTCAAAATGTGGACTGTTGTCTATTCACAACTTCCCTTTAGTGTCAGGGTCCTGGCTTTCTTGTCTTGAGTTTTTTATAAATTCTCTTTCCAGGATCCTGACAGCCCTGTGTTTTGTGTCAGAGCATGATGTTTGGATCCTGACTCTATTCTAGTCTTGGTTCTTGCATCTTCGAGTCAGGGTCTAGACTCATGCTCTGTATCTTTTGTAATCTGTGGAAGTACATGGCCATTGTTTTTTTTTTTTTGTGCCACGTGCTCTCCTTTCTTGAGTCTTGACCATGATTGTGTCTTGCTTCCTGTTGATGCTTGTTGAGAAAAGAATCCTGCATCGTGTCTAGTTGTGTTGAGCTCAACGTAAGTTTTTTCTAGTCTTGTTTTGGTTTAGTTTTTTCAAGTCTCTTTTCTCTTTTGGTTTTCGTTTGAGTATTTATAGTCTTATTTGATTTTTGTTCTGTCCCCTCATGGGAGTTTTTGTTTAATAAAATACATTATTTTTGTTACAATTGTCTGCGACTGGGTTCTTCCGTCACTGTTCATGACATTTAGCCTCATTGTATAATATTTCAATCAAAAAGGAGGTGAAATACTTGAGCATTACAGAACAGAAAAGTTGAATATTGACAAGAAGTTAGAAAAATGTAGAAAAAACTCTGGAATGGGCTGATAAGTTCTGGAGCCCACCTCACATGTTCTGTAGCACCACATAGTAACCCGATAGGTACCTACATATAACCACTTGTTATACTGAGACCTAAAGCATTGGGTGGGGGGACTAAGATCTTGTTTCTCACTCAGTCTTCCTTAGTTAAGGGATTACCTATCCCCCACAAGGCGGTGACAAATTACATCGACAAAACGAGGGACGGAGGGGAATTTATAAAGATATAAAAGAATTTATAAAGATATAAAAGAGTGTTTAAATTCAATTTGATTTAATTATTTAGCACTTTTCACAGTGTTGCTTTGCTTCAAAATAGCTTTACATGTAATGAAAATTAAAACTCAGAAAACAGTAAAACGTATAACAAACATGTAGAACTCAGAAAACAGAATACATGGTATTACTGCAAATTTATATTGTTGTATATTAATAAATGTATGTATATTAATAAAACTAATTAAGGATATTAAGATTGTATGAATTGAGTTGACTGATAATGACTACAACACATTTGGACCATTGAATAAATGGACATGAATTAGAAATCCCAGTTGTTGCGTGTGGAGGCTCACACCTCTTTCAGTGTTCTATGACAGGGTAATGTATACAGACTGCCTACTAAAACAGTTTGTACTTCTGAGACTATGTGACTATCATATGTTCTCAGGCCAACATACTAATAGATGTTTCATGGGTGAATAAATTGTTGGAGGTCCTATCACTGTGTGAAACTGACTTCACCACCAGCTCCTTAACATCTCTGCTTTGAACTTTGTATTCCATACAATTGAGCTTGCAAATGAGAACACTGAGGAACAATACAGTGGAGCCGTCATTCAGTGCAAGTTCCTCCACTTGATAGACACTGGAGAGACACTGGAGTGTTGAGTGATTTCAGATACTACCTTACCTCAGCGATGTAAGCATAACAGACGAGAAACATATACAGAAAGTGGATAATGAAAAAAAAGGGAGAGACAAGAAAAACGGAAAAGATCCACTACAGGTAAAATTTCCAAAGTGGAGGATTCTCCAATGAGTCTCCCAGTTTAAATCCACACCAGCCCAGAGCCCCTCTCAGCCCAAGGAGTCCAACTCAACAGCAGCCATCGAAACAGTAAAGGGAAACGAGTCCAAGCCTGACACCCTGAATGCACAGCAGATGCTGGAACTTTGCAGAATTTTTTTTTATAACAATTTAAACAATTTGCATTGTTTTAAGTGTGGGCAGGAAGGCCACTTATTTGCAGGAGATGCAGGGCCATGTCGGGAAATGGGCAGGGGCTACTAAGGCGGGTCAGCAGTAGTACAAATATAAGTGTCCCGGAATGAGCAGCCACCACCCAGCCCAGTCACACAACCAACAACAGCCATTAAAGACTGAGCAGTTGGTGTCTCATCAGCAGTAAGTGTGGTTAACTACATACCATCACGACACCAGCCACAGTTGGTAAGCCTGGTAGGAGGCAGATGGACTGGTTATCACTCAGTGAGAGCCCTGTGGGACACAGGAGCACAGTCCAGCATAGTGAATGACCCCTGGTGACTGAATTACCTCCCCCACACTGTGGTCAGATCTATATCAGAGTTGTTGGAGGATGAGACACTGACAGTTCTTGTGGCTAATGATACTCCCATCCCGTATATCGGCTGGATTGAAGTCAGCTTTAGGTTAGACTGACCCTACCATGACAAATGAGTTACAAGTGCCAATACTAGTGTCCAGTGGCCCAGCTGTGGCCTGTAACCCCATCATTAGCTACAATGTTCTTGAAGACGTCATTAACCAAAATGAAGGAAGAACTAAAGGTGATAGAAAGCAATTGGCATACAAAATGAGTAAAGCCTTAAAAACTGCTAATCGGGGGTCAAGTTCAGGTGATTCAGAGACTGGTGTGGTTCGTACCAGTGGAAAAGGAGTGCCCTTACCAGCTAAAAAATTCACCACTATTTACATAAGAGCACATGTGAGTTCACAAGCCAGAGGCTGACACGTTCTTTTCACATGTCATCCTCAACGCTCCACCAGAAGGAGTGATCTACAATGACGTACTAGTGCAGATTTCAGAAAGGAGTGTGCCATATATACCCATATCCATGACCAACACAAATGAACGTACCATCTGCCTGGACTGCCATAATTGGATACCTGGAACCTGTCAAGACCTTATACACAGCACCTATGCAAATGAAAGAGCATGAGACAACAGCTGAAGTGAAGTACAGCATCGAGATAAGAGTCTGTCAAGAGTCCTCTGGTACAAGTCACTGGACAGGAGGCCAAGTAGAACCGAAGTGAGGGCAGAGAACCCTGCAGTGGCCATAATGCTAAAAAACATTGCTAAAGATTCATTCACACCAAGATGGTGTCCTTTGCTGTAGAACTTACCATCAAGAACATATGTTGCTCCTCAAAGCTGTTAGTTGCTAGTCTTTAAAGAGATGCACCACGACATGGGTCACTTGGGGGTCAAAAGGACACTCGACCTGATTCGAGAACGTTTCTTCTGGCCACAGATGATTAAAGATGTACAACACTTTGTCACAAGAGTGTGTGAATGTCTCAAGAAGAAGAAACCAAGTAGACAGACCTGTGGGCCTCAAATACTGATTCAGAACCAACTACCTGTTCAAGCTCATCTCCATAGACTTCTTGCATCTGTAAAATGCAAGCATAGACATGAATATATACTAGTGGTCATGGACCATTTTACGAGGTTCGCACAAGCCTATGCAACGAAGAACAAAGCAGCCAAAACTGTAGCTGACAAAATCTTCAATTAATTTGCACTCAGCTTTGGTTTCCCAAGGAGTTTGCATCATGACATCAGACTAATGGCCAGCTTAAAGAAACTCTCTAGCATCCTGGGCTTGCACACAACACCACACCACACGGTAATGGGCAGGTGGAGAGGTTTAACCGTACCCTGTTGTCCATGCTGCATACCTGGAGGACAAGGAGAAGAAAAATTGGAAGGAATCTCTTGGTTGTCCATGCATACAACTGCACAAAGAATGAGGCAACAGGTTAATGCCCTATTACTTCATTTTTGGATGTTCACCTCGCCTGCTCATTGATCTGTTGTTCAATCTAGGAAAAGACAAGTCCCATGACAGCTAAAACAGCCATTAAAGGAGCAGCTCGGGGAAAAGTCTTCTATGACAGGAAAGTTCAGGAAAGAGACCAAGTATAAGGTAGGGTATGCCTAAGGTAAGGTATAAAGTGAAGAAGAGAAAAGTGGATGGCAGCCCCATTTATGAAATCAGCTCAGAAAATGGTAAAGGGAGGGAAGGAGTTGTTCACAGAAACCTTCTGCTATCCTGTGCCTTCTTACCCCCTGATCAGCCACCAGCAGAGACTCTACAGCTACGGATAAACTCCCTGAGCTCATCAAAGAAAAGAACCAGACTTCAATGTCAGCAATGGCAGCAGCAGCCAGAACAGAATGACACCTCTGGTGATGAATACAGTAGCACCTATCAGTGGTATCTTAAACATAGCAGAGGAAAGCGGCAGAGACTACTCTAAATCCTTTAGCGTAGCCCTTCCAGCCACAGCAGCATTCTCAGCATCACAAGTTCAAGTTCAGTTTATTTATATAGCGCTCACAGCGGCACACTGTTACAAAGCAGCAAAACTCCAGTGATTTATAAATGGAAAAAAAAAATTTGAGAGAAACCAGGCTTAGCAGGGAGGGCCAGTTCTCCTCTGGCACGCTAATGCTGCAGTCCTTAGCTAAAGCTAAAAAAGATGTCCATCACATATTCTTGGTGCTTTGGGTGGGCCAGGTGTCGCTGTAGTCATTGCTCTATGGCACGAGGATGAGCACCAGACTGTACCATAGCAGGGGCAGTTTTCAAGATGAACTGGAGCTTGGGTAGATCTGTCAGATGTTGAGTCCATCTGTAGATGTAATCTATAGCTACCCCGAGATTGAATTAGCGTAGCTGCTGTTCAAAACGTTAAGAGCATAAGATTTTATTTACTTTGAGGTAGAATAAGAAGCAAGTGATGAGAAGCACTGAGAATGCTTGGCTAAATAGATGTGTCTTTAAACTGGATTTGAACCGTGAGAGAGTACCTGAGCCCCAAACAGCATTGGGCAAGCTATTCCAGAGTTTAAGAGCCAAGTGTGAAAAAGCTCTGCCGCCTTTAGTGGACTTAGCAATTCTGTGAATGACCAGAAGACCAGAGTTTTGAGAGTGTAAGGCACGCATTGGCTTGTAGCGTGAGAGAAGATCAGTTAAGTACAAAGGGGCTAACCCGTTTAGGGCTTTGTAGGTAAGCAGTAGAATTTTATAAATAATATGAAATTTAAAAGGTAACAAGTGTAGCTGTGACAAAATTGGAGTTATATGGTCATATTTCTTGGACCTGGTAAGAACTCCAGCTGCTGCGTTTTGGACTAACTGTAGCCTGTTTATTAAGGATGTTGGACAGCCACCTAGAAGTGCATTACAATAGACCAGTCTGGAGGTCATAAAAGCATGGACCAGCTTTTCTGCATCAGAAGTAGATAAAATGCTACGCAGCTTAGCGATGTTTCTAAGGTGGAAGAAGGCAGTTTTTATAATATAAGCCACATGATTTTCAAAAGATAAATTACTGTCTAATAGGATACCCAGGTCTTTAACAGTATTAGATGAAGTGGCATTACAACCTTCTAATTGGAAACTGTAATCAGAGAGCTTACTTACATTTGGTCCAATAAGTAATATCTCAGTCTTATTTGAATTTAAAAGAAGAAAATTATGAGTCATCCGATGTTTTATGTCCCCCCCCTTCGCAATGATCGCTGACGTTAATAGAGTAAAAGCTTCAATACGTGTTTAGTGAGTCTAGGTGTACATGCAAAAGAGTGCTCCCAATCTAAACTGTTTTTCATATTTCTTACAGAAATAAATGTGTTGCACCAAGGATGAGCATCGCCTCATTTTTCAAAAGTGCAATATTAATAATAAATAAAAATCAGTTCTTCAGCAAGCGTATAACAGATCAGTGTTCAAAATTTATAATTTGAGATGCTGGGTCCAATTTAGGAGGAAATGTCCTTCTTTAAACTGAAAAACAAAATCCGGGTACTATATTACTTGTCTGGGTGCTGTAGATGGTGCAGCATTTGTATCTTGTTTTAAACTTGCAGTTGTTTAGAATTTAAACTTGCAATTTTATGTTTTACACAGAGATGGCAGTAGACAGGAAAAATCCAAACTGCTTCATACTGCTGTTTACATTTTCTTGGACACTTTCTTCATGCGACAAGACTTTTTCCTGTTGGTTCATGTGATGTTTAGCATAAAGCCTCAAGTGATTAGTCACATCAAAGTGCTGAAGTGAAGTCTAAGTAAACACTTTAACTAAGTATACCTAAATTTTTACCCTTAATTCCCTCACTGGGTTTGCACATTTCAGACAGCTGCATAGAGAACAGTACTAACAGTCAATATTTTGAATGAATGTGGTTTGGACAAGGATTTACATACCAAAGGTATAGATGTCTAAAAAATACAAAGCCAGTATTTTTTGGACAAATAGAAATATTGTGCACTTATACCATTTTATACCCATGCACCATGTTAACCCAGCCAATGGCATTGTTCTGTTTGAGAACATGAATATAACTAAACTAGAAGTAGAAACTAGAAGCTGTTCCAAGCCCTAATGGTCAGACACTAACAGACAGTGAAGCAACACAAGAAACAAAACCCACATAACAAGCACCCACAGCTGGGAAGAGGGTGGGGGAAACCCACAGGGATAATATAATTTTTGACTGCAGTACATTAAAGTTACACAGTGTGGATGCATTCACAGATAAAAAAGCTTTGATGGGTCCTTTATTGTTTGGATGTCTGAGACATTGTCCTGTTGCTGGTGATGGGGTCACTGGGTTCTACATGCATTTGTTTTCAATTTGGATCCCACTTCTTTATTATGCCTCTCTGTTTGTGTGATAGGCCATGGAAAAGCCAGCCTTTGTGCTGCAGAAAGTTTCTCAAATCCATAATGGTTCCTTATTTATGGTAGAAAGCAATAAACATAATTTACTTTCAGTATAGCACATTATGAAACTTGTCAAAAACATGTCATTTCTCATTCTAAAATCAAAAGAAAAAGAACTTTTATTTTGCATAAATTCTATTTTATGACCTTAAGGTTTTTTTTGCATTGTGATACTATTTTAATGATGATTAACAAATAATGACAAATAATGCAATATATGCATTATAATGCAAAACGTCCTAATGGGCTGAACCTAGGCATAATTTTTATGCAAAATTTTATAGTTTTTCATTTTGTTTACTTGTGACCTAGACATGTTCTTGACTATTTTTGTGAGATTCACCTGTCTACAGAATACTGCAATGGTGATGTTATTTGACCAGATATCATTATAGCTCTCAAAATGCAATTGTGCACCAAAGCTCAAGCCAACAGCTAGGCAACTGGACATCACCACTGGGAACAGGACCTGTATAGCTGCCTGTTGTTGCTGGGCTAGTTCAAAAGCAAGCAAACATAAAAAAAGTCATATTAAAAACTTCAAACCAAACTTACCTAAAAAAATAGAACAGATAATTAGTGCTGTGGGTAAGAATTAGATGCTTTATTTATGTATTTATGTGTTTGTATAAGAAGCAAAGGGAAAAGCTTATTATCTGTTTAACTTCTGCATTTACTTAAACTCCCATTGAAAAAAAAAACATCACACAGACATACTGAAACCACAATGAAATCACATGATTTACATAATAACATTCCACACTTAATTTAAGCCTTGTGGGATGTTTATAGTATTCTGACTAATTTTTATCACATTTCTATATGGTTACTAGTTTGTTCTGAGAGGATGCTAGGGTATTACAGGCCAAAAGTCAAATGAGCCCATGCACATCTAAGCATGTTATAGGCTCTGTTATATTCTGATCTTTAGATTTAGCTCCCTAATGAACAGAGATTTCAAGAAGCAGTGATCAAACAGAGAATTACTGAAGAAAGAACAATGTAAAGGTAATGAAGTTTAAGGAAATATTGAGGTTAAGAGAGAAAGCCAGGGAGATAAATGTCTCTCCAGAACTTAGCTGCCACTAAATCGCTATTGTCATTTTGATGACTGTTATGGGTTTGTCTTTAATGTGTTCAGTTCCTCAGAGATGTGAGGTTAATTTCTGAAAGCATCCTTAATGCTCCTTAATGGTGCCAGAATGTTTTTACCCAATAAACCATCATAACTCTGCAAATAAATGGCTAATTACAAAAGAACAGCATTTGTCAGTACCATCCCTAGCACGCTTTTGTGTTTATTAGCAAAACTACAATACAGGGACATCAATAAAAATAAAACTATGAATTAAAATAAGCAGGTCTTATGAACAGCAAGCAGCCACATGAAGATGTCTGTTCTGCAAGTGTTCTTGAAAGTCAAGCAAGAGAAACGTAGACCTGTATAATTTTTATGTCTTTCCTGTTGGCTTGCCATGAGGGAGAGGAGATTACATTAATCTTCAGCACCGTTCTCAAGCTCAGTGGGGTCCAGCGCAACAATGCTAGGTAAACATAATTTTTCGTATGTCTGAGCCCCGAGGACGGCCATAAATTCATAACTAATTGGGCAAATTTGTTCTTTGTAACAAGCCCATCATGTTCACAGGGAGCTGTTGAAAACATGAGGCACTTTAACACTTTGGGTTTCTCTGTACCCATGGTCTGTATTCACCATCATCATTGATTCTAACATTGTCTCCTGGGAATGCAATAAAGCAACAAGCAAATAAGGTGTAATAGGGCTTTTACACAGACATTGATTTTTCAGCAACAAGGCTACTGCAAGGCATCTGCAAGGTCTTTTGAGAGTTGGCAGTTTCTGATAAGATGAGTAACAGTAATAGCTGGTAATACAAAGTGGGCTTGTCAAATAATGCAACAAAGTGGGCATGTCAAATAATGCAACAAAGTTTTGCCACATTGTGAATACCGTGGCAGTCTACACGTGGTGAAGACTTTGTAGCATGTTACCTCACTGTAAGACTCTGCTGTATGACCATATTAGCCCGGTTCTGTTGACACTGCACTGGCTGCCTACACATAGTCCTATGGAGTTATTACTCAAATCCTTTAAAGGATTGTTACGTTTCATTAATTAGGTAACCCGGGACCAGGGACACTTCCCATAAGAACAGACGTACTGGCTTCATTTCCCCAAGGTCCTTGTAGTCAGCAGGATCTGGACTTTATTCAAACCAGATGGTGGGGAGACCGGATGGGATGACCCAAGAGACAGAACGACACAGCTTCAATTCAACCTGACCTGACACTTGTCCCATTTCCGGTTTAGCTAGAGGATCATCCTCATGCCAGTTTAAGAACATTAAGGTCATAACCTGGATCACCCAAAAGCAGTGGGAATTTGATGAACTTTATTAAATTATCACATTATCTATTTACCTAGCTCCACCTTAATTAGATTCTACATTTTTGTTACCTGCATAGTCACAGCAGCGTGATGTTATAGCTGCAAGAAGTATCTAAGTAGTCCTAAAGACACTATTTCATTATTTCTTTTTCTCCCATTTTCTTTCATTATCCAATGTTTAGATATTTTATGGTATTATTGCAAATTCCTTATACTTTGTTCTGTAAAATGTGTAAAATCTTGTTTTTAAGTGCCAGCTCCATGTAAGCTGGAACGACATCTTGGAACGGATCTTGCTTAATATGATTCCTGTCATTTGTCATGTTAATTTACTAAATGTTGCATAGTCTTAAAAGTATATTCTGTTTTAGCAGGCCCTCTCATAAACCATTAGAAAGGTATGAGTGTTTGCATGCAATGACAGGTATTTCTGATGCATGTCTATTTATTCAAATTCCGAATGTGTTGTAGTTATTATCTGTTCAGTCAACGTTATAGTCCTAAACCACTACAATCTTAGTATTCCTAATTATTATTACTAATGGACATATGTACACTGCAAAATTTGTAGTAATATTATTAATTCTCTGTTGTATGTTTCATAATTTTTCTGTTTTTTGTGTTTTTATTTATTATGTAAAGCTGGTTTGAAACAATGCAACATTGTAAAAAGCACTATATAAATAAATTAAATTGAATAATATTCTGTATTATATCCGGTTAAACAAATCCAGTATATGATTAAAAATAAAGTCTGTTAACACTTAAGAAAATGTGTGACTTTCAGTTGCTTTTGAACCACTATTAACAACAGCCTATTAGTCATAACTGAATTATCCTGAGATCAGCCTATATTGTTAGTATTGCTAGTTTTCACCATCTATTTTGCTGTAATTTAGAGTAGATTTAAAATTCTACATTAAACTATTGTTTTTATGAATTACAGTAGACACAGAGCCTTGCTCTAAACCACAGGTGATTTGTAATGTAGCCTATTAAAATACATATGGTAAACTCATTTGTTTCCAGCAATTTGAATATGTTGCAGCCCACGAGTTATTATCAGATATGGATCACCTCTTATGTTCGTCTTGGAGTGGCTGTCTTTAAGTTGGACTTTTGTATTGAGGAGTGGGACAAATATATGTCTACTTTACCATGCATCAAAGACATAATAACAATAGAATAGCATCACACAGCTTTAACACTAGCAAGACATTTTGGTGAATGGTGAATGTTAATTATGGTGAATGTTAATTATGTAAATATTACACGTTGACAATTTATTGTGATAAAGTTGTTTACTAACCATGCTTGTTATGAGCTTGTGAATAATTCCTACTGAAACTAAGAGAAAGTGTCTATGAGCTGCACCGTTAACATGAGACTAAACAATTACAATAAACAATTATTGTTAAACAATTAACAATAAACAATTATTACTCAAGATATTGATCAATATTTTCCTCAGGCAACACACTAATTTAAATTTCAAAGTTTAAAGTTATAACCCTTTATTTTTAGCATGCAAATAAACTCAGCCCTGAAGAAGTTTAATGCATGACAGATCATAGAAGTAGGCTATGTTGTTTTACATTTATCAGGTATCCAGTGGAAAAGTAAGCATTTTGCTTTTGCCATTCCATTAACAAGGTTTTCTTCCCTCCTCTATGGTAAATGTCCATTTGACGTTAAATGAATACTACGAGTGTAAAGCTATAAAACACAATGGAAGTTTCTGTGAAACCTCATGTACCAAGTAACACATATAACAAATCAGGCACACATATATTTTTATCATGACAGGCAAAGTTAAAGTATTCTTCTGCAGATAATTTTTCTCTATCCCAAACACTATTGCCAGATATGTCATTGTACGCTTTGCCAAACCTATGTAGCATAAAATCATGTTATCCAGCTCAAGGAAACACAAGTCTAGTACATTGGTTGAAAACACAAAGACTTTTTCAGCTCAGTCTCATACATTTGGAAGCAGTATTTAAACAGAGCAGGGGACCCTTTTGCACAATGGCCCCAGTTTCATCTGTATCTTATCACTGTCTCTTAAACAGAAAAAGCTGGGGAACATACAAGGAACCGAGCCAGACTGAACCTTCAAAGAATGAGCAGCCTCACTGCAGTCTTTAAGGAGGGGTCTTGCTCATTGGCCCTCATAAGGGCTGGCTCTCATCATTCTGACAATAAAAATGAGTGGAATAAAAACAAAGCCAAATGTCTCTTTTGAATGAAATAATGAGCCAGATATTTCAGCAAACTGAGGCTCTTTCTTCAAAAGGTCCTCCTTCTAGAGCTTAGAGGAGGTTATCCTCATGTTGGAATGCTTTTGGAGAGAAAATCCGGCACATTCTTTGAAGACTCCCTGTGGATAGAGCGACGGAGAGGACCACAGAGAGCTGCTAATTCTGTTCCTCTAGGTTCAACCTTATATGCATTCATAAAGACAGTGCTACACAAGTATGCAATGTAACAGCCCCAAAACTTCACAAACACCACAGTATGCATGTACATGTCAGATTTGCCCCTCTTTAAAGATGGTCAACCACTTAAATCCTATAAACAAGGCACTTGAGGTGTAGTTGAATCAAAAAGGTTGTGGGCATTGTTCCAGTATAGGACAATGGAAAGGGGTGGGGGTTTTGTTGATGGTAGTCAGACTTAGTTTATGGCTTCTGCCCCTTTATTAGGCTAATCCTCCATATTTGAGAAGCAAAGGCTTCCCAGGGCCATTCTAAGTTTGAGGGGGAGGTGTGCTTGTTATAAAGGCCTAAACAAGACTTAACAGGCAGCACATGCTTTAAAGGAAAATCAGACTAGATAGAAGACAGAAGTATATATAGGGCTACCTAAATATGTCTACATGTTTAAAACACCAATGTACAATTTCCAGGTATAAATGTAATAGAAAACAATGTTCACATAATAAGCTTGATTTGGCAAGAACATGCTGAATGAATCACACATCAACTGTTGTGGAGACCTGTGACAGTCTGGGATCAGAGTCGATCTCATAACGGTAATGATAACCTTCCCAAACTTCCCGGCAGGCATCACGCATGTCGTAAATGCGTTTCTTAATGCCTTTGCGGTTCAGATAGAGCACAAAAAGAAACGTGAGACCAACAAATCCCAGCACGATACCCAGGAACACATAGGAGGTCTTCAGTGCGAGGTTGTCAGACTCTCCTGCCTTGTGACAACCCAACTGCAGCTCCCCAACCATCAACAGTGAAGTGTTCTGCAGTTCAATGGGGAAAACACAAGCAAGGTGCTCAACATCCACCACACGTGGTCGTGAGACATTAAGCCAGATGGTAAAAGGCTCAATGTCACAAATGCAAGTATATGGGTTCTCTGCTAAGTGAATCTTTACTGCATACAGGTGCTCCAACTCTTTAAGAGCATCCCCACGCAATGTTCGAAGGGCATTTTGGGTAAGATCAAGTTCTTGAAGATGGTCCAGCCCTGAAAATGTCCCATTATGGATGGCCACTATTGAGTTGTTACCAAGCTGAAGGCGTTGTAAGCCAACAAGATGGGAAAAGATGCCAGGGGGCAAGTAGACAAGGCCATTACTGGACAGGTCCAGTCCTTGTAGATCACCCAAACTGCTCCAGCGAAGGGAGGTGGCCAAATCAATGACAGAAGAGTAGTTGTAGAGAGCGCGACTGAGGTTGAGCTCCCTTAGCATGTGGCCCTGGACATTAAATGCCTCAGGATGGATGAGGACCAGCTGGTTGTTGCTTAGGTCCAGCGATCTGAGACTTCGCAGGCTTGAAAATGTTTGAGACTTCACCTCATAGATCCTGTAAATGGTGAACAAATTATATATAAGATCTGGTGATATATGTCCTTGTGTCATACAATATGGCTCATTTAAAAAAATGCTATCAAAAAATATCAAATGAATACACTTGGGGTTAACTGAATCTGTATGGGCCTGGTTAAAGTCATACATTTAAGATCTTCAAGGTAAATATGAGTTTTCTCCTCCAAAAATCAGAAAAGGACGTTACACTGTGTGAGGTTTTTTATATTGATTCACTATGGTCTTACATTAAAAACTGTAACTATAGTAATTTTGGGAGGTAAACCATGGTTACTATGGTAATTATTTGTAAGAGCACAAATTAAATAGGTATCTTTAAAATGAAGTGAAAATAATGTGAAGGCAACATAGTTGAACAATATTACCTGTTGTTAGACAGCGACAAATTTGTCACATTGTCCAGTCCCTGGAAAGACTCTCGCCCGATATGACTAATGTGGTTTCCGGTGATGAAAAGGTTTCTCGTGTATCCCGGAATACCAGTCGGTATGTCCCGCAGATCTTTAGAAACACATTTGACTGTTAGGGCGGCTTCCGAACACTCGCAGCCGTACGGACACGCCGATGTGCAGGCGGAGAGAGCAGCGCACAGCAGCCCAATGACTATCGTACGCAGTCCAGAGTAAAACATGATGAAAAACACTGAGATATCAACAGTACCACATCAATCTCACGGAATAACGCCACTTTTAACGAGCACTCTCATTCAGTTGGTGCTCGGGGTTTCTTTATCTCTCCCAACTGTCTTTCCAAGACTCTCGAGTCCAGCGTTCTCTCCAGTTCTACTTTACCCAGTAATTTTTAGCCTCCTTGTGTGCTTGACTTTGCATTACAGAAACTCCATGTGTGAGGGGCATACCCTTTATTTCCATAAGAAAAGGAGGTTCTCAGTGTAGGGCGTTTGATCAGCTTCTTTTAGACAATGAAACTGAATCGCTCCATCTCATAACAATCAGTAGGGAGGAGCTATAGACTGACACCTCTCCACTGCTCCCAACACTGTAGACTTCACCATATATAATAACCCCAGGATAATTCACAGAATTCATCGTCATGATTAATAGGCTTAAATACTGATTAAGGCGCCTCAAAAGATTAAGACTATTCAGATATCAAAGAAATTACCAAAACACTCCATCGAGTTGACTTTATTTAAATACTACAGCTAATAATCTATTGAGAGTAGACTATTTTACATACGTTCTTAAAATAATTAGAATTTATGTATTTGAGGTTAAAATCTAGATCTTTTATTTTTGGATAGAGATCATTTTTATAGACTTTGTATTACATTACTGTTTCATTTAGGAGTGATAAATAAACTAGCAGTATGTTTTGTAAGGTCAAAGTTGGTAACATTTATCATATACATCACGCCGCGTCACGCCGAGGGACTCTTTAGCCTTTGAACTCGGCGGGGATCTATTGAAGTGTTGCGGACAATACACAACGAATTCAGCACGTCGGTCTTTCGTCTGCAAAGCGTTCAATTGTCCTCTACAGCAAGTTAACGTTTCCACAGCAACCGTTCAAAACAGCGCGTAAAAAATACAATTCAAAACATTCCAAAATGGCTCATAATATATTTAGCCTCATACTTTATATTCAGCGTCACTTTTTCATCTATTTCTTCATAAAAATTGTAATATAGAATAAGAATAAAATACAGAATATACTGTATTTCATTCTGTTACAGCTATTTTGTAAGAGCAATAATCATTACAGAAAGCAAAGCCATGGTATATAATACACATCTATTGATATCAACAAAGCACAATAAAGATATCAATAAATCTATAAATAAATGATCTAAAAAGTCATATTTATCTAACGCTTAACAACCTTATATAATGTGAAAGCAGGTAAACCATCTATTCAAGCTGATGTAACTTCAGTCAGTTCTCCAGAGGGCAAAATTCACCTTTACAAAGATTCTGAAACCTAAAATATGCACTTGTGATTACTTGCAAGAACTAAGAGAACCAGAACTAAAAGTCACCAATATCAGTCTTAATATCATATGCATGCACTAATGCACGGAATATGACAATTTCATAAATAGTGAAAGCAAAATGCCTACTTGTTTGCAATTCTGTTAAGTAAACATTGATGAGTTTGACCATACTACACAAAGAACCATTATTAGCTCATTGTTAACACATTGTTGAGTTGAAGTGTTGCCAAAAGCAGAAATGAGAAATGTGGCAATAAAATTTAATATAAAAGTTAATTAGGAAACTTAAGTGCTATTTTCCACAATGTCTTTTTAAGACATTAGCAACACAAATCATTTTGTAGTGTTTTTTGTGAAAGATACTGGGTATGTCACAAACTATTACCTAACAAAATTAACAATGCGGAAAGTAGCTTCAAACATATTTAATATCTGTATCCCTCCTTAATGATTTTGGTGTGTCCAACCTGTCACATCAACAAATAATCTCATATAAACACCAACCCATCTGAAGATCTTTAGAGGAGTCTCTAAAGAGGTTAAGATACTTGGCTACCTGGTAGTCTTGCCAATACCTCCGAAGATGGAGAGTGTGAAAGAAAAGAAAAAGGAAACATATGGGGGTACTGGGCTCAGTGTTTTTTTAGTTTGACTGTAAATAATCGGGGATTTAATTCAGACACTGAAGCCATGGCAACAGAGTTGGTGTCTGAACCATAATTTAGAATTACAACACCATTTGACTGGTGTTTGAAATGCAAAGTTAATACATACAGTAGAGAAAAGCAAACAGAGCTTCAACAAAATTTTGCACTAAGGTGGAGCTGTCTTGTGGCTCACAGTACATTAAGCCATAAACTAGTGTCTAATTTTACCCATTATTTTGCCAGATTACCTTGCACGAGTATGAGTGAATTTTGCAAAAACAACATCTTAAAATGAAAGCCATGAAAATAAATTCTCAATGTAAAAAAGCCATATTTTAAATAAGTGAAGTATAAATTTAATTTTTTCTTTTAATTCTAGGGTGAAATATGACCCAGACATGTGCTTGACAGGTTTTGAGCCTGATTACACAAACCCTTGACCACATGGATCACAAATCATTTATATCATATGATTATTATTAAAACCAAGAGTTAATAAAGAGAATATCCTTTGACAATTTACTATAAAATTTACTTTACACTATTAATTCCTCAAGTATAAAATAAAAACCCTGGACTACATTTATTTCTTTTTTCCAGCAAAGCAGGATATTTCACATCACATTACAGAAGTAAAATGGGTTATGAATGTCATTTCATGTTGACTTAAAAAATAACTAATGCAATATAGTAATAGCTGGCTAGGCGGTTTGTTGGAAAGGATGCTTTTTAAATATACATAACGCAAACAAGACTTTGCGTAGTTATTAATAATCAGTTTGTGATCCTCATATGTAATTACAATTTTTAAAAAAATAATAGAACAAATTACATTTAAAAGCATGCCAGGCTACTGCTACAAAGTATTAAAAGGCATACAATTTATTGTAAAGCCATGATATTAACAATGTTAATAAGACTAAAGGGGTATCCTTAATTAAAACTAAATATGAAAAGTGTTTTCATATTCATTGGTATAAAGTTTACAAGGAAATCCATATTATAGTTTATCTCAATGCATGTTTTCTGCGATAAACTGTGTTCTCATAAAATCTTTAGAAATGTGTATTTTAGTGTTTTAAATAACATTTTAAACTTAAAGGTAAACAGCAATTATAAGTTTATCCTAAATAGCAATTATACATTTGGAGATCACAATCTAACCAAGCAATAAATGAGCACCATAACTTTCAAGAGCAACACCAAAATCATGCCTTTGACAGACTTTTTTAGAGAATAGCATTTCGCATATCAACACAAGACACTGAAGGCATGGTGTATTTGCTGTCTCTACCCTATACCTCCTCTGCTTTTTGAAGAGCTGAAATGGGTTGTATTCTTCACCTCTGGTCCAATTGACATTCTTTGGAGTCCCATTTGAAGCTGGAAAAGTGGGTCTCCTGTAGGGCGCTGGGAATTGTGCCCAGCCAACCTGAACCGCTTTACCTCTATCAGACTCTGCTTGGTCATCGCAGGTTGAGAGATAGGGTCACAGCCAGGATGACACTGGTTAGAATGAAGAATGGAAGCCAGGTCTTCAGAAAGCCTGCACAACTGTATAAAAAGAAGGTTTGTATGAAATTGCAGCCGTTTCATTTTTTTTGCATAAGCTGCAAAGTGGACATGGCCTTGCTGACAGTAAAAAATTTGGCTGTGCAAGATTACCAATTACTCAACAATCTGATGCAACAATCTGAAATTTAAAGAACAATATAGCTGAATCATCACTTGATACCTGCAGTTTCTTTTTCAGTGACTGACAATAAACTAGGGCTGGGTAAAACATATCAATCCTCAGATTTTAATCTTCAGTTTAATAATATTGATTCAGGAAATCCCAAAATCAACTCTTAATGTGTGTGCTTTACTTAAGAGGATGCAATTATCTTCTCTACTTCTCTCATTCTGTGCAAGTTTATTATTTATGTAAATGCATATTTTAATAATATAAGCCAAGTAGGAGAGTTTCAGTTACCAGCATTTATATTTAAATATGGATTCCATGTCTGCAAAACTATTGATTGACGGTTGAAATACTGATAACTAATCAATATTGAATCAAAGCAAAATCATATAAATAAGAATCAAATCACCAAATTGGTTGCAATAACGAGCCCTACAATAAACATTCATATAATAAACAGCTAGATAAACAGTAATAAACAGTAGATAAACATAAACTGTAGATTTTCAATGAACAGTTTGGGCTAGAAATAACATGTTCTCAAAAGTATACCTTCAATTACACCAAGATGCCATTAAGATTTACTGCCATTGAGATTTGTTTTCTGACAGCAACCAGTATTCTGAGGCAGTTATGTGTGGAACAATCTCTCATTAACTTTGAGTGGATAGATTAGTATTAGATTAGTATTAGAAAATATTTAGAATATCTGTCCACATTTATTGTTTATCAATCAACTTAGTTACTATAACATGCACCTTTTTAAATCATACAATATGTCTAAACTTAGAACTGTAATGATGAAATAGTCTGCAGTGGTGCTCCACTTTAAGTTTGTAGGTTTACAAAAGAAGCTTTCCCAGAGATGTTAACCAAGGCGCATTTATTTAAAGAACTGCTAGCGTTGATGGATTCTAGAATTATCCTGCAAAACATTGATTTTACCTGACATGTTTGCTATGAATGAGAGTGAGCAGGCAGAGGTTCACCATATTCCACGAGGTGCTGTTGTCATAGCGCATCAAGTTCAGTGCCATGGCAACGTGCGAGTGACAATTGTCACAGCAAAGATTGTGCTGGATGAGGAATGGAGATAATTGTCAGGAAACAAACTGCAGTTAATTCAAATGCACAGTGAAAAAAAAACACAAATACCCCTCATTCATTAAAATAAAATGTAATACCGGATATTGTTATAATACAACTGCATGGGAGGCACAGACTCTGGAAATGACTCATTACCATTCTTTGTTTATACTCTTCTGAGGCATTGTGAACCGCTGTGTCCCAGGTTTTAGATCCATTGGCATATACTTTACTTACATCCAACATCCAATACCTGAAAAAACAGCAAAGAAATTTTGAAAAATGGAGCATGTACATTCTAGTGTGTAGTATAAAATGTCTAAACTTACAGTTCTAATATAAAGGGCTAATCATTTCCTTTAGGACCATTGGTGAGGATATTCAAAACTGACCTCAAAAAGAATGCTCTCAAGAAAGTTTTCCTAAGAAACTCACTTTGTTGGTTTTCCAAAGGCCATGTTATCCTCCTGCAAGTACAGACAATTAAACTTCTGTGTGTGTTCAGTGTGCAGTTTGACGACTGACTTTCAATAAATCAATGTAAAGAAAGTCTGCGTACAGACATGCTCCCATTGATCCGCCTCTGCTCTGAATCAGATGATAATTGCTTTCAGCAAATATAATTGGTTTTAGAATTTAAAAAAAGAGAACTTAAAACAGGTAAAACAGAGCGAAAATGTTTATTGCTCCCTTCACCGAGTGTGTTCCAAATAGCCACATTTTGAGAAACAATTGCTATAATCCCTCCCGAGTTCTCTTCATAGTGATAAAGGCATAGAAATGCTCACTTCTGATTGAATTTTATTATGTTTGTTTAATTAGAACAGCTGTTTAAGGAGCTCTTTCGAAAGCTATGCCTCCTCCAAAACAGTTGTGGCAGTACCACTGGTAAGTGAGTCGGGCTTGTGATCAGAAGGTTGCTGGTTCGATTCCAGCGCTGGCAGGTAGCAACTGAAGTGCCCTTGAGCAAAACACCTAACCCCCAATTGCTCCCCGGGCACAGTAGTGTGTTGCCCACTGCTCCGTGTGTGTGTGTTCACAACTTGCAGTGTGTGTTCACTCCTCACCAGTGATGGATTAAATGCAGAGGTCATACTTCAGGTATGGGTTACCATATCTGACAAATATGTCACTTTCACAAAATACACAACATGCTGATTCCTGTCTGCCACAAGCCAGGTTAATTCAATTTAATTCAATTTATATAGCGCTTTTTCACAATGTTGTATTGTTTCAAAGCAGCTTTACATACAATAAAAACAAAAAACAGGAAAATTATTAAACTTACCGGATACATGGTATTATTGCAAATGTTATTGTTCACTATAAGATGCATATTAGTAAAACGAGTTAGGGATAATAATTTGTAATTTGTTTATGAAAATAAAGTTGACTGAACCGAACTACAACACATTTGGACCATTTGAATAAATGGATGCACATTAGCAATACCTGTCATTGCGAGGCTCATACCTGTCTCAGTGGTTTATGAGGGGGTAATATATCCAGACAGCCTACTGAAACAGTATGGACTTCTGAGACCATGCAATACTTAATCAATTAACATGATAGGTAACGAGTATCATATTAGCAAGATATGCTGTTACAGCTTACATGGAAATGGTGCTTAGAAAGAAGATAAAATTGTACAGAACAGTACAAGGCTTTTGCAATAATACCATAAAATATCTGAACATTGCATAATGAAAGAGAATGGGAGAAAAACAAATAATGAAATAGTAGTATTTAGGACTTTAGGATCTAGTCTTTAGCACTAGATTGTGGTGCACTTAAGTGTGTGCTGGTCCGTGTCACAGCAGAATAAATAACCACTTCTCATATTACTGGCTTTGCTCTACTCAAGATGTTTCCCTTTTGTTCCTGTCTTATGCCTAGATGGGATATGTTAAATTATACCATTATACTATTACATTTTGTTTGAAAAGCTTTTATGAACAAGCAGTGCACATGATTTTACTAATACCAAGTGCATTATGAGATAGAGTTGACCTGACTGTCAACTCTGGGACATTACCATGTATTTTTTTAAAAAACTCCAAAACTGTGGAAATAGTTGAAAACATGGCAGTATGTTCCCTAGACAGACCACACAGGAGAAGCATCTAGGTGTAGCTTTGATCACATGTCCCATTACAGGCATGATGCCTCCTCTGCTCAGCACACCTTTTCTGCACAGGTGTAGATTGCCCTTTTAAAAATAACAGGATGTGTCTGTGCAAAGTCACCAGGGCACCTAGTGATTCCCTGTGGGAATTTAATTAATGAAATGTATAGGGATTTCGAGCTATGGAAATCTTTATAGGAATGTTCTTCACTGAGATCAGACAGATAAGTTAACAGCTCCTAAGCCAGGTGCACACTGTGCAATTTTGGCCATGATTTGGTCATTTGCAAATTCTGAAAATCCTACAAGATTCCTATAATCCTATGACAAAATCTGTAGTCTTTGATTGTTGGTTTATGTTCACCATCAGCCGATTAATGGCTGTTGCGATGTAATTTTTCATCCAATGAAACTCTGACAGTGTCAGAAGATTTGAGACACTTTCTTGCAGTGTGACTTGTCTTAAGATAACCGACAAACCAGGAACAAACAGGACTGCCGATCATGCAATTAGTGCGACAACTTCAAACCACCCTAGGAAAAATGTTTTATTCTGTTTTTTTTAATCAGGTTAAATCAGGTTAATCACTTTAATCAAGTCATGAACACAATTAAAGCTACAGATTATGGAATAAAATCACTGTCAAAAATAATCAAACGTAATTCTAAACATTTGTGCGTAATTTAAAACTATTGTATGTGATTCTGTTTTTTGTCAGAGTTGGCTTCCAAAATCTATGGCCATCACAGTTTACAGATATGAGATTTTGTGTGTTTGTTTGAGTACAACACCAACTATGACAGTTTACAGACACAGCACTTGTTTTCACAACAATGATAGTATTTTGACAGTGACCTTGATGACGTATCTTTGACAGTCGTTTCACACACCACACTTCGTGGTTGTAATTCGCATGTTGTGCGTGTAACACAGCTGTTGTGAAAACAAAATTTAAAACAAACACACAGAATCTCGTATTTGTAAACAATGGTAGCTGTAATTCTGACAAAAAACAGAATTACATAAAACAGTTTTATATTACGCATAAATGTTTAGAATTATTTACTATTATTTTTGACAGAGATTTATTCCATACAGATAGTCATCTGTTGCATGTCGAATTGGTGGCGGAGCTCGTTGGCAAACTACGATTAGCACGAGAAAAAAAGAACTGATGAAAACAAACCAAGGACGGTGTTCTGACTCTGCCTATTTAACCTTTTTTTGCGCCCCCTATTGGTCATTTTATATTCTACAGCATAAATTTATATCGTTCAGTTTCCGGGGTTAAGTCCAGAACAACAACGTGCACAGCACATGGTAGCGCATGTTTATTTCGTTTATTTTGCCGTGTCATTTCATCGGATTAACAGAACTTAACGAGGCACTGCCTGTATGTTAAGTTTGCTTGTTTTTGATTGTGCTTATTTGTATGCTTATTAAGTATTCCACAAATAAATAATTGTTTTCTTAATATATCATTGCAAAATTCGTAGTTCTGTTCAGAATAAGATATCGGTGTACTACTAAAGATCGTATTGTGCAATTATCTCTCAATGCATTTATATTGTGTAAACATTTGCATAATTATCTCATGTTAAACATTATTGGACTTAAGATTCCCCATGTAGCCATTATATCTATATACTTTATGTACGTTTACGTTTATTATGTACTCTCTTCAACATCTTAGCGATGACTTCGTGGGGTCAATACAATTGAGTATTAACTACTTATTGAGTAGAAGTGTTTAGCTTTTTGGGTACGAAGCCAGTACAGTAAAAAGGCAGCTTCTTACAGTAGCCGTTTATCATGAAAGCTGGATTTAACTATTTTTGTCATCTACGGCTTAAAGGCTAATATATCCACATGGTAAAATCTATCAAGTTCTAGTTCTGGATCAGTCATGGAAGATGACAAAAGTCAATCAACTACAGCTCGACGTTCTGTGCCTTCCAGCAAGATCATGGTCAGCATGGCAGCAACTATGGCGAGAGCAAAAGCAGAAGCTGCACAAGCAGGAGCCTCATTTGCAAAAAGAGAAATGGAAATTAAAATAGAGAAAGCTCGTTTGGAAGCAACATTAGATGCAATTGAGAAAGAGAGAGAGAGGTGGAAGCTGCAATGGCAGAAGAGGCAGTCATGGAAGTTGCTGTTGCAGATCTAAAAGAAGAGATCACATCATAGTTCATCTATCTGCCTTCCACAACAAAGTCCTAGGCAACGTACAGAAGAGTATGTGAAACACAGTAAATCCAGCGACACTGTACCAACTAAAAGAATCCAAAGCCTGAATTACCCCAAAATCTTAGAGGAGAATGGAGTGGAAAAACCTTATTCCCCAGAGTATCGTGTACTATCCTCTTGGAATGCCAGTCAATACAGTGGCTGTGATGAATAAAGAGAACAGTGCAATTTTTTCCTTTTCCCCAGTCACCACATAGTTTCTCACACCATTCTAAGAGTCCAGCTGCTCCTGTGCCCCATCCAAGAAGAAACACAAATCACCCTGTTCACCACTCTGGTCATGATGTAGTCACATTAGACTTAGCTACGTTTTAGCTCAAAATCAGCTAGGGACATCAGGACTTAACAAATTTGATGACCGTCCTGAAAACTACCTGGCCTGGAAATCAACATTTCTCAATGCCATCAAAAACCTTGATCTTACAGCAGGTGAGGGATTTGATTTAGTGATTAGGTGGCTGGGGAAAGAGTCAGAAGATCATTCCCGCCGCATTAAGTCTGTGAATGTAAGGAATTTACCTGCTGGCCTTAAACTGCAAGAGAAGTGGATGATGTAAGATTCACACTAAGTACACCTATGGGGTTTATTTCAGACCATTCTCTTTCTTTGTTGAGTTTGTGTTTGCAGAAGCAAGAGCACGCAATGAAGTTTTGACTTTTATTCGCTCGCCATAATCCCTGTTGGAAAGAACAGATATATTGAAACCCACACCCATGTTCATAAGCGATGTAATGCCCTCCTCCAATCTTTCTCATGCCAGAGTCTTCAGAGAGAATCCATTGAGGCAATAAATCTGCATCTTCAGTTGAGGATCAGTTATTCTTGGACATCACTGAAAAGGAATTCTTCAAGGACTCAAGTAACAGCTGAGTAGCACCACTGCCTTTCGTGAGCCAAGAAGACGCTTTTAAACGCTTCATGCCTCTTTGACACAGCCTTGACAAACAACCAAAGATGAGAGATGACTTCACAAAGTTCATGCAGAGAATACTCGAAAATAACCATGCAGAGTTAGCACCTTCTTTACAGGAAGGCCAAGAGTGCTGGTATCTTCCATCATTTGGTGTGTACCATCCCATAAAAACAGACCCAATACGAGTTGTATTTGACTCTAGTAAAGTTTGATGGTATCATCAAAAGTTTTGCGTATCTCTCAATGATGTTCTGCTGTCTGGCCCTGACCTTAACAATAGCCTGTTAGGGGTCCTTATAAGATTTTGAAAAGATCCTGTCACCATCACAGTTGACATACAACAGATGTTTCACTGCTTCTTGGTCCAGAAGGACTGTCATGATGTCTTACGCTTTCTGTGGCATCGTGACAATGATCTGACTAAGGAGGTCATGGACTACAGGATGCGAGTTCACATATTTCGAAATTGCCCTTCCCTGACAGTCTACTCTTAAGAGAATTCTCATCACAGACACAAGTGGGATGCACTGTTACCTGAAAATAGACATGAAGAGTGGACACGGTGGTGTGATTCACTGCAGGACTTGAGATCTGTTCCTCTTTCTGAAGCCAAACACACTGAAATATGTGTCTTCTCGGGTGCCTCAATGTTTCATATTTGAGGGCCTCAGAAAAACAAGGCAACACAGAGGTTGGTTTTATCCTTGGTAAGGCAAGGTTGGCTTCAAAGTCTGATCTCTCTATACCTAGACTGGAACTGTGCGCTGCAGTCCTAGCCATCAAAGTGTCTGAACTCATTACAGAGGAGATTAATCTAAAACCAGACAGAATAAGATTCTACACAGATAGCATAGTATTAGGCTACATCTATAATGAGTCAAGACAGTTCCATGTATATTTAAGCAACAGAGTGCATCGCCTCCAACAGTCCACTCACCCTGAGCAATGAAGGTATGTTTCCTCTGAGCAAAGTCCTGCTGATCATGGTTCTTGTTCTATTTCATCTGTCAAGTTCGAGGCCACAACCTGGCTCACAGGACCTTCATATTTTCACTAGCCATCAGAGAAGCTCTCAAACTTCCCAGAGGAAGATATTCGCTCAGAGGTTAAAACTTTGTATACCCACAACAAAGAGAATCAGCTAGGCACCAGAAGATTTTAGCAATTCTCAGACTGGAAAACTGTCTTCAGAGCTGTGGCTCGACTAAATAACACTGCCCAGAGTTTCATTAGACTAAGTGATGGTAGTCAGTGTACTGGTTGGTACTTTTGCTCAAAGGGCTTATCTGTAAGTGACCTCCTGAAAGCAGAGGAAATTATCATCAAAAATGTACAACATGAAGTACATGCAGAAGAGCTAAAAGGCATCACTTCCAAGAGAGAAATTCCCTCACATAGTCCAATTTTAAAGTTGAATCCGATCATTGACAGCAATGGGTTGCTAAGAGTAGGTGGACATATTAGACAAGCATAGCTAGGGAAAAAAGAAACAAATACCCTCATTATCCCAGCTCACCATCACATCACAGTCCTACTGGTCAGATACTTTCATGAACGTGTGCAGCATCAGGGCAGACATCTGACTGAGGGCAACGGCTTCTGGATAATTGGGGCTAAACAATGCATTGGCAGTATTATCCAGAAGTGTGTTACTTGTCGTAAGCTAAGAGTCTTTAATCCACCACACTCTTCTCGTATGTGTAAAGCTTGGGAACATATGATTGGGACAACAAGGCGAATCCTGGATTCAGTGCTTCTAAAAAACAGGTATACACAACTTACTCATAAAGTCCTGGTGACATTCATGTCTGAGGTCACAGCCATTATTAATGCACAACCTCTAGTTCTAGTCTCCGCAGATCCTGAATTCCCATTCATCCTAACACCGTCTATGTTTCTGACACAAAAAGCTGGTTATCTCCCAATTCCACAAAATTTAACAAGAAAGACATGCTCCAATGCCAGTGGAAACGGGTTTATATCTTAGCAGAAACATTCTGGAATAGGTGGAGGAAGGAGTATCTCGGAACACTTCAAAGCTGTTGCAAGTGGCTTCACAAACATCCAAACATCAAAGAAGGTGACATTGTTCTGCTCAAAGACAAACAAGTAAAAAGGAATGAGTGGCCAATGGGAATAATTATGAAGGCTGTTCCCAAGTACAGACGGTATAGTAAGAAAAGTGGAGGTTAAAACTGTTCAGCATGGGACAAAGATATATCACAGACCCATATCCAAATTAGTATTCCCCCTGTTCTCAGATCAGGCAGTTTAGTCCAGTAACTGTAGTGTAAATGGTATTTTTGAGATACCAGATGGGGAGTGTTCTGGCTCTGTCTATTTTAGCAATTTTGCTCCACCTACTGGTCATTTTATATTTTACAGCACAAATTTATGTCATTCAGTTTCCAGGGTTAAGTTCAGAAGAACAACGTGCACAGCACATGGTAGCACATGTCATTTCATCGGATTAACAGCGCTTTCATTTAGTAGAAGTGTTTAGCTTGCTGGGTACAAAGCAATTTTGTATTACTGATTTGACAGAATTAAAAGAGCTGTTTCATGTATATCTTTGTATTGTTTAACTGGTTGAGGTTGATATGATAATAATTACTTGTTTGGAGTACTGTTTAGAGCACTAGAGTTCATTCCTCATTTACTTTTTTACTAGTACTACTTTTTTCTAGTACTCTATTAATTTGACGTTAAGTGTGCACATTGCTTACAAAACTAAACTTTGTCTTGCAAAGAAAGAACATAAGAAGCAGTGGGAACATTGTAAGGAAACCTGCACCTTTACGAAGTTCAGGTGCACAGAGATAGGGCAGGTAACACTGGATCCTGACCAGGCTGCAGTTTTCGGAACACAACACCAAAAGAAAGGAAACTACATTCAACACAAAACCTGTCATGACCCCTTTAAGTGCAGCCGAATAAAACCATTATAATCACATTGACTACACTAATGGTAGTCATAATACTATTCAAAACTGGCATTTCACACCTGACTTTAAGCAAACAGAGGCCAATTCTCAGACTTTTGTTTCTCAATGCCCTGCATATTACTCTGTTACTTTTATGAATGCTTGTTAAAAAGTTGTATGAGTCTATAGTGTAACACTCCCATCATTGTGAATGATGTTTTTTGCTTGTGCAAGTGATTCCAGTTCACCCTCAGATCCTGGCACAAATAATGATACTTGGACCAGTACCCTGAAGAGGCCTACTAATTTGAGTGCCAGTTAAGCACTCTGAGAAAAGAAGTGTAGCAGGCTGTCCCTGGACAACTCTGCCAGTGACGAGTCATCTAATTTGCTCCGCACCACAGGCAAAACCTTTGAAAGGTTAGCGCATCAGGAAGACCACAATGATTGGGGAGTGTCAACCAGACACTGGCACTTAATTATTAAGAATATTATCGTGTAGTATTGACACAATATCAATTAAGGATTATTATTATCATAATTTCAGTCATCTTTATACTCATAAACTGAGTACAATCTTAGTATCACTAATTAGTTTTACTAATATGTCTAATTAAAACAATAACATATAATAACAATAATACAATGGATTCTGTGTTATACATATTTCATAATTTTGCAGTTTTCTGTGTGTTTTCTTTATATGTAAAGTTGTTTTGAAACAATGCAAAATTGTAAGAAAGCACTATATAAATACATTTTAATTGGAATTTAATTAATATGATGGTTATGATCAATAACAGTATGTTGCAATAACCCATCAGTCACTTAATTATTTATCAGTCGCTATTTCAATACAGCAAATGGAAACAATGGAAATAGTACGTTCTGCTTGCTTTTTATATCCATAGCTGTTAATATCCATTTAGCTCTTCTCTCATGCAAGTGCAGTGCGTACACGCTAGTTGGTCATTGCAGTCTGTCGGTGTGTTCAAGTGCAACTTTTTTTGCCCCAACCCAGGTGATGTGAGGTAATCTTGTTTTGATGGCCTTGTACTTACTGAGACAAAATACGGCCCTGCAAAGTCCCGGATCACCCCAGCAGAGGTGCAGATGCCCATATGCCCAATGAACGGAAACAGCCATCTGAAAGGGTACAAACAAGAAACTAGAATTGAAGTCCCATTAAATTATTTGAAATATGCACTTTTCTTTCCTTTGTTGATGTACAACCTGTTGAAAGCTGGAACAGGACATATCAAAGGTCAACATTTTAACAATGGCTAATATCCTTTAGTTATAACCCCATCTGAAGATCTGAAATCTACTTTATATAAAATTGTGGAGGATTTCTTGCCATCGGATGGGTACTAAAAAACTCTTAAGCCATATCTATACAAGCCAATATATATACAATCCATATACTAAAAGAGGGCCACATCTTGCCTGGAACAGTGGTCAATTATACAGTATTGTACAGAAATATTAATGACAACAGAATGCCATTAATATTTCTGTAAAATAAACTATAAATGACAGTTGTTCGATTTACAACTAAATTACTGTACTCTTCCAAATATTTTTTGTGTAGTATTATGCGAGGCGTTTTAAACTGACTTCATGTTCACCAGCATCACACACAGCTCTCTGTGTAGTTGTTTTTGGTGAAGGTTGTTTTATTTTTTTTTTAAATAGTCACAATATTGACATTTAAATTAAGCTTTCTACTTTTTATTTACAAACCATGCATGTTGTTCTAGCTGTAAAGTTATTGTGGAAATGTTTTTTCAGGAATGGCTTTAAATGTATATGAAATTTTATTATGACAAGTGTATACATTTCCATATCTTACTATGTAAATAAATCTGAATCGAATTAGACACTAGACCGAAATTGCTGTCAAAGTAAATTAAACATTTTAGTAACAGAGCTCTCCAAGTCTAATATGAACAACATGAATATCCTGGCCTGATATAAAAAAAGCATTGACTGAGGCTCCAAAACAGAGTACGGCACACATGGACACCCTAGATATGGTCCTGCATATTTATCACTATCATATTTAGAGTGTCCTATAGGGTAAATGGCTGACCCAAATTCAGGAGAACAAACCGTGGTGTGAGAGACACTCACACTAAAATAATCTGCAGTGGGCAACATCAGGGGACTGAACTAAGATCAACTGTAATAAATTTCATGTGATTCAATGTGATTATCAGAAGAGGGTACACCCTGGAGTGCCATGCACATACCATATTGCATAAAATGCATAATCATTCGGTGGCACTACCATTACTGGATTATGGTCTTTCACACACATTTTTAAGAGAAAACACAGTAATCACTCTTCTCTGACAGGCATACAAGACAAGCTTTACAACTCAAATTAAAAGATATTCCTGCCTAAACTTCTAAAACTTAGTTTTAACGGGATAACACCCTGATTCACATGCCAACTGATAAACTGATATTTCTGTTACATAAAATAGATATATGCCAGATAAATGCCATAAAAGCATAGTGGGGCAAATGGTTAACAGCCCCAGTCCTTAAGTTTCATTGAATAGAAAAGAGCAAAGCATTCTTCAAAGTATCAACTTTTGTGTTACATTGAAGAAACAAAATCATTTTGATTTGGAGGGTGAATAAATTATAGCAAGGACAACTACTCAGCAAACACATAACATTCACGTATTTTTTCTAGGAATGTTCTATTTAGGTTTTATTTTCTATCAACAATAAAAAAAAACCTCCTGGGTATTCTTGAAACACCGATATGGTTTATCTTAGCAGGGAAAAGGGGACAAAATGCAAATTCTTTTTAAACATCAACTCAAAGCAAAAGCAACAGTGGATGTGAGAATCACTCACGATAACACGGGGATTGGCGTCCATACGATACAGTAGGGATAGCGGTTGGTGCTCGGGTCTATCCTCTCAAACGCTATGTTATAATTTTTGATGGTGTCTATTTCAACAGTATCCGCCATAATCAGCTGTGGGAAATGAACTTCATTCCTTCCGCTTCCTGGAAGCTGCAGCGCCCTCCCGACAGGAGCGGCGCGATTCAGGCGTCCTTTCGTGGACTGCAGGGCAAACGTGTAGTTTGCGGCATTGCATAGGTAATATTTCGGAGTCCGCTAAGTCACCTGTAGGGGATAAAAACAATCCGTATTATAACATTGCATTCAGCCAGAGAGCAAAGGAATGACAGCATAACCTGTACACTATTTGTTTTGTATTGCTTTTTTTACCTTCTCCTCTAGAAACGCGTCATCCATCTCTCTATCGTATTTTTAAAAATGTAGTAAATTCTTCATTTTGTAAAATAAAGTGCATCCCGCACGTAAAGATGTGGCCTGGGTGAATCCGCCGGCACAGACTGGGGGCTGGGCCACAAACCCGTGAGTACAGTTTACAAACCTGTGGGAACGGATTGCGCGCGCACGGATTATGTTTGTGGTACGGATTAAAAAAACGAAGATACTGTTTACCAAATCTGAGCGCACGGATGGAAATAACTTTAATTACTTAAAGTACTGTCTATTAATCCGTGGCCGCAATTTGTTAAACCAAGGAAACAGTTTAAGAATTCGTGAGCAGGGGCGCATTAATGCACGATCTTACATGGGCGGCCCAGGGGCCTGCACTGGGGAGGGGCCTACAAAATATTTTTTATGAATACTTTTTAAATGATTTTTAGGTTTGCAGATAATAGTAATACACTCATAAATAAGAAATACATCAATAAAATGTAGAATTTCTTCAGTTGCGGAGGTGTGTTAGTTGCGCTTAATTCAACCAGTAAGAAGTGACTGCTTATATCGAAACAGTGTGAACGATGGCAGATTTCAAGAAGCACGAGAGGGGGGCACAAAAAAGAAAAATGCACAAATTGATAGAACAGCACGACAGAGTAACGGCCTGCATGAATCTAAAATGTGCCCTGCAGACAATCAAGACAGTGATAACAAAACAACAGAATTTTCAGAGCAGCACTGCCCTAAAGGTGAGCGAACATCTACACCCGTTATTGGCATTGGTAATGTCTGTAAGCTAATGTGCACATGGAAGACTCAGGAATGTCTGCCTCAACTAAGCTGGTGGTGGCGCCGGCGGAGAGTGAGGAAATACACACAGCAAGCCCTGACACTGACGCCTGTTATCGGAGCACCGTAAACGATTCTTTCAGTTCAGATTCTGCAGTTTGGGATAAAATGGACAGTAATGCGCTGGACCAAAAAAAAAATACTGGATCAAAAACGGACCAGAACTGTATCAGAATTAAAACGTTGACACGTGTATAAGCACCAGAAATGTCACTTCTCTCAAAGCTATTTCAGTCGTGAACTTGGGAACATTCTTGGGAGAATGGGTACCCAGTGAATGGGTTTTGTATTCACCTTCCAAAAGAACAATATACATATATACATATACATATTAACATATTCACAAGCGATATTAATGATTTGAAACATACAAGAGAGCGCATATTGGAGCATGAAGGCTCTGAGACCGTAAAGCCGTGCTAATTTATTTGCTTGAAAGCGCAAAGAAAGGACAAGTGGACTCGGAGCTAAAGAAGCGATTTGAATCTGAGCTCAAGTACTGGGCTGAAGTGGTATAGAAGGGTGGTAGAAGTTGTTACATTTCTAGCAGAGTGTGGGCTTCCTTTCTGGGGTCATAGCGCAACTTTTGGTAATCTTAACAACTGGAATTTTAGAATTAATTAGCCAGTTCGATCCCTTCCTAAAAGCACACATTGAGAAATATGGGAATACAGGAAAAGGACACCCTTCTTATCTTTCTCATGGGACCTGTGGAGAATTTATTCAGCTGATGGGGCAAAAGGTTCTTTGTCATATTCTGACTGAAATTAAGATCACTAAATACTTTTCAATCAGTGTTGATTCTACCCCCGATGTGGCACATACTGATCAACTCACATTCATTTTGCGATACGTCTCACAAGGGGGGTGCATTGATCAAGTACTTGCCTATCACAAGTTATACAGGGGATTATCTTTGCACATCTGTGTTGGCTGCTTTACAGGAGATGGAAATAAACTTTGATAACTGCAAAGGCCAGTGTTACAATAACACCAGCAACATGTCTGGCTGTTATAAAGGTTTGCAGTCGCGTATCAAAGAGATAAACCCTTTAGTAGAATAAGTCCCGTGCGCTGTCCATACGCTTAATTTGGTTAGCGTAAACAGTGTGAACTGTTGCCTAGAAACTGAAGACTTTTTCTCTTTTGTTCAGACACTTTTTAATTTTTGCTCGAGATCGCCCTTCACGATAGAAGACTATCGCCGCTGGTTTACAACCAAATGAGAACAGCAGGAGAGACCCTGAAAACACTCTCAGATACACGGTGGTCTGAGCACGCACAAGCCACCAAAGCGCTCTGTTTAAATTATGCAAATATCGAAGAATCACTGAGAATGATAGCTGATGACACTAACCAGTAGTTGACCACTCGTGATGAAGCAAGTATAGCCAAATATGGATAAAAGACGAGCACAATCCTCCAGAGTGTTGATATTGACTTGTAGATTTGTTAAGATCACTAAGAGACTTTCCTAGATAGCAAACTGATGTCGATTTAACGCCTATTTTTAGTTGTAAAGGTCAGAATCAGTCGTCAATCAAATTTTGACGATAAATCAACGTTCATTATTTGTCATTTCATTATCGAATATCTATTCAATGTTGAAATGAGGTTGATTTATCAACATATACCTGCCATTACTCTCACAATTTGAAATGATGTTTTTCCAATGTCGAATGAAGTTGGAGAAATCGGAGTTCTGCGTACGCACTCCATTTTGAATCTTGATGGCCAATGGTCGCTAGCTGACAAAACTGAGGGTAAGTGAAAGTTTTATATTCGTTGTTTTTACATAGTGCATACATTTTCATGTTTGATATTTAATCATTTTAGAGTTGCGATGTTATTTTGAAGCTTTTGAAACGTTCTTGCATCATTATGTTTTAATTTATTTCAGCGCGGCGTGCAGAGCGAGCGGACTCAGAACAGAAGCAGGTGACAAAGGTGTGTTTTTATAGATGGATTGTTATAATATCTGCATCTGTTTAGTTCTTTGTCATAAATACAGTTTACAAAAATGTCATGGGGGAGCAATCGGTTTTCTATCTCTACTAGGCCTACTGTAAAATGTTTGCTGCGTTCACTGCTCATCACATCACAGCTGTTACCTCCAGCGATAATGTTGCCTTAACACGTATGAACGCAAACTTTAGAAAACGATCATCGTGATATTTTCATTTTAAATTTCAGTATAAAACATATTACAATACAATGGGGGCTGACCCCCTAAAATGAAAATCCAAGAATAGCCCCTGGTTGGATCAACGTCGGAATCTACGTTGTATCGATGCCGCGAGAAACGATTGATTCTGTGTTAATTCTATGTCAGTTTGCTGTCTGGTTTGTGGCAGAGCTCAGAAATCAGTTTAACAGTTATGAGGCAACAGCAAAACAGGTCTCCCATAGTGTCTGCGGTGTATAAAGAGGACCCACAACGCCAGAGAAAGCGCAAAAAATCTAAATGTTCCCCTCTTCGTGAGTACTGTTTAAAACTGGGGACAAATTGCAAAACTGTCACCACGGATTGTTTTTTCCCCTACATGTGACTTCCCGGGCTCCGTATAATCAATCAATCAATCAATAAATTATTATAATAAAGAGAGGAATATACACAGTACACAACCACTGTTTTATTATAGTCAAAGTGTAGTAACCATGTGTTTCTGGCGCATTGATTACATTTTATATAACCACAGTTTTACTACAAATACCATGATGAAACTTTGTTTGCTGTAGCAAAACCATGGTTAATTTGTGGTTACTGTGTGGTTAACGATATAACCATGTTTTCTGGTTCAAACTGTAGTAAAACCATGGTTTATTTCCATGAGGGATGGGCTTATTTAAAAGTTTATTGTTTCTTTTGTTGAAGCACATTGAACATGTAGTACTCATGTGTAGTACTTCTTGCGTACACCAATGAACCTTGACATCTTCAAAATAGCAATAAAGCGTTTTAATATAATAGCATTATATAAAATTATTCTTAACCTAATTCTGAATCCATGGACTCTCAGCTTATTCAGCTTATACTCATAGATGCTGTTAGGGCCGCTACATTACTTTTGACTCATAAGTCCTAGAAATTTGTTTTTTCTCTGATTCATTGGCTTATGCAAATTCCAATGCAATTGTGTATCTTTATGAAACTTGGTATGATTCATCGTTCTCGTTGTCTGAGGGTACTTACAAATTTGGAGCCAGCACCCCCAGTGGTTCAAAGTTATAACAATAATTTTGTTGATTAATTGATTAATCAATTTAATTGATTCATTTGCTATATTGTTATGAGACTCATCTTTTTATATTCCCTGTCTTATGTTGACTGCTACGATACCACATTTGTCACAGTTGATCATACCTCCTGTCCACCACTTTGAGTTATTTTGAAATTCTACTTTCTCAAACTCCTCGTATGTCAGATTTGCATTTTGCAGGCATTATCTAGGGACACTCCTGACAAAAAGCTTTTAAAATCTTTTTGTTAAATCAAATGGTTCTCTTGTAAGGTATGAAGATATTAGATGGCAAGATACCAAAAAGGATCTCTGGCTGTGTCTCAACAATGCTTTGCTGTATTGACATGTATAGCATGTGTCATTGTGACCACATCCTGACTGACTCATAATATGTTGACTTTTATTGGTCAAAAATAGTAGGTAATTAGGTAATTGTAGGTAATTATGTATTGCTGTAAGTGGTTTATTTATGTTTTTAAGCCTATTTTTCTAAACTTATCATCAGTACACAAATAACCACAAATATTTTCCTATGTACCCTTAGTGGCACATAATTGCTGCTTGGAGCTATATTTATTAGGAGTCAAGCCCTGAATACGCTGAAAAACCCCTGTTGTATTTGTTAGGGTTCTTATTCTTCCGCTCTAGAGTCCATGGCCCACAGAACTGCACATAGGAAAGTTATGAAATTTGGCAGACAGATAGAGGACAGTTTGAAACTTATAGCTAATGTAGAGTCTTTACAACATCACAGGCATGACCAGAGGTTACTTACACAGTTTTGTCACAGCGCCACCTACTGGTTCAAAGATATGAAAAATGGCTATTTTTGCTTATCAGTTTGGACTAAAAACATGAGAGTCATACATACATGCACACACCTGTACAAAACTTGGTAAGTCAGTCTTGTTGACCTGAACAACTTTTGCACATCCCATAGCTCCACCTAACAGGAAGCCTCGCCATGGTGTTGGCTATCGGTTTATGGCAAAAAACTTAAACAGGAAGTGGAACATATCTGCTATGTAATTTGAGTGATTTTGCTCAAATAGATATGTATGTTGGACCCTAGGGACTGATGTGATCTAAATCACAGTTATAGCACCACCACCTGGCAGAAGGAAGTATGTCACTATCAACATTGTTTAAAAGAGTTCTTTTAAAATTTACCCAAGTGGCTTCATACTTGGTCAGAAAAAAGAAGAGATATAGAGAATGCTAAACTGTGAATGAACTTGATATCTGGAACTGTGTTGCCATGGTGAGGCAATCACGTTATGATAAAAAAATGGAACAGGAAGTTTGGGAAATATGTTTGGTGTTGTGGGCTGATCACAATGATATGGCTAGTAAGTCAAAGTCACAGTTATAGTGCCACCAATTTGCAGTAGGAAGGGTGTCACTTACAAAAGACTTCAATATAGTCCTCCATTATTTTCGGAAATGCATGTGAAACTGTTTCTGAGAAATGTGAAAACGTGAATTTTCTGAGAAGCACCATGTGGTGATGACTCCGTAGTGCTTGGGCCCCTCAAAAAGAATTACAGATATTCATATACATTGTAAATACATACAATAACCAACAAGAGACATGGGCAAACACAGGGGTATATATATACACGAGGGTAACACTAAAGACTTCAAAGACCAGAGACATTGACTACAAAGCAGAACTTCGAAATAAAAGACATGACAGTAGAACTACATATAACAAAACACACATGTGACAAAATCCCCCCTCTTAAGGGTGTTTCCTGGGTCCCAAAAAATAAAACACCATAACATGTAGTCCAAGGATGGGATGGGTGGGCCAGGACTGGCAGGAGTCCCAGGTGGTTGGGGACCAGCCCGGGGGCCATTTTGAAACTGGCTTAGATGTAGGGCCTGGTAGCTCAATGCATGACATAGGCTGTGGCCATGGCATGGACTGTGGTGGCTCATGGCATGTCATGGGCCGTGGACATGGCATGGGCCATGAAAAAATCGGCAACTGTGGCCGTAAATAGAAATTTGGGCAGTATGAAAATGGGCTTGGCACACTCAACCTCGTTGGCAGAATTCTTAATGCACTTATTTTCTTAAATTCTTAAAGGCTTCCTCAGGGCACTCGGTCTTGTCTGTGGCATCCTCAGCAAACTCTGTTCGTTGCTGGCATCACACTGAGAGTGTGAAGGGCCCTATTGTTTTCTTTAGCATTATTACTTATTTAAGGTTTTCGGGGCCTTTGGGTCCCAAAACATGCTCAAATAGTCCTAAAATTTGGCACACACATCATAGTTGTCAGCCATTATGGCTGGGCAAAGGCTGGCACATGGGAGAGGCTGGGGGTCTCCGTAGTGTCACCTGGTGTCAGGGACGACCAGAGATCCAATCATGGTAAACAGTTATTTCCAAACAGAGCAAATAACACAGTCAGTAGGGGAGAGAGAGAACAGAAAACTGCAGATCCGACACAGGCAGGGAGGGAGAGAGGCAGGCAGCGTGAACCAGGAAGGTGACGGGCAGAGCAGGAGATCAGCTGAGCGGCGGATGAGCGGAGGAGTGGGCAACAAATTTGGTGACAATTTATTGGATTGTCTCCAAATTTGGCAAATATTATGAGCGAATCAACAAATTAATGGCAAAAAATGGAAACGGGAAGTGTCTCATGTTTGCTGCGTGAATTGAGTGTTTTTAATTCAAACTTAAGCTGTATGTTTGGTCCTGGGGATTGATGACATAGACATGTCTATTGTGAGTGACAGTCAAAGCAGAAGAAAGTATGTCACTTAAAACACAATTTAAAAGAATCTCTTAAATTGTTAATTGTTGAGCGGAGTGTTGATGACAGTTATAGCACCACCAACTGGCAGTATGAAAAGTGGCACTTCCAAAAGACAAAGCAATCAACATAGTGACATGCAGCCTGGCACAAACAATCTGCCTTATAGTATACATAGGGTATTGTAGCATGTGCTTGTGTTTCTTTGTGAAAGATTTCTCTCCCTAATGGTAATTACTGTATGACATGCTCTACAGTGAAAAGGGTGAAAAATGTTTGACATCTTTATCCTAAACATAACTGGTCATCAGAAGAGAAACATTTTTCAACAGTCAACAGTGCCTTTGTGTAGTATATCTTATTCTTTTGTAAAATATAGATTAAGTAACCTCCAATTTTCCCTGTGTGGATTGCATTACAAGAGCGGATATATCTGTCCTCTAGGCTAGAGGAGGAGAGAAGAGGCTCATGGGAATACTCTGCAGCTATATGTCCCCCACACTAGGCCCCATTAGACCAGACAGGTGATATATGGTGCCCACAGTAAAAACAAACTACTCAGCAAAAACAGGCAGACATTGATAAATGAAAGCATGGTCACACAGATACTGGGAGCTCATCATGGCCGAGCTTGGGGAGTTCTTCTGCAAGAATGCCACCTCAATTTCTGCCCACAGCATCTAGTCCAATTAGAGCAAAAAATGTGCAGGGCAGTGTGTAACTTTCAAATAGACATCATCGTTCTAAAGTGCAGCTGCAAGATGTTGTCCAGGATCTTTGCCTTCAGATTCTTTATTTCCAAGCTCATTCATATAAAATTCTCTCTAATAAAGAACTATTATTATCATTTATTATATGCATAATCACACTTTATCATTTGATCACCTGTCAGGCACAATGAGTGGTTGTACTGTGTGGTCTGTAGACCTCTAAAGAAACTGCCAACATAAAAACTTCTCAGGGGGAACATCTATTTCTATGGCCTAAAATAACACCTCCAGGTTCAAAGTATCCTGGATGACAACTAAGCCATATATACAGAGGTTAATTGAGTCTCTCTGCTAAGCTGTGAAGCATGCTTTGAAATGAGCTTAATATAGTTTGTATGAGTAAGGTCATCTATTAAAATTACATCTGTTCATTAATAAATTACTATAAGCATGAAGTCTCTTATAAGTCTCTTTTATTAATATTTATTCATTTTCTTGAGAAAGTTAGTGCCTCAAAACCTGAGATTAACCTGTTACATTTTAAATATAAATTAATACGTTGCAACTACTGTAAATAAAATAGTAGAATCTATAGGACTGTAGATAGGTCATTGCATTAAAACCATTATTAACAATTTACAAAACCCTAAGCCAAGATAAATGTCAGCAGTCTTCCAGTAAGCAAGCCAACAGGGCGACAGTGACAAGGAACCAAAACTCCAATGATGTTTAGACAGACTTAGAGCCAGCAGAGCCAGTATATCTGTGTCCCTGGTTTCGGTTTACATATTTAATGCAGCCTAACAATCTTTTAAGGGATGTGAGTAATAAATCTATAGGACTATGTGTAGGCCAGATTAAAGAAATGGGTCTTTAATCTAAATTTAAACTGACATAGTGTACCTCCCAGACAACAAAAGTTCCAAACTGCAAGACTATTCCAAAGTTTGGGCGCAAAGTATGAAAAGGATTTACCACTTGCGCTTGATTTTGAAATACTAGGTATTATCAACTGGCCAGAATTTTGAGATTGCAGTGGATGTGAAGGACCGTAATGAGAGAGAAGCTCGCTCAGGTACTAGAGGAGCTAGAGCCTTATAGGTAATTAGAATTTTGTAGTTTATGCGATACCTAATAGGAAACAGTGCAGCATTTACAGAACCAGGCTAATATGATCAAATTTTAGCATCCTTGAAAGTACTCCGGCTGCTGCATTTTGGGCCAGTTTTTGCACTAAACCTGAAGGGCAACCGGAAAGGCATTACAATAATCAAGTTTTGATGTCATGAATGCATGAATTATCTTTTCTGTGTTTGGCATTTTTATTTCTCAATCATAATTGATTATTTCTCAATCATAATTGAGAAATAATCATTTTTATATATTTTATATTTATATTTATTACATACTAGCAAAATCAAGATCTCAACTTTGACAAACAAAGATGGTAAAAGCAATTATTTATTAAGTCTATTTATTAAAATAATTTATTAAATAAATTTGTCCTGAAAATTAATTAGAACATTAATAGAGTTGATTGGATTGTTAAAAAGAATTACAGATATTCATATACATTGTAAATACATACAATAACCAACAAGAGACATGGGCAAACACAGGGGTATATATATACACGAGGGTAACACTAAAGACTTCAAAGACCAGAGACATTGACTACAAAGCAGAAGGCTTTTGCCTGGGACCCCTGCCCCTGGTGGTTGGGGACCAGCCGGGGGCCATGATAGAACTGGCTTAGATGTAGGGCCTGGTAGCTCAATGCATGACATGGGCCGTGGTCAAGGCATGGGCTCTGGTGGCTCATGGCATGGGCCATGAAATAAACTGTGGCCGTAAATGGAAATTTGGGCAGTATGAAAATAGGCTTGGCACACTCAACCTCGTTGGCAGAATTCTTAGTGCACTTGGCCTTGCTGGTGGCTTCCTCAGGGCACTCGGTCTTGTCTGTGGCATCCTCAACAAACTCTGTTCGTTGCTGACATCTCCGGCATACTCTGGCTCTGGCATGGTGGCCATGATGTGAGAAGACTCTGGCATGGTGGCCATGATGTGAGAGGGCTCTGGCCTTAGTTTTCTGTAACATGGTCCTCAAATAATCCATCAATGGACAGTCACAGTCCAATGGGACCAACATACGCAATGGGGGGCTGAGTCCCAGCCAGTACAAGACCTCAGCCACAGCTCGAGGCAACTGGACCCCAAAACTTCCATAAAAAAAGTCCATAACAGAACTTGATCCTTTGCATAGTGAACACAGCTGATCGGTTAGATCCATTTTAAGCGGTCAGTTGTTCTGTAACATTTTGTCTAATACATGAAATGGAGATGCTCTGTTTCAGCATGCTCTGGAATATAGTGGGAATATATCAACAAACACAATGAGTCATGGCTACGTTGTTATTGTTACATGCACTTTGCCACGTTTCATGTAGCCTTCTCTGTCAGCGGTTTCACATGTGATAAATGCAAGAAAATAGTTAGACTGATGGAGAAGATTTTAGAATAAGAGATACACATCCAAACATTATTTGAGGATAGTAAGATCTTAGATAGAAGGTTTTAGAGCAGACTGTGGATGTGACTAGGTCCAAACATTGTTAGATTCCAGTTGCAGATCCCTGCAGCAGGGGAATTTGGTGACTATGAGACAGCATAGCCACAGAACAAAATACAAAATACTTCCAACTGCAGTTTCAAATAGGTTCTTTCCACTCAGTGATGCACCTACTGTGACACCTGTTAAAGCCCTAGTTATCAGAGATTCTATTATATGGAATGTGAAAATAAAGGCACCAGTCACTATAGTCAAATGCTTACCAGGAGCCAGAGCGCCTAACTCTCGGCGCAAAATATGAAAAGGATTTACCACCTGCGCTTGATTTTGATTATCAACTGGCAAGAATTTTTGAGATTGCAATAGCGCCCAACAGAGCTCTGGGGTGGCACAGAAAATGTCATTATACAAACAAATATATGGCACTGATTCAACCTTACTTTTTTAAAAGTATTATAGGTGCTTAAATCACATTGATGTATAATATGCAATTGTTACAATACTTTTAATTTACAATACTTTTACAATAATTTAAATAAAATTAATTTAAATTCACATAAAAGTTATTAAAAAAGTCATAATTCACCCTCATGTTTTTCGAAACTATTTGATCAAATAAAACTCTTGGGCTTGTGCTTTCTGAAGATTCTTCTCCTTCATTCTGTGGGTCAGTCTGTTCTTTTTCTATTTCTCTTCTTTCATCCTGACTAATATTCTCCTGTGCCTTAGAGTCATTTGGCTGCTTCTTGCTACTCTTCCTGAAAAAGGATGCTATATCTGCTGCCTTTCTCTTCATTTTTCTCACATTTGACTGACTGCCTGACATTAATATACCGAAACTCCTAGATTAGTATTTAAGAAGTTATTTTCGCATTTAAAAATTCAATTACGAGTGGGGTGGCCAGTGGCTCTGCCCGTCACTAAAGATAATTTTAAAGAGGTGTGTGAACTTGGTAGTACGATGTTAGACAGCATAATATGCTCTGGCCTCCTCCCTGCTTATCATGGTGACGTAATACATAGCAGACTGTCATCACTAAACAGCTGGATGTGTAAGTGGTATTTGCATAATAATATACGTTTCATAGATAATGGAAACGTTTTTGGGTAGACCTGACCTGTTGAAAAAAAGCCTCCATCCCTCCTGAAGTGATGCTGCTCTTCTGTCTAGAAATCTGGCACACAGTCTAGCTATTAATACGACTAAAACTTGACTAACTAATGCCCAGGTCAGGAAGCAGACAGACTGACTTAACCAACTGTCTGCTAGCTGTCACAGGTCACAAAAGGCACATAATTTACAATTCAATTCAACTTTATTTGTATAGCAAATTTACAATGTGGCATTGTCTCAAAGCCGCTTTATAGGGAAGAAAATGGAAAAAACAAGGAAATATATACAATGATACAAGTAACAATGGTATGTAAGTTATCAATCAATTATCAATAATTAAGTATAAAGTCAGATATTTACTATGAAGTATCAAATATCTATTATCCACAGTCTCCAAGTGAGCACTCCAACACGGCAACAGTGGCAAGGAACCCAAACTCCAATGATGAATGTGGAGAAAAAAACCTTGGGAGAACCCAGGCTCACCGGGAGGGTCATTTCTCCTCTGACGCGTTACAACTGCAATCAGTACTTTGGTGTAAGGGTTTATAGATTTACAGAGTTGCAGTCAGTATTCTGATATAAAGTTTTATAAGTTTGCAGCATCATAATCAGTGCTGTTATGATTTAAGTATTGAATTATAGTAATGACTAGTTTTAATTTGGGTCTGGTGATTTTATATTCATTTTATGTTAGTCTGATGGCTGACATAATACAATAAGAGATGTTTAGGTGAGGATGCAGACGTTAAATGAGACTGAGAGCAGCTATAACATCAGACTGCTGGTATAGACAGAATCACTTATTTTACTAAAATATGAGTATAGATTAACAGTTGCATTAATGTAATAGGTGATGGTGGTGGTTGATTTTTCACAGTTCCCATGGTGGTCACCCCCTCCTTAGTCAGGCTGTTGTGAGCGTTGTCTCGTCAAACTGGACCTAATCTGTATCACTCTGAGTCCCTCAGAGAAGAGGGAGAGAGAGAGAAGGAAACAAAACAGGCTTATATTAGCGTAGGGGCCGTTCACACAGAATGTGAAAGCCATGTAGTAAAGTGGGTAAAAAGTGTGCTCAGTTCCGGTTAAGCCTAGCTGTTGTGGCCTAGGTGTAACAGTAGTTGAATTAGGTGAATGCTCGTCTGAAGAGATGGGTCTTTAGTTTAGACTTGAACTCCTCGAGTGTGTCTGAGTCCCGAACACTGCTGGGAAGGTCATTCCAGAGTTTTGGTGCTAGGTAGGAGAAAGATCTGCCGCCTTTAGACGTTTTACATATTCTTGGAATTATTAGCGGACCACGATTTTGTGAGCGCAGTGTCCGCAATGGATTGTATTCTGAAAGTAATTCATGAATATATGAAGGCCATCCATTTTCTGATGTCGTTAATACAGTTTTTTGGCTTAGAAAAGCGATGGGTTTTGCCAGGTTCTGAGGAAATGTAAAGCTGAGTATCATCAGCGTAGCAGTGAAAACATGTTGTATTTCTTAATAATATCTCCAAGATATCTCCAATATCTCCATATATAATGAGAAAACAATAGGACCAAGAACTGAACCCTGTGGCACGCCATATCTGACCTGCGAGTAACAAGACTTTTCCTTATTAACATAGGCAAAGTGGTAACGGTCAGTTAAATAGGATTTAAACCAGGCTAATGCTTGACCTCTAATGCCAACACAGTTTTCCAGTCTATCAAGAAGAATTTTATGATCTATGGTATCAAAAGCTGCACTGAGGTCCAGTAATATAAGAAGGGAGGTTTCACCGCAGTCAGATGCTAAAAGGAGGTCATTTGTAACTCTGAGCAAGGCTGTTTCTGTGCTATAGTGTGGCCTAAATTCTGATTGAAATTTGTCATATATGCTATTTTTTGCTAAGAATGTCTGGAGTTGTCCAGACACTACTTTTTCCAGTATTTTTGATATTTGAAATTGGTCTGAAGTTGGTTAGCTCTCCCTGGTCGAGATTTTGCTTCTTAATGATTGGCCTAATAACTGTTGTTTTAAAGGCTGCTAGAACATAGCCTAATTCTGAGCAATTTATAATATTGAGCACTGGTTCCGACACAGCAGAAAAAACTTCTTTCAGTAGTTTTGTGGGAATGGGATCTAATATACAGGTAGACGATTTTGATGAGTTCAATATTTTTAAGAGCTCGTGCAATGAAATGGCAGTAAATGAGTCTAGTAGTACTTGAGGCATGCTGTAGTATGCAATGCTATTAGACAGAGGCAAGGCTGGTTGAATAGATTCGATATTGTTTCTGATTTGCTCTATTTTATTTGCAAAGAACTTCATACAATCATTACTACTGTGCTGTAGTTTAGCATCTCTGTCTGTTGACGCTTTGCCTTTGGTCAAATTTGCAACAATATTGAAAAGAAATCGTGGATTATTCTGATTTTCTCCAATCAGCTTGCTTAGGTAGATTTTGCCATTTTTAGAGAATGTTTGTATTTTGGGTACAAAGTTTGTATTTGTGGACACTCTCTTTCCATGCATCATGCCATACCTCTAAGTTTGTATTCTATCTACGCTCCATTTTTCTAGCTACCTTTTTAAGAGCTGATAAGTCGTTATTATACCATGGTGCTGGCGCTCTCTCCTTCATCTTCTTTAGTCTAATTGGTGCAACAACTTCTAGGGTACCTGAAAAAGCTTTATTTAAGGTTTCTGCAGCTCCTCCCCAGGAGGGATGAAGGCCATCTCTCTTTAACAGGTCAGGTCTCCTCCAGAAATAATTCCAATTGTTTATAAAGCCTATATTATTCTGCGGGCACCACTTAGACATCCAGCCATGCAGGGACAGTAATCTGCTGTAAATCTCACTACCCAGTAAGCGGGTAAGGGGCCAGAGCATGTTACATTGTCTGACAAAGTATTTGCAAGTTCACACACCTCCTTAATGTTATCTTTGGTGATCTCCGATTGGCGGAGTATCATGTCGTTTGTGTATACATTTATCACATGTGTAGCCCTCCTCGCTGATGGAAGAAGCTAAGCTATGCATGTGGCATGAGGTGGCACAGGTGAGTCACCTAAATATCATAAAATAGAAATTGTGTCTGTTCTCTAAACTGGTAAAATATTTTTAAAGTTACCCAGAGGTCTGATTTCAGATACAATTCTTTTGAAGTTATGGTGCTCAATATAGTATAAATAATTATATAAATAATAAATCAAGATAATAAATCAAGATTCTACTGGTTACTGTATACAGGCCACCAGGGCACCACACAGACTTTTTCAAAGAATTTTCTCATGTTTTATCAGAGGTAGCATTAGCAACAGATAATTGTTAGAAATTTTAACATCCACGTGGAGAATTAGAAAGGTGCATTGGGGTTGGCTTTCAAAGACATTTTAAATCTAATCAGTTTCACAACATGTGTCAGGACCCACTTACTGTCATATCCATACTTTAGATTTAATACTGTCCTGTGGTATAAATGTTGATGACATTTATATTCTGCAACAGACTGAAGATATTTCAAATCCATATCTGGTGTCCTGTTTAACACATTTACCAATGTTTGCAAAATCAGCTCCCTGCCACAAATACTGTAGAATGATAACTTCTGACACTATAGATTGTTTTATTAACAATCTATCTGAACTGTCTCAATTCCTTATCATAACAGATAACTTTGAAAACCTTGACAATGCAACAGAAAATGTTAACTTTCTTTTCTAATACCTTAGACACTGTTGCTCTTTTACGCTTAAAGAAGATAAAGGACAGCATCTCAGTGCCATGGTATAATGAGAAAAAGAAAATGGAGTGTAACTGGAAGCAAACAAAACTAGAGGTATTCCATACAGCATGGATGGAGCGTGTTTCAAATTACAGTAAGGCCTTAAAAACTCTATTTCTGCCTACTTTTCAAATCTTTTAGAAGAAAAAAACAGAACCCTGGATATTTACTTGATACAGTGGCTAAATAAACACAAAGCATTAATATCATAGCAGTGATGATTGTATAAATTTCTTTAATAACAAAATAGATACTGTCAGACACAAAATCATGAACATGCAATTGCATGCTACACAATCACATCAGACAGCGCATCATAGTTTTACCAAGGACCAACTCCAATCTATAGGTATGGATCAACTGTCGAAAATAATTAAATCATCTAAATTAACAACATGTATCATTAATGTTGGAATATGTCCCAAAACTTTGGCTGTAATCAGACCTTTTTTTAAAAAAAAAAAAAAAAAAAAAACTTGATCTCAGGGAATTAGTAAATTACAGAGCCATCTCAAATTTACCATAAGTTTACCTCAAAAAAACTTTCAGAACAAAAATGCTCTTTCCTGGAAAGAAACAGTATCTGCAAGGATTTCCAGTGTGAATTTAGACCATATTATAGTACAGAGACTGCTCTCGTCAGAGTGACAAATGATTTGCTCTTGTCAGCTGATCGTGGTTGCATCTCTTTTCTAGTGCTACTCAACCTTAGCGCAGCCTTTGACACATTGACCACATCATTCTCCTAAATAGGCTTAAAAAATATGTTGGCATAAATGGAACTGCACTGGTATGGTTTATATAATATTTATCTGACCAATTCCAGTTTGTTGCTGTGAATGAAAAGGTGTCATATTGATCACAAGTTCAGCATAGAGTGTTGCAGGGCTCGGTGCTTGGGCCTCTGCTTTTCATCCTTAATAATTGCTACCTCTGGGAGCAATTATTAAGAGACATTAGTTTTCACTGAGTTAGTTTTCACTGCTTTCACTGCCTAGTACTGGGCCTGCCTTTTCAGGCCTAATGAGGTGCATACATTCACCAAACTAACACAATTCAGTTCAATTTTGATTTTATTTAAATACCACTTTTTACAATGTTACATTGCTTCAAAGCAACGTTACATATAATAAAACAGAATAATAATAAAACAGAACAAATGGCAGATATATTCAAGACAAAATACATGGTGTTATTGCAAATAGAATTTGTGAGATGTATATTAATAAATCTAATTAGGCATATTAGGTTTATAGTTGGTTTATAAATTAAAGGTTGACTGAACCAATACAAACTACAATATCATATTAAGCAAGATATGCTGTTCCAGCTTACATAAAGATGGCACATAGAAAGATAACATCTTATGGGACAGTTAAAAAAATGAAAATGACACAATGAAAGAGAATCTGAGACAAAGGAATAACAAAATTGAAGAGTCTTTAGGACTGTAATTATATAATTTCGCTAGAAGCAATATCAACAATTTACAAAACCCTAAGCTAAGTTAGATGTCAGCAGTCTCCGAGTAAGCAAGCCAACAGGGTGACAGTGGCAAGGAACCAAAACTCCAATGATGGAGAAAACACACTGGAACAAACCAGGCTCAACTGAGAGGGACAGTTCTCCTCTGGCACGTTAAAGCTGCAATTTGTAACTTTTTTGGATATGAACAGTGTCGGGTTTGATTATATCTGACAATATGTCAGGCACTGAGAATTGTTTTCTTCCATTCTCTTTCATTATGCAATGTTTAGATACTTTAAGGTATTATTGCAAATCCCTTATACTCCTGTTCTATAATATTTTATCTTCTTTCCCAAGTGCTATCTCCATGTATCTCCATGTTTGCCGGATTGGCATATCTTGCTTAATGATATATGTCATCATTACATGTATCATGTAATTGACTAAATGACACACAGTCTCAATAGTACATACTGTTTTAGTAGGCTGTCTTAATACATTACCCTCTCATAGACCACTAAGATAATGTCAGGGTCACGGGAAACGAACCCAGTTGCAGAAAGCGATTAAACAGAAAAATCACTTTATTTATAAATAAACAAAACAACAACAACCCACGAGGGGGTAAAAACGGATAACAAAACAGGCTGTAACAAGAACTAAGGAGGTCTCCAAAAAAACGGAGCAAAGTGAAACTAAAAACCGGAAAACAAACACAGGACGAAAACACGGCAGGACAGGGACTCGGAACACTTGACGACTAGAAAACAAGATACGACTCACAGTGTGGGGAAAAAAGCCACATAGGAAGCAGGACGAACCGGCACAAGACAGAAAACACAGGGGCATTAAATAGGACAAAGACAATGACAAACAGGTGCGTGAAATAAGCACAGACAAGACAAGAGAACAAGGGGGCGGGGCCAAAACGCGAAAGTAAACAAGACAGATGCCATGTGCTTCCACACGAAACAAGGACCCAGAGCATGAGTGCAGATCCCAACTCCAAGAAACAAGAACCAAGACTAGAAGGATTCAGGATCTAAACAACATGCTCTGACACAGAACACGGGGATGTCAGGATCCTGGCAAGATAATCTAGAAGGACTCAGACAGGAAGCCAGGACCCTGACAGATAAAGTGCTATATAAATAAAATTGAATTGAACTGGATCTATATGTAGATTTGCAGTGAGTTTAAGAAATACAAAATCTAAAAATAATCCATAACATGCACAATGATTCCTAACCTGAAACAATATGATAAATTCAACATCCAGCAAGAGATAAGGACAAACAATGGTAAATATATATAGACTAATCAGGGGAAACATGAAACACCTGGACACAGTTAGCGTGGTAACACTAAAGACTACAAAGACCAGGGACATGGACTACAAAACTAGAACCACATATAACAAAACAGACATGTGACATATGCAGAAATATCTGTCTATTTGTCTGTCTATTTGTCTGTCTGTCTGTCTGTCTATCAATTGCTTGGTAATACAAATTGCTAATCAGCCAATCACATGGCAGCAACTAGATCAGCGTCTAGATGTGGTGAAGACGACTTGAAGGTCAAACCGAGCATCAGAATGGGGAAGAAAGGGGATTTAAATGACTTTGAATGTGGAACTTGTTGGTGCCAGACGAGCTGGTCTGAGTATTTCAAAAACTGCTGATCTACTGGGATTTTCACACACAACCACCTATTGTGGTTTACAGAGAATGGTCCAAAAAAGAGAAAATATCCAGTGAGCAGCAGTTGTGCAGCTCACTGGATGCAGAATACCATCTCTGAACGCACAACACGTCGAACCCTGAAACAGATGGGCTTCAGCAGCAGAAAACCAGATTTGCATCATAGATGTGCAGCCTACAAATCTGCAGCAACTGCGTGATGCTATCATGTCAATATGGATCAAACTCTCTGAGGAATATTTCCAACACCTTGTTGAATCTATGCCACGAAGAATTAAGGCAGTTCTGAAGGCAAAAGGGGGTCCAATCCGATACTACCAAGGCATACCTAATAAAGTGGCCAGAGAGTGTACTGTGCAAAAGTCTTAGGCACATTAGTATTTTCATACACAAAAATGGTTTTAAGCAAGTTATTTATAGCTTTTGTTTAAGACTTTTGCACAGTACTGTATATATACACAGATGTTGTCATATCATACACCCATAAGGGTAATACTTGAATACAGTGACCTTCTGTGTCAAACTGAAAAGTTTAATTTGGTTATATTGTTAAAAATATAATAATGTAATATAAAATGTAATTATTCCTCTGGCTGTTGCTATATTTTGTTATTTTTTATTGTTATTTTATTGTAAAGATACTGGTCTGTTTAACAGCAATTTTGTTATTTTGCTACCTCCTGTATGATACTGACACCTTACTGAACTCCTTTATTATCTGAATATACTGACTTACAGACACTCATTTTGCATACCCACACACTAAAGTTCTCGGTTATGACAGTAACCATGGTTCCCTGAGAAGGAAACAAGATGCTTTGTCACCAATAGCAACGCTATGGAGCACCTCAGCATGATTACACCCTGAAGTATGTTTCCAATCCAGCCAATAGTGAGAGTGAACTTCAAAAAATTTACATATCTAGTTATTCTTCAAACATTTTTCTATGAAAGGCTAAAATTTCTGACTCTTAGTTAGAAAAAACTCCTAGAGATTTCAAGCTACAATCACCAAACTTTGCAGAGATCTTCAGACTGGTCTAAGAAAGTGTGCTATATGTTTTCTAAGGGATCAGACTTACAGTTTGTCTGTCTGTCTAGCAACCACCCAGGGTAGCTTAGCATTTGCGTAGATACACCCTAGTAACCACCCCAAGTACCCTAGCAACCATATAGCAACAGTCTAGAATACTCTAGCAACCGCATAGCAACCCCCTACCAACCATCCTGAGTACCTTAACAACCACACAGCAACACCCTAGCAACCAGTCAGTGTACTCTAGCAACCGCACAGCAACACCTTAGTAACTGCATAGCAACCACCCTAAGCACCATAGCAACACCCTAGCAACCACTCTGATACCTTAGCAGCTGTACAGCAACTCCCTAGCAACCATCCAGAGTACCCTAACAACTACACAGGATATATGATATATAATTCTGAGATGTTCTGAGAACATTTCCTGTTAGCTGAGCAACTGTCAACGTTGTAACCTTATGCAACAGTGTAGTGTGTGAGAGATCAGACACACAATAGCTAGTTATATTTCATAAATATAACTACATATATCTCACTCAGCAAACTAACTATGCTCTTGGGGTGTAGGTAGAACTACTCCCCCAAACTGCAATTAACACCCAGATGCAGAACCAGGCTTCTGGTGACTAAAGCAACACATAGCAGAGCATCTAGGTACAACCCAAAGGAATGTAGAGAGATTCACTCTCATTTAAATGAATGTTTTAGAAGTTAATCAAGATCACATGTATGTTTGTTTTGTGTCTATGACTTGCATTTTTGAGTTCCTGAGCATTAATGTCCATTATATTTTGATAACTTTGGTTTATATTAACATTATAAAAATTCTAAAGTTTTCTATCTTGACATCCAATCAAATTCAATATGCAAAACAGTATACAACTCTTGACCCTTGACTCTGTGACATCCTCACCAGTTTAAAGACCAGTGTCCAAGAACACAAGTTATTCTTCTGCTCTTCCCCTCTCATGTCTCTTCTGCTTCCTCTTGAGAATGCTGGGCTAGATAGTCTTCAGCAGACCTCTAAGCTTGTGCCACGCTACGGCCTTGTCTTTCCATTCATCAAAGACCTCTGCATCAGACTGGTACAACATCCAGCGAAGATCAACTGGAGCCTCAATTAACTGCATCAGGACACTTTTTTTTAATGGGCAGAACATGCAAGTATCATACTTAATCCTAGTAACTGATGCATTAACCATCATTACCATCACTGAGGTGTGTTTAACTATCATAACCATCACCGAGGTGTGTTGAAATTAATAAACTGATGGTTCCTTCAGGCTGTTGATCTTCTGAATTTCCAGAAACTTCATTCTTTAATTTACAATTTACTGTCTGTGTGTGTCTGTGTGTGTGTTAGAATAGTATGTGTTTAGTCTAGTTAATAAAGTCTTGCTTGTATCACACTTGATGTTGTGGTGGTTCATGCTCCTGATCTGGAGTCCCTAATCCTGCTGGTTTTGCTACATGCTCTATAAGAGTGTTAAATCAATTAATTTAATGGAGTTAAATTATTGGAGTTACATTTTAATTGATTAAGATTTCCCCAAATCATTTATTGATCCTAATCAATTATTAATATTTCTCTTTTGAAATGTTTGTACCATGTAAGATCAATTGATGGGAAAAGGCAAAATTTAGCTGCTATAATAAGAATCCTTGTATGGCCAGTGATGAATAGATTCACACTACACCTCACAATGGGACATTCTCTTCTGTGCACTGCTTGGCTGAGGACATTGTGCTGATGAGGGATTTTGCCATGTGTGGCTATATATTATTGATGAGTATTCTTGGAAATTCAAGAATAATGCTCTCCCAGTAATAATGCTCTCCCCATAATGCTCTCCTAGTTTTATTTAAAAAAGCAACACTCCACAGTGTTGATGGAGTGTATGTTTTTTGATTAATGAGACGTGATTGAACAAACCTCCACTTTCATTTCTTCATCTGTTTCCCTTCTGGGTCATTCTTCACCCTTTTTGTGCAACTGATGATTTTTGCTGATGCTAGCAAAAAAGTTTCCATATTACAGTTTATTTGTCCTTTTTTTTCTCACTCTTAGCAGAGGATATCTTAAAGGCGAAACATTTTTGATGTTAGAATAGTTTTCCATTAGGCTGATTCCTTTGGAAAGTGTGGTGCTGTCAAAGCGTGCTTTATTTGAGCATCCCGGTCAGCCTAAGAAGACAGCTTTGGCTAAACAACTGGCATAAGTACTGATGGGAATGAAAAATTGTCAGAGCTGTGTGTGTATGAGGGAGTGCTGTGCGCTACACTGCATTAATGGCTTTCATACCTGCTTAAGGTACTGCTTGAGGTTGATGCATTAGAAGCCTTTCTTTAGAAATCTAGATTGGTTAATGGTGAGGCATTGAGTCTTTAAGAGATTCCCGATGAGGGTTGAGTCAGAGAAAGCAGAACTTCTCACATGAAGTGGTTGTAGTTACTGGCTGATTAGTTTCTAGGGTTTGTAGGTGATCTAAAATGTGCTCCGGATTCTGTTTGTGGTATAAAAGCTAAAAGCTGACTTGGTCTCAATTTTAAATCAGATTTTTGAGAGAAGGCCTTTGGCTGACTAATGTTGTGGGTACAAAAGCTAAAGCTGACTTACAGAAATCTGTAGATAATCTCAAGCTTTTAAATGTAATTTTTTTTTGTTGATAAGATACCCATATATGTTATGATACTTATCAAAAGAGAGATTGATTGAGGAATCAAATATAAAAGACCCAAATATAAAGTAATTGATAAAAGGGATTGAATATAAAAGATTGTCAAACTCATGCTGAAAGTGACAATCTGGATAATATTTAAACCTCAGTGCAGGCTCCTGAACATGACTTGGGCCATTTAGAGTTTAAACCTCAACTTACTACAGACACACTTGCAACAGGACCAAAATAGGCCCTGTTAACTTCCTCAAATCAGTTTTTACATCCGAATGGCTCTTCATCAGAAAACCCTCTCATGAGGGGCTTAAGTATACAGAAGCAAGGTTATCAATTGTTAGATCAGGGCCAGTTTTTGTATTACTGGGTAGTACAAATACTTAAGGTCTTAGGAGCTACAATAAGCATCCAAATTCTGTAGAACCATTTGGAGTTCCAAGTAATGTTGACACCAATCAATATGTTGCCTATTAATCCAGTCAAACCTTAGTAAGTCATGGAATGAATCATTACTATTCCATGAGGGAGGTCAACACAATGCTGACCATAAGCCCCCAATTCATCTGGAAGTGATTGTAGAAAAAATGTTGGCTCAGCTCAGGTGCCAGCTCAGATGAAATACTTCTGAGTGCCCCTGAAAGTACTGAAAGTATTAAATCACTTCATTACTCTTATGAAAATGTTTGGCACCCCAGAAAATTTCATGAAACCTACAATACTCGTGACTCATTCAGAAGTTGATCTCCTGTCTATAATTCTGAGTGGTAGTCAACCAATCACAATTTTGGGGCTCAAAATCCCCAAACACACAATCTAATGTCACAAGTTGCTTCAAACCACAACCTAGCTTTCCAGAGCATGGGCTAATGTTTGCTTCCATTCAGAATACCCATCAATACTAGTCTTTTAATGCCAATCAAAATTGCAGAAATGTCCAGCCAACCCCTGGCACTTATGCCAGCTCACCCCAAGGTGGCTATCAGGTCTTCTCCTCTTTTAAGGAAACAAAAAATAAACCAAGTGGCCTTGGTTTGAGTGAATCAAGACTGTGTGCTATTAAAACGTCTGTTGCTGACTCTGAGATCAATGTAAGGCTTAATAAGTGGGGCAAAAGCAGCTTTGGTAACCTCCAGAACCAATAAGCTTCTGGTGATAATGTTGGTTCTTTATCTAATAGTGGTGCCTCTAAGGTACTTTGACCAAAAGCAAGAGCACTATGTACAGACACCTGTTAGCTCTTCAGTTCCACAACATCATTGTTACAAAAAAGTCCAGAGCCAATCCACTGTAACTCATAAAATAATCACCATTGCAAATGAATTTGGCAAAGGTGTTATCTGGAGATTTTCTCCTACTTTTTCCAGCAGTTATATACTAAGTTTAATTAAAAATGCAACACTTTTCTAATTCCATATTTTAATTGTGACTTTCAGAAAAAAAATAGCTGCAGGTCTCGGCCAACAGTGCCCAATCACGTTTTGGGGAGTGAAACTTAATAAGCTTAATTTAGGAGCAGTTACCATTGTTTGCTGTAAAATAAATACAACTGCTTCAAATTGGTGGATATTTTTTAAACATTTACAGTGTTCAAGGAACCTGTCCTTCCTCAAAACACTTAGTTACTTAGGTTTCTTGCATAAATGTTCAGAATTGTATATTAATTTGCAGTAGATTAATATTGTCTGCTGTAGATTCCCGGTTGTTCCAGGCATAAGGAAATTTTGATTACTGTATACAGCAGAGGTTGTCAAAGTGCGGGGTGCGCCCCGCAGCAGAATACTGTTGTCAGTCCTCTATTTTAGCCCTTAATATAGGGGGTAAAGTCAAGACTCCAACTGCATTTTCAGTTAGGCACAGCCGATCTTCCAACACCAAACAGATGCGTTATAGTGTGGTATTACGCCTTTCAGACAGATAAAAAGTTGGAGATCATTCTCTCCTGTGCTGGTTGACTGCATCATTCAGAGAAACATAAAGCACAATGGCCTTTTAATCTTTCTGTAACTCGCACTACACGGACAACAAAGAGAATAAAAGCTATGTGGATTAAACAAGATATATAAACTACACTGATAGCAAAATAAGGTGCTTGAAGAGGAAGAATAATGCAATAACTCTGCTCCAAAATAATACAACACAGTCTTTTAAAGTGATTGTTGTCTTTGCTGTTAATGCGTGACAACAGGCGTTAACAACTCAGCTTGTTGCATCTATGTTACGTTTTGTGATAGTATTTTATTCATACAATCAACTGTCTCTCTGAATTAGTTGTCCATTTGTCCCACTGTGTTTGATACGCACATACTGTCTACAACCATGCCCATCCTACCACGTTAAAAAACATATTTAAATTTATATAAAATTATTAGTTTTTATGCTTACTTTTTAAAACGTTCCACTGACAATGCAATGATAATGTTTTTATGCTAACGTTTTTAAATGTTCCACTAACAACGCAATAATAACATTTTCATGCTAACGTTTTTAGAACATCTATCAATGGCAGATAACGTTAAGGAAACATTGTACTAACGTTATTGTAAGAACATTTTTTGATAACTTTGAGAGAACCTTTAGATAACATTAGTCAAAGTTACGAGAATGCTTAATGCTTAATATTTTTAAGTAATATTTCAAGTTTACTACAGTTTATTATTCGTTGTCTCTGAAACTGTATAGTTGTAAATTGTCTTTTAAAATTTTACAAATGATATAGTTTGGAGAGAAATAAATTTAATAAGCAGTTCCTCCTCCCTATGATTTATCGCTTCTTTGTTTTCCTTACCTTGTAAGTTGCCTAAATGTAATGTAATGTTCTTTATAAATGTAATTAATTTTTTGTAATATAAAAATACCAAGTTGATATTTGTATACTGTAAGAATGACAGTTTGAGTTGCCTGCCTCTGTTCTAAATATAGAAACACATCTGCTCCAAATAGATAGCTATTGCAGTGTAATATGCTTCTACCTACCAAAGGAACGTGAAAACCTATTCTTCTTTACTGATGCTGTTGTTCATCAGTGCATTTTTTAGTAATGCAAAATACTTGTCTACAAAATGCTATCTTATTTATACTAACAACGGCCAAAAAAACAAACACCAAAACTTGAGGAAATGTAGGATAGCTCTGTAATTTTGGCATTTAGGCAGATAATGTTCAAACCAAGAGTGTTATGTCGAACCAGTGGATATTGGAATCCAGCCCTGTGGAGCGTGCCACAAAGTCTGTCACAAGGATGCTAATGGCAATACCACTGGGCTGGAGACAGCCTGCTTTCTTCCTGCCAGAGAAAAGCCAGAGAAACATACAGGTCCTTAAGGTTTAAGGACCTGTATGTGTGGGCCTTGCACTTTTGTGGCTAGCTGCAGGAGCTTTTGTAGTGTTCTGACTTAGGGTTAGGACTGTGGACTGTACCGTATATGCCAGCATTTGCCCTGTCTGATTTTGAGTGACATGTCAGCCGTCATTACACAGGTGGAAAACTTTTTTCAACTTTTTCCAGTTGAAAAATTGAGATGGACAGTCCGACCTATTTCAGCAGCTTACAGGAAGACTTTATTGATGGTGACAATGCAGAGGATGTGGACAAACTCATCACATGGAAGCTTATGGAGGTCTTCTCTGAGTTCGAGATCAATGAACTGGCAAAGTGCAACTCAGACTCCATGTTCTTGCGACAGTCACGAGAGAGCAGTTAGCTGATCTTGGATATTGTGCAAGAGCACAACATGGAGGAGCAGGAGGCCGAGTGCAGGATTGTGCGAGAGATCATTTGCATCAGTACATGCAAGAGCAAAAAGAGGCACAGATCAGGTCAAATGAGCTACAGCGAGATGGTGGAAATGAGACATGGAACAGCAGGAAAAGTAGCCTAAAGAGCAGCTTCAGCTACAGTGATCGAAGTGAGTGCCATCCACATTTCTTCCTTTTAATCACTGTATAGTCTTCAAAAACATCTTGTGTATAAGTCTTGTTCTCAGTGGCTTGCTTCAGTGGAACATAAAAAGTTATGCAGAATGTCTGTGCTGTCTTATGACGTTTGGTTTCAAGTTTTCTTAAATCATGTAATAAATTGTAGATGTTAGTAATCTAATAGTAATAGTGAAATAATAGCACGATAGAATGATAACATGGTAACATGTCAAGAACAAATAGCCTTTGGTATAATGGCAGTAAATCTTACATAATGTCTCTACAATGTAGAGAGTGTTGGTGTTTTTGTCATTTTTGGAGCTTGATAGTGTCAGTTACCATTTATTTTAACTATACAACTATAACATTCTGCCGTAAATCTTTCTGGGTGTAAAAACTAAAGAAAGTCATATGTATTTTAAATATTATGGGGGTGAATATATGATTAGTAGAGTTGTTATTTTGGGGTACATTATTATTTTGCTGACTTATGTTTTTTATTTTCTGGGTTGAAGTATAGACGTGGGATTGCCATTACACTTTAATTTAAAAGTTTTGTTCACATGCTTTACTTTAGATTAAGAACAATAAGCTCATTACAGTGTAAGCTTATGACTATGATCAGGGTGAGAAAATGACACTTGCCTCCAGTCAAATGCATACATTTCAGGTGACATGTAAGGTCACAAAAAATGTCATTGATTAGTTAAAAAGCAGCAATAATTATTTTCATTATCTTTCAAAAGCTGCAAATTTGATGTATACTTGGTATACACATAAAAGTCTCTCTGCGCCAAGTCTTTTCCTGTTTTGTGTGTTGGAGTTATGGAGTGATGGAGTTCACTGCAGTGATGATGCTAATTCGGGACAGCAATGCTAATTTTGCAGCACTTGATCTGACTCAAAAATAGTAAAATTGGAGGCGGCTAAAACTGCCCAACGATTGCTTGGGACCAATAGTTATATCATAATTTATTTTGAAGTATATCCTTAGAAGTGATTCCACAGGCAACATTGGGGTTTTCTATGGTAGAAGAATTGTATTTATGCTTCTGTTGCTTGAACTCCTTGGTCATGTGTGAAGTATTTCAATGTGCAGTGTCTAGGTGACATTTGAAAACAACTAATTTTGAAGAATGAAAACTAGTGGCTAAGAATGAGAAATAAGAATGAGTTATATTTTAGGATCATTGTATAAATATTTAAAACAACAGAAAAACTGTTTCAGTTGTTGTTCTGCAAAAAAATGTTTTTGCAATTTGGAGTGAAACTTTTTACAGCTGGAAATCATGTCAGTTTGAACAAATTTTTTAACCAATAAGTACAGTCAAATCCCGGCAATGTTTTAAAATATAACAGATGTATATATATATATATATATATATATATATATATATATATATATATATATACCTGCTGCTCGTTATATACAAGTAACCATGTTGGTGACATTTCTGTTATGATTACTTATAGTTTATTAATCATCATCAAGCACCTATGGCCTATCCATGATATATTGTGAGTCATTATTGTGCCAGAAATTTTAACATGTGATGTTATCTTACACATGGCTGTGTTCAAGTCCTACAGTAAATGGGTGAAATAGATTTAGAAAAACAATTAAGCTAATCATACCCTGTGGAATTAAATAATTTATTGATTACTTACTGGGGCAGAAGCTACTCTTGCCTGCACTCTCTGATAACCCTATACCCTGACACTGAAACACAAGCATGATTTAACCAGACCCATGGAATTACTCTGTGATGCCAAATGTGAGGCAGAAAAAAGCCTATTGAGAATACCTAAGTATACCTGGTGATCTATTGAAAATACCTTCATGTTTTCACCACAAGCGTGTGTTACCTCTGGGTTACTTTTAGGAGGTTGGTATAAACCTGTATAAAACTAACCTCCCCCCCACCACCTGTATAAAACTAACCCAAGACCGTCCACAAACCAGAGAAATGCACTTTCACCATTATCCATTCAGTTTCTTGACTCCTAATGTAGTTCCACTGCCACATAAAGCACCACAGTGGTCAGTGGTTTAGCTTGTAATCTGTCATAGTCTTAGTTATATGCTAAGTCATGATTAAATCAAAGCCTTGACAAAGATTTAAATCTTTATCAAACCTTACTTCATACAGGATATCCCTGATTCTGTTTAATGAATCATCACAAATATGATTTATCGTATACCATCAAAACTACTGAAGCTTGTCTTACCTGATCAATAATAATGCATTCTGTTTATATGCAGGTCCTGTATGTATTTATACATGTCTATGAAAAGACCTTTATGCTAGTGTAACATGGAAGCAACCCACAAGGTTGTGGGTTGCACGCCACCTGCATTAAAAACTGAGATCCCAGGAAACTCAAAATATTCAAACACTCTTACAAACACGAAGTAGCCTATGGGGAGGCGCAAAATATCAGCCACTCACACAACCATTGCATATACAAAACTCTTTATTACATTAAAACATAGTGAAATAGTGACAACACCATAAGAAAAGTCCTTGCCTCAATATTGTTGGCCAGAACTGTCCATCTGCAAATATTGGACCAGGCAAGCATCTTATTAACTCAGTCCCCACAGCATTCCCATCAAGAGCACACAACACGCTGATTAAAAGAGAAAATGTCAAGGTCCTGGCTTCTTGTTTTGAGAATTCTAGATTCTATTGCCAGGATCCTAACAGCCCTGTGTTTTGTGTCAGAGCATGATGTTTGGATCCTGACTCAATCCTTGTCTTCGTTCTTGTTTCTTGGAGTCAGGATCTAGATCATGCTCTGTGTCTTTGTGATCTGTAGAAGCACATGGCCATTGTTTGTTTACTTTGTGCCATGTGCTCTCCTGTCTCATGTCTTGACCCCGCCCTCGTTTCTTCATTATCAATCCCTTCATTAGTCCATTCCCCCCACCTATCTGCCCTTGTTACATGCCTTGTTTGCTGTCCTATATATGTATCTATCTAGTCTTGTTTTGGTTCATGTTATCCCCCTTGTGGGATTTTTATTTCAATTAAGTTTAATTTTAGTTTAATAGCTGATCTGTAGTTGGGTTCTCCTTTACCATTCCTAAAAGAAAAGGGACAACACTGCCAGTATTGCAGTCGAGTTGAAGACTACTAGTGCATACTAGTGCATAAAAACAATAATCACTGCTACTCACATTAAATTTAAATACCCCTACACAGCAAATAATTTACAACACATAGAAGGACCATTACAATTGTAGTACCCATGGCAATGACTCTAAAAACATGCAGATAAAAAAAAAAAATGTATCAACCGGTCCATGCCCACCTGTTACTCTTAACAACTGATTATATTTATCAGTCCAATGGGGGAATGACGAAAAGATAACATACAAAATATGCAAAACCCAATACAAAATGTACATATACATAAATCAATACACCACACAAAAGGAAATTACAATAAATCCAATTAACAAAACAGTTCTACTTTATGACACTAACAGGGAAGTGCACTACTGGTCAAAAGTTTAGGATCATTTCCTCTTATTTATATTTATTTGTTTATTATTTATATTTCCCAAATTTAGAATAATATTAAACCCATCACAAACCAATAACACAATTGCAACTGTGGAAATTGTTTTGTGACTAAAAGCACCCAGAATTAATATACTCCATGTTATATTTTATCATCTTCAATGTAGTCATAATTTGCCTAGAATTTGCAAAATAGTACACTTGCCATTTTATCATCCAGTTCCTTGAGGTCTCAACCTAGGAAGCGTTTTAAACAATATTGAAGCAATTTTCATCTATGTTTGAGTCTCATACTTTTTACTCATTATTTGGTTCAAGCAATCCAGTTTTACAATATTTAAAAAAAAAACATTTAGTTTTCTAATTAAAGAAATTAGAAAGAAATTAATATGTTGACACAATTATATTTGTGTCTACAAAAGTAATTTCAAACATTGAAAGACACACCATTTACAATACACCAGATTAAAAGGATATAAAAATCATACATAATGTAGACAGTGAACAAAGTTGAAATCAGCCTGCATTTTATATGTCTCATTAAAGCAGATCTCTGTGGCAACAGCAAACAAACACAACAGGTTTGACAAGTTTTACAGCTGATATAGTGGGAATAAGAGCACTGGCTCCACATTAGAGTGTGCACGTAGTGGGAGATACTGCTTTCAGTTTTGTGGGCCGAGAGGCATTTTTCCCTGAAGATAGATGCATCTTTTAAGAAAAGTAGTAACCGATTAATAATCAATAATTAGAATTCACATTTTTCTAGGAATGTAGCCTTTTACTGTTTCATGGACTTTGCTCATATAAGCAAATGTTGTGTGTAAAAATGTAAAGGTTTCATGGATATTTTTAGATAGGAATGTTTAAATTCAAGTCTGGTTCATTATTCGATCAATCAAAGTTAATAATCTAAAATTATCAAGTTAATGAATTTAAAATGACACTTACCTGAATCAGCAGGTTTTCTTATTTAATGTGCATGACATGAATACAGGCTGCTCATCTACATGTGTAAAACCTAGAAACATCATGACTGAGCAGACAGTGAGGGTTGTAACACTTTCCAATGTACTTCCACTGCAGCCACAATTATTGGGCAAGGTGATTTTTGTTGGTATTATAAGTAATGTATGCAATATGCTGTATATTACATTCAAAGACATTTTCATTTGTTTTTAGTTACATTAAAATATTTACTATATGCTTGCTATCCAAATGTGGGGTGGTTGTAGATTTCTAACTTATCTGTAGAAAACAAATGTAAGAATATTATATCCATGTTTGAGACATTACAATAAACAACTAGATTTGTTGCATAGTTTATAACACATAGTTTAGCACAATAATCCACAATTCAGTTGTATAAACTTATAAGAAGTCCAAATAAGATAGAAGCTCTTTAAATTAATACATAGTTTTAAATCTATTAGAATTATATTGAGTGGCATTCTGTGGTTTTAATTTAGAGTTAATTTTTCTGCCTAACTATACTAAGTCTAATGTCATTGTTTTGGTGCATTTTGTACTATGCACACTGGCTCAAAAGCCAATTATAAAAACAATTTATAAGGTCACAAATACCTGTGTAGCTACAACTACACAACATCTACAATCAGAATGCCTGTAACACCCCTTCTATTTTTAAAAATCAGCCTGGAACTTTGAATGACCATAGAGTAAAAAATACTTATTAAACATCCAAAGACAGTTCTTATTTACAGTGCCACTATACAGGGCATTTGGACCCAAACAGACCACATCATGAGCACCTCCTGCTGGCCTCATAACGCTCTCCCCCCAGTAACCTCCCATCTAGGTGCTAATCAGCTTCAACATCGATTAGCCTCAATGAACTGTAGGGGAAGGGAACACTCCTGACTGTCACAGAAGCACATTGTCTAAATTTAAATGCATTTCTGTATTTGTTCGTCAAGTATTTTATGTAATTTGTAGTTTTTTTCAGTCTTACATAAACTACAATTTTTGTATTAAAGTATCCAAAACAAATTGACACAGTGTAATATATTTTGTTCAGTTTTCTACATTATCACAAATGTTTCCAAGTATTTGTCAGTCCAGAAAAGTTTGCAATTTTAAATGAGCACCATTCCTTGTCACTTGTCGCCTGTCAATGATGTAATATTCATGTTATCCCAGGTTTCTGCTTGCATTGCCATAGAAACCATGGCGACACATTTGCTTCATCCCAGTTTGCCTACTTATACTATACCCTAAAAGTATGTACTTTTTTGTTATGGAAAAGTATATACATTTTAGTGCATAGCACTAAATGCAATGTTTAGTGCAAAAGAGTGTGCAAGTACTGGGACATACTAATGCATAGAGAAAATGACCATTGATGCCTAGAAACGTGATCATTAACAATTAACTCCTATTTCCATTTAAGTATTTCTTCATTCATTATTTCTTATATAATGTTTACTATATAGTTTAATTTGTAATGTAAAGCTGCTTTGAAGCAATGTAACATTGTAAAAAATGCTATAAAATTCAAATTGAATTAAAATTGAATTAACTGAAGCGTCACCTTTTTGGTTAATTAATTCAGTGCAGCATCACCCTCTTACTATGAGTTTTGGGTAATATCAGTCATTAGTGTTCAAGGATCTGCACTTTGAATTTTCACCAGAAATAGCAGACCATCCGGGTACTTTAGGGATACTCATTTCAACATACTACGAATTGGGACATGCTAATACTAACTTGAATACTATTTAGGATAGATAGTGTATGAACTGGGATGCAGGGAGAGACTTGCAGAGTGATAAAATGCAGAGTAGTTGTAGTGTCTAGCATGCCACTCTGTTGTTGTTTCGCACAGTCATCATGGACCACAATTATTTGTTATAGTTTGCAGCAGAATCTGTTGTAATCACATGTAATGGGGTGTGATCACATGTAACAGTTATTAAAAAATGCTAGTGGCAAAAATTACGTATTGTGCCTTTATATGTTGCAACCTTTAGTTTTATCATGTTTGCTAAGTGTTGTTCTTTGGTTTTCTGGTGCTTATCTTAGATATGATGCTTACAAAAGAACAACCTACATTGTAAATACCAATTTTTGAATTTCACTTTAAAAAGTGTTACTTTGATTGCACAATCACCTGACCCATTTTTTCATTGAAACAACTATTAAATTAGTTTAAATACTTTTAATTAATACAGACAAGCAGTGTCACAGTTATAGCATAGTCTGCATACTGTCTATCACCAAGTAAAAAAATGTGCTAATGAACATTGGCCCGAGAGGAAAAGCCAGTGAGCACTGGGCAAGTGGAGGAGTTGTGGGCTGAGTCACGCCTACCTATAAGCAGGTATCTCCCTCCGGCTGATCACCAGCTCCCCTCCACTCTTTGGCAGACCAGGTTTCACAAAGAGCACTTTTTACATTCTAAAAGATCTTCCTACGGATGATGTGTGTCTTTTTAAAGATGTCTTTCTGTCTATGTGTTTGGGTGTGGTGCTTCCTGACCTCGTTCAATGGCCATGATTGCTGCGTCACATGCCTGGGCAAGAAGCATGCTAAGGCAGCATTCACGGTCAGGTTGTGCTCTCATTGTGAGGATGAGGATCGGATGTCGATTGTTGTGTCTGAGAGTGGGCTGCTCTGAGCAGGAGGAGGAGGCAGGACTTCCCCCTTCAATGCGAGTTGCTCCCGCTAAGTCAGACTCAGAGCTGAACCCTCTATCCAGTCCAGAGAGAAATCCAAGTCCTGTTCTGTCCCGCTCTGGTGCATTTCTTCCCTGAAGTGGATGCAGAGGTTCAGAAGTCATGGAAGACTGCTCGCAGTCCAGAAGCAGACAGAGGCTATCAGGCACATCTTCCATAGGGGATTCCATCCCCATGCCATGTCCTGGCCCCCAGTCTGCTTATCGCCAAGGGTGTCCCACTGCAGCTCCTACACCACCCCACCCCGGACTGAGGCTGTTCTTTGTACCATCATAAAGTCAACTGTAGGAAGTCGATGCCCAGTCTTCGATGCCCTCGAGAAATAAAAATGCTAAGCAACCCTGCGATGAGTGGTCTGAAGTACAGTGGGACTGTTTGATTTCATGAGGTGGTGACCGCACTAGGGCTGGGTGGAGAAACTTTTGTTTTCTTTTGTTCCACCACCACATTGTCTGCTGAGTTGTCTGGCACCACTCCAGGCACGTCTGTCACCCCCTGTTACTACTCGCATAAAGTCTGGGTGCCTGGCTAGTGCCAGAGTCTGGAAGTAACTTAGCATCATGCTAAATAATTCTAGCATCATACTAACATCATGTTAGCACCATGCTAATATCATGCTAAGTCATTCTAAAGCCATTCTAGCATCATGCTAAGTGATTCTAAGTGATTTATTGTAATATTCTAGTACAATAAATAGTATTAATTGTAATAATACTATTTATTGTACTAGAAATAATTGTAATATTCTGATATATATATATTTATATATATATATATATATATATATATATATATATATATATATATATATATATATATATATATTTATAATATGAATCATCTGTTTGTCTGTGGGTCTCTAGAAAGTTCTGCCTCCGTCTTGTCTGTTTTCGGTAAGAACCGCCTCATCCCTACAGCGTTACAAATCTCGCATCCGATTGGTTCGCACGCTTGAGCTACAGATACGTATGATTTCATTGATCAAACGAAACCTCGTGGTTGCGCTTGTATCTAGGAAGTAGTAAAGGCAACACGAGTGGTAGCGTGACTCTTAATATCGCGTATCATTGAAGTGTTTCTGTGATTTATCTGTAACAGTGAATATGGGTGATGATGAGGACAAATTTGATGGAATGTTGCTGGCCATGGCGCAGCAGCATGAAGGCGGAGTTCAGGAGGTAATAACTGAAGTCTGACGCCATTGCAAACGGATGTTGTTCATTTACGTATACCATAATATATTTACATTAACCACAGTTTACGAAGTGATTGGCTTGGTAAAAACAGCACAACATTATAGGGTTCATTTAACTGTTAATATTTGAATAATTTAAAGATTACTGTGTTGTTTCCTAGAATGTTTAATGTTTTATTCCTGTTAACAGTTGGTGAACACATTCTTCAGTTTTCTGAGGAGAAAAACAGATTTCTTCACAGGAGGAGAGCTTGGAGCACCAGAGAAGGTATGGTGAGGTCACATTATCACTTAAATGGTCACATTTCAATTGACAAATTAGAACATGATCTGCTTTTCTAGTTGAACATAAAAGGTGAATTTTTGCAGGCGAGCTCGTGTCCTAAAACGCTTAATGTGGCAAAAGACTAAACGGCACTTTGATGAGCCATGATACACCTTATTAATAAAGCGTATTATGTACATAAATGCAGAAGAGTCCAGAATATGAACACAAAGCGCTAAAGGGCATGTTAAGCATTTCAGTATGTCCGGTGTTCCTTTCTTATAAAAGGACTGAAACGGAGGAAAACTAGTGATGTGAGTTAGATAATTGTATATATTGATGTAGTGGTTGCTGCTTTATCTTTTATTTGTTTTTATATAATGTATAGGGTTTGTATTTTTGTTGCGTTCATAGTACATTTGCCGGTGTCAAAAAGATCGATTTATGCGTGTATTAAATTTATTTATAAAGGCTCATTATTATGGTTTAATATTTCTCTGTACTGTAGAACAATGTTAGCAATGTAACATATAACATTCTAATACTTGAAACGCAAACCATTATCTAATATTCCCCAGTACACATTTACATAATTAAATGAACATTAATGTCATAAACCTCCGTCCAGTAGACTAATGGCTTAAATTAATGACTACCAGTTGACCAGGAACATTCTTAGTCAGGGGCAATACATGGTAATGCATGGTATTATTGAAAATTTTGTTTTCCCATATGATGTATATTAATAATATTAATTACCAATACTATACAGTAAATACTGTAACTATAATACAACACTGTAACTAATACTATACAACAATACTTTAACTATTTTGTTATATTGTTAAGATGAAAAAGGTGATTTTACAAACAGTGGAGATGTGGCTTACAAATTACAAATTGCTATCATATAGGACACCCAGATTCCTAACTGACGATGGGGGTTTTATAGCGCATCCATCAAAAGTGAGACAGTATTCTAGGTTGTATAAGAATAAGTACAACTTCAGTTACAATAAGTAAAACTTCAGTTTTGTTTGGATTTTGTTTCTAGTCATCCAGTTTTAAATATCAACTATGAAATCTGTCAGTTAAGTTGTTTAATTGATGTATTTCAGGGTGGTGTTGATTTCTAAAAGATTTGAGAAATAGGTTTATCTGGATTTTCTTAAGGCTTTTCTGTAGGTCGAGACGCTATCCTTCCATGCAGTATAGAAAATCTAGTTTTGTGTTCTTCATGCTATGCTTCATTTTCTGAGAGCAAGGATTTTAGGGAGCAAGTATTATTTCACAGTGTCAGACTTGTATCCTTTGTCATCTCTGTGCCTAAAGTGCTAAAAATGAAGAGTTCACAGTTTCAGTTGCAACATGAAGTTCTTATAGTAAGACAATTCAGGACGTTTGTTTATAAAGCAGCTTTAGTATCTGAAGTTATTTCTACTATATTTCTAATGAAGAACTATTTCCTACTATTTACTAGAAAATCAGCAAATCATTTGATAAACTCTGTAGTGTCTGTACACAATAGCCAACAAAAATGTCAGAATTGATTTCTTGTTTACACTATATAGTATTAGATTAAGCACCATCACTTTCAGAGAATTGTATTTAAAAATGACCTCTGTGTAGTAATAAAATATTCCTATAAAATGCAACAACACCTCCCTCTGGATGAGGAAAAACAAGTACAAACAGCACTGTAAAAGTGTCTCAAAAATGGTACATATGACTGTTTTTGTGTGAGTGGCAGGATTTTATGTTATATTGTGGATGAACTTTCTCTTTCATCTGCATATAATTTTCAGAATCCAACTATTAATCTGCTGTTTGTTGTGTTCTTCAGCTGGTAAAGGAGACATTTGCTCATCACAATCAGCTTGCCCTCAAAGTCCAGAAGGAGAAACAGTCCAGACAAGAGAAGGAAAAGGAGAAAATAAGAAAACAGATGGCAGAGGAGCCCAGAATTAAAGAACTTACAGATGAAGAAGCCAAGAGACTCCAGTCCCAGTTAAATCAAGTGAGAACAAACCCCCCATGCCCACTTTTTGTTTGCCCTAAAACATTGTACACCCAATTGCTTATAAAAGTCATAGCACATCTCTCTTCAATAAGTCAGTTGATTTGACTGTGTGGGACGAGTTATCTACAATTATTTTCCTCCTGTTTTGTCCAGAAGAAGAGGTAGTAGTGTGCAAGACAGTAATAGTGATACTTGCTTTGCAAGCACAACTAATAAATAGATTAAAGAACCGTGTATCATATAAGCATGTTTTTTCTTTTTGTATTTGTCCTTTTGTTTTTGACCAGTATTTTTTTCTCCAATTTAGACAAAACAGGAGGAAATGAAAGATTCCAAAACAGTTGAGAAAATTGATGCATCAGAGAAAGCAGACAAAAAGGGGGTAAGGGTAATTTTGTTGTTGTTATAGCAACAATTATGTTTTCCCAGATTTATCCTATTTGAGCTATTTGTATGTATTTGTGTTTCTGATTGCTGCTGACTGTTGTGTTTATGTAAGTCGGACTCAGAAGGAGAGGAGGATGAAAATGATAAAGACAAGCTCAAACCCAATGCTGGAAATGGTGCAGACCTTCAAAACTACAGGTGGACTCAGACTCTCTCTGAAGTGGATGTGAGTGTTAAGAATGTACAGGGATGTGCCTGTCTTGAATGTCACTACAAGAAAGGCTACATGTTTTTTTTATTTAGGAATGAAATATAATGATATGATGCTTTTGTATATAAATATCTCAGTCTGTTCACATAGAATAATAACAGAATAATTTATTTCATTTGAAACTCTTTACAAAGTCCAAAAGTTTAGAGATTCTTTTTTTTTCTCAGACAGTTTCTCAATTGAAAAATCATATTTGGCATCAACAGTCTTGTTTAGCATTTACCACAGGTGGATAAAACATAAAGAACCTGTCACTTTCATCTATAAAGCTGCTCTTATCTGCACAGATGATATAAGGACCATCAGCTGGTTTAATCTTCACATATTTCAAACCTTACATCACTTGACCAGTTTGGCGTCCTAATGTTTTCTCTCACAGCTCTTAGTGCCTTTTGATGTAAGCTTTCGTCTAAAAGGGAAGGATGTTGTGGTGGACATCCAGCGGCATTCTCTGAAGGTGGGTTTGAAGGGTTATGCACCTGTGATTGACGGACAGCTGGCCCATGAGGTGAAGGTGGAGGAAAGCTCCTGGATCATTGAGGATGGGAAAGTAGTCGCAATCCATTTTGAGAAGGTGAGAGTCAGAGGAATACAACGTCCTTAAAAACAATGTCCTTATCTGCTCATTAAACATATTATATAACCAACATGCACAGCCTAGTGTTAACATGAGTTACACAGTCAAAGATTGTATAACTGACAGAAAGCGTATAATTAAACCTGGCGAATGAGGCCAAATCCAAGTGTGTCAATTAGGTTTTTACAGATTTATACAGCACTGACACTGCCTAACTGAGCTTTATTTATCCCCTAATTCTTATTGCACCTCATGAAATGTATCACTTGTCACAGTTGTTCTTTTGTCAGAATGTTTTCTGTGAAGCTGCTTTGCTAAAAGGGCTATAGAAAAATAATTTGTTGAAACCACTTTAAACAGTTTCTTAAAGAACATTAAAGAACATATAAAGAGCATTTACAAATTATATTGTATGATATTGTTGACTTATGCCAAAAATTTTAGATCCTTCATGTAAACACAACGTTTTAGTTGTATTATCATGCATTTATAATAATTTGTTACTGTATAACAATTATCTGGTTTGATATCAGGAAACATTTTAGTGTGTGATAATCACACTGATCCTTTAATCCACGTTTATTACAGATTAACAAAATGCAGTGGTGGAGTCAGTTAATGACCACAGACCCTGAAATCAACACTAAGAAGATCTGCCCAGAGAACTCCAAGGTATGGCATCAAGTACATGGACTAAACTGTTGTAAGCAGTCCCAGTCAGAACTGTAAGATCTTTGGAGCAATCGTTCAGTTCAGGGAACCTGTTTAAACGCAAAGGTAGGTTAGGCAGTTTTGTAGAGTCTAGCAGTAGCAAGCTAGCTTTGAATCATAAGATCTCACCGTCCCTTCAGAGATCCACATCTGCGCAGAAGATACATATTTATGTAAATATATTTAGACCATTTTACATAGTGACTTTTAACTTAGGATGTGAAGAGATTTTCAACCAGCATAAAATGTTTCTTCTTCTAAAATGTTTAAAAACCACCTTCTTGTAATGAAACTCTTTCCTAGTAAACTGTATAGCATTCTGTGGTATGACATGTTTAATAGCACCCTTTTGTCTCACCTGTTATGTTTTAAATGAGATTCTGTTTAGCTGTCAGATTTGGATGGGGAAACTCGCAGTATGGTGGAGAAGATGATGTATGATCAGAGGCAGAAGTCCATGGGGCTGCCCACCTCTGATGAGCAGAAGAAACAAGATATTCTGAAGAAGTAAGAACAGAAACCAGCCCCACTCATCCTAATGTATCAGTTAACAGCATGTGTAACAGGGCTATAGCATCTGCCTTTAGTAAATAACATGTTGCAGCTTAGCTTTTCCAAATAGTTAAAGCATATGACCAGTGGCTTTTGATAAATGTACAATATCTGTACTATATGTATTGTGAAGTATTGAAAAGAATGTTTTGTTCATACTTTAACCATTGTGTGATGTGATTACAGGTTCATGGCTGAGCATCCTGAGATGGATTTCTCCAATGCCAAGTTCAGCTGAGCCCCTGATCCCTCAGATCTGTATGTTTGTTTTAGTTATATGACTGTGTGACTACAGTTATGATGTTGTGGTGATGAAAGTGTTGTAATGCTTCATATTGCATGTCTTGCATTTGTTGTTTTTGATTTGTTTTAATAAATCATTTCAAACCCTACCTATGTATGAACTCTTAACGTATAAAAATATTACAAATATCTTGGCTTGAACTTTGAATGTTTGCAGAGAGTTTTTAAATTTTGACCTGCATATAATTTTAGAATAGATCACATAACTTACTTAAAATGTAAGAAAGGTTATATTGTGACTGATCACCAGTTAGGTCTCAGATATTCAGCAGAGCTGAAGGACAGGTGGATGTCCTTTGCTTTCTTCAGCTGTCAGGGTCGTTGCTCTTGTCCGGTGGTTTTTGGGTTATATCATGTTTTTATATCATGTTATTTGGAAAACCCAAATATTTTCAGTACTTTGTATTCTTTCAGGCTGGATCATAATGGACATTTTCTCCAATCCAGGTTATTTAAAAAGTTTAAACACTTCAAAACCATGTTAAAGTATATTTAGCTGTAAAACCTGACAAATGTTACATTTTCAGCATCTATCACATTTGCATTGGTTGATATTTAGTATTGGATAACTATCTGAGGTAATCCTGTTTCACAGAGCAGTGTAATAAAGTAACTTGGATTAATTTACGCTTATGCTTTTACATTATTTTTTTATACAGGTATAAAGCAGTTCATTATAAGGAGTCAAACAGTATTTTTCCAAAAGAATGTGGTATATTTACATATACCGCAAAAAACCTTAATGAACACTAGAGGGCAGTGGAGGCAAACGATGCGTTTTCAAATGACCGCTGTTGCAAGAGTCAAAGTGCTATAACTGTGCCGATACAGCTACTGAAGCCTACAGAAATGTACTATAGTAGTCTGTAGTGTTAAACAGTTAGCTGGTATTACTCTGTTCTAAAATCATAATATGTTTATATCAAACAGTGTAAGAAGTTTTTGTTTTACATATAAGTAAAAAAAAGTGTAATTGTTTTATGTTACTGTATTTTTTGATGACAGGTTAATATTAAGTTGAAGAAGTTAACGTCAGCATATGACTGAATGTCAGCATGACAGTAACGTTAGCATAAGTTTAAAGAGCCCCAGAGCATGACCAAGTTGTGTGTAAAATACTAATAGTAATGTCCAGATGAATGTACTGTTTTCCTTGAAATTATTGAAAACATTAATTTTAAAATTTAAAACATTACCTTATGGGTGTAGATTTTAATCCTCTGTTTTATAACAATGTCAGTATGCACAACAACTCTGTGTTATTTATATAGCGCTTTTTACAATGTTGCATTGTTTCAAAGCACCTTTACATATAATGAAAATTTAAACACAGAAAAAGGAATATTATTCAGGATAGAGATGCACTTACTATGTTTGGGGTGAATTTGGCCACAGCCAAAGCACATTGTTGTAAAAAATATAGAGAAAAATAAATCCAAAATTTAATAATCAGAAATGAGATGAGAATTCTCAGATGAGAATCTTATGTCATTATTAAAATTAATAACATTTATTCAGGATATATACCTGGATTATTCAAGAACTCAACTGTAATGTACCATTTCTCATAGGAGATTTTTTTATTATCTTAACCTCCGACATCCTCCTTATCACATTTGGAGAAGTTATTTCTAACCCAGGTTTGATTGTGTTTTGTATCACTGATAATAGTTTAGAGCTGGTCATACAGTTTGTTATCTCTTGGACATTAAGAGACTATTGCTTAATTGCTTTGCTTGACATGCCTCATCAAGATAGTGAGAGTGTCAGTTACCATTTTATTTGAGTCTGTCAACTGCATTAACTCATACAAACCAGCAAGTATTTGTTGTATGTGAAGTGGCACATATGTTTCCTAAAACTTAATAGTAACTTTGCTTGGTGCAGGCAATTTCACAACTCTTTCGCTACAATGATAGACAAACAATAGAAACAATGTTTACAGAGAAACTTAAAAATTTCACAGTTATTGTTCATTTTGGTACCAGCCTTGTCTCAGATATTTCTTTTAAAATTCTATATATAGAAAAATAATTGCAGATGAGGTGCTTATTTTATGCAGTAAATTTACTTTTTATTGCAGATTTTGATATTTCTTGGCAAATGTTATTACAGTTTGAAATACTGAGATCTCTAAGAAAATGTGAGATTACTGAGCTCTTTTATATTTCTATGAAATATCTTTACAGGTATATAAGAGATCTCATTTGTGAGTTCTGTGGGTGTAGCTGTTTTTACATAAATTATTTTGGCTTACAATTGTTTGTATTAAAAAAATGTTCTTATAAATAAAGTAAACAAACAAACAATTATTTTAAAACTTGAGGTAATAATTTTAAATAACCATAGATTGTGTGGTGTGATTGTATATTCTGTATTCTAGAATTATCCAGCTATTTCTGAATCCCTCCACCTGCTGCTGATGGGCATATAGTGGGGTGGTTCTGGGGCTGAGCTGGCCTAGAGAACAGTTGGGACAGAGAGCTGAAGGTTGCTCAGCTGACAACTATGTCTCACCCAGGTACAAGAATTTCTTCATTAGTAAAGGCACACAGACATCAGAGAGCAAAAGTGGGTTTGTGTGGGGGTGAAGGGCAGGGGAGATGATGAGCAAATAAAGCACAACAACGGATCACTCCAGAACTGATGACTTGTTTTTGGCAGCAGGGTCCCATAGCTCACCAACAAGCCCTTGCACTCAAATTCATCATCATAACTGCTGTTTATTCAGTCATGCATTCCCGGTGTGCTGAATACATTGACACTGAGAAATGAAAGATGGAATTGTTAATGGAAAACAAGTCATCTTTCCATGTGGATAAAGTGGACTGGCCATAAGTCCATTTCTTTATTCAATTAAATTTTATTTATATAGTGCTTTTTACAACATTACATTGCTTCAGAACAGCTTTACAAATAATAGCAAACAGAATAATAATAATAAAAGACAGAACAAATGTGTCACCAATGTTCAACACTGAATACACAGTATTATTTCAAATAATATGTGTGAGATGTATATTAATAAAACTAATTAGGCATACTAGGTTTATAGTACGTTTATAAATAAGGGGTTGACTGAACCAATAAAACTACAAAATAATTAAGCAATATATGCCGTTCCAGCTTACATGGAGATGGTATATAAAAGATAACATCTTATGGGACAGGGGTATAATGGATTTGCTGTAGTACCATAAAATACACACAACACACAATAGTAAAATACATACAAAATATATACAGTACAATAAAAATACCTGAAAAAATCAAAATAGGTAAGTCTTTTAGACTGTAATTATATCATATCGCTAGAAGCAATTAACAATTTACAAAACCCAAACCAAAACTAGTGATGTACAGATGGAGAAAATAACTTTGGGAGAAACCAGGCTCAACCAGGAGGGCCAGTTCTTCTCTGGCACATTACAGCTGCAATTAGCAACTTTCTTGGATATAAACAGAGAGTTGATTATAATGATTTATAATTATTTATTGACTGTCGGGTCTAATTATATCTGACAATATGTCAGGTACTGAGAAATGTTACCAACAGAAATGGTGACAGAAGGATAATGCTACTAATTGCAGCTATAACATCACACTGCTATGACTAGGCAGGGAACAAAATATAGAAACTAACTAGGTTAAGGGTAGGTATGTAGATAATGGTAAGTTTACTAAAGAAGTCCATTAAATCCCAATGATCTGCCTCAGGAGTCATACCATCCTGTCCCCAACCATCTGGTCTTTATAAAGTTTGGATCCAGCTGATTGCAGGACCTTGGGGAAATGAAAGACAAATTTAGTTTGGAGCCAGTACATCTGTTGTTATGGGAGTGTCCCTGGTTCCGGTTTACCTAATTAATGAAGCTTAACAATCCCTTAAGGGATCTGAGTAATAGATCCATAGGACTATATGTAGGCTAGATTAAAGAGATGAGTCTTTAATTTAGATTTAAACTGACATAGTGTATCTGCCTCCCGGAAAATACTGGGAAGACTGTTCCAGAGTTTGGGTGCCAAATATGAAAAGGATCTACCACCCAGGCTTGCCTTTGAAATTCTGGGTATTTTCAGTTGGCCAGAATTTTCAGATCACAGTGAACACAAAGGACTGTAATAAGATTGGAGCTCGCTCAGGTATTGAGGAGCTAAACCATTTAGGGCCTTGTAAGTAATCAGCAAAGTTTTGATATGATGCTTGATAGGCAGCCAGTGCAGTGTTGACAAAGCTGGACTAATATGGTCATACTTGTTCGTTCTCGTGAGAACTCTGGCTACTGCATTTTGAACCAAAATGTGATGTGATGCCTTTTCTGTACCTGAAGTAAATCATCCTGTGAAACATAATCACTCCCAAGACAATTTGAAGTTTTAATTTATTTTGTATACAACACAACAGATGTTTGTTTGATGCATATGTCAATACATACAGTATGTTTATTGATATATTATATAGGCTATAATAATACATACATATATATGTATTATTCATATTCACTTCAGTTTCAGGGGAGATATGTTTTGCCCATGTTCTCTTGTGCCATTTGTTATCATCTTAAAGCTGCAATTCTTCAAATTCTTCAAATCAAACTAACCAAATCTACCAAGTCCAAACACTTCTTTTGATTGTCACATTTTTTCCATCACATTTTATTTGTTCCTATTACATATATTTCATCTCATAGAAAGAATGACTCAAATACATACTGTCATCAGTGCTCTAATAGAATGACCACTGCCTAGTGTATGGTAAACACAATTCTCAATGCCCACCTTCTCAGTAACATGTGATGTTAGCAGTGTTAACAAGCATACTCAAAACCGGTGAGCTCCGTGTGGGTGTAGTGGGCACCAGTGGCAAATAGCAAATAGCACACTTCAGAACACAATTGTCTCATTTGGCCTCACAGTGAGGGGTCTTATAAGCCTTCCTTTCCTCACTTGTGTGCCAAGCACAATTTATAGAGTGTATTTAGAAGACACACTTGCCAGGAAGACAAGGGTAGAGTTCCAGCGAATTAAAGAGGATGAACACAGGCAGGCTGCCATGTGTGTGTGTTTAAATGTGTTTGTGTGTATATAGGATGTTATAGGGACCGGCCCTCTCTGCTGTACTCTGACCCTCCACATAGACAAAGAGCGCAGTAAGTCAGCAGAGCTCTTGAGGCCAGTGCCATTTCTGTCTGGGAATTTCTTTTAGGCATTTTTTTACTGTTAAACTTTCAAAAAATTACGCCTCTATGACTAAAGTTTGTAACCTCCTAAGACTGTAGGAGTATGTATGCCCCTCTATAGAGCCACTATAGAGGGGCATACATTTTTTATAAGTGGTCAATTCAAATGGGTTAACACATGGATAGAGTTGATAAAATATGGGTTAATCAAATGCAGACTCTTAAACATTTACACCCAAACATAGTTATTAGCTGGTATTTAACTAAAACAGATTCAATATTTGGACTCATTGTAATGTCATTGTAATTTATGTAATTTATATAAGCCCACTTAACCAAACATAATGAAATACTGCCCATGATAGTAAAAAAAAGTTTTTTTCTGTTTGAACCATGTGGTGCAAAACACTTACTTGAGACTTTAATACATAGTCAGAAAGATGAAACCATTTTTCACAGCATTTTGTTTAAAAGGGGTTTAAACAGAAAGAAACAGGCAAATTCTGTTTTTTTTTTTTTAAAAATGCATAAAGCTAAAAACTTAATCATTTTATTCAAATGAAATGGCAATGAATGAAGACAGAAATTGTCTCATAATCTGATGAAAAACTGGGTGTTGTAATTTTATTTGTAGTTTGTAGTTTTAGTTAACAATATCAAATAATGTGACAGTTCAACATATGTAATTCTTCCTGTTAATTTTATTAGGGGGAGAAAAATAGGATAATGTCAATAAGTCCTATTTACCTTAATTCATGCTACTTGATTTTGTCAAGTTCTTTCGGTATCTTTTAGAAAGCTTGTGCCTTATATATATATGTTGTATATCACAGTGTAACATGTTCATTGAAACCTTTTACAAAAGGCTTTGGATGGCTCAATTTAGAGTTTGGATGCCTCCAAAACTGGAGGCAGAGGGACATTAAGAAAGGTGAACTTTCATATAACTTTCATATAATGAAAACCTGAACACACACAGGCTCTGCCATGGCTGCCTCTACCAGCTGGCTGTCACATTGCTTCTTCATTATTGTTTGCCAGTGGCCCTGTGACCCTGCAGGCTTCATTTACGCCCAAGTGTTGAGTGCTCAATCACTGGGACCAGACTGCCAATCTCCAGGGCTGTCAAATAGCAGTGACATCACCAACTATCATTCTACAGAGCTCAAACAGTGAGTTTAACAACAGAGTACAACTGAAACAAGAGATTTACTTTCAAGACATTTTAACTTTATATGATATTAACTATGATATTAAGTTGGTACTGATGTGAATTGACAAACTAACCAAAGGCAAAGATTCTTAAAAAGTACTGCATTTGTGACATAAGAAGAAAAGAGGGACATCATTTATTGTGAGTGCTATGGAGGATGAAATTAGCCATATTTATCATTTTATAGCTTTTAAAACAAGGAAAATGTGAAAAAGCATTGAATTTGGGCCATTTGAAGAAAAGAGGTCATGCCACCTCATAATTATGAATCCTGAATATATAAATGTGAATCTGAATGTATAGTTATGAATCCTGAATATATAATCAGATGTCAGGAATGTGGATCAGAAATCAGGCAGAGTGATTCCTGATACAGTGATTCCTAATTGCAGGCTAATACAGTTCTGATTTTCAGTTCTGAGTGAAAGAACTGAAAGATTCTCCCCTTGGATAGCGGGTCTTGAAGCTCTCCTGGCCAGAAGAGCGCCTCGAGGGCGGAGTCTCTTGTGGTGCTGTGCCAGCCAGTCATTGCTGAGCACTTGGGGACCTGGGTTAGGATCCCCTCTTGGTGATTATATGGGGTTGGCTCAGTGGCGTGTGGCGTTAGCGTGCTGACACTGGCCAAGGAGACTGGGGTTCAAGTCCCATGGTGAACACCTCTCTTTGTCTATTGTGAACATTTACAGGGTCTTGTGTTTGGGAGGTGGCCCAAAGATAGGTATTTTTGTCACCAGCAATGCGCGAATAGGGTGTTTGAATTATCAGGTGCCCTAATATACTTGCAAGTGCACCTGATGCACATCAGACACTGCTGTGGGCCAATTACATTGGCATGATTAGATATGAGATTCAGACACCGGTCAAACCAGAGGCGTTTCGAGTGTCGAGTTACCTCGAAAAGGAACTGCCTGAAATTGAATCTGCCTGATTCCTGACCCACATTCCTGACATCTTTTGTCAGATTCAGATTTACATTTATATATTCAGGATTTGTAACTATATATTTGGATTTACATTTATATATTCAGATTTATATTTATATATTCAGGATTCATAACTATATATTCATATTTACATGTATATATTCAGATTTATATTTATATATTCAGGATTCATAACTATATATTCAGATTTACATTTATATATTCAGGATTCATAACTATATATTCAGATTTTATATAATTATTTCCTGTTTGGCCCTCCATAATGTATACACACACACAGATTTGCTATCATGGTAACTGTCTAATATACCACACCTTGATAATTGAATAAAACTGAATAAAATTACTCAAAAAAGAATTTCAAACTTTTACCATAATTTCAAATCTCCCTGAAACAAAAAAACAAGCTGCACACAGTCCATTATAATAATGAATGGCTATCATAGCAGTGTGACAGGAAGTAGCTTTTTTCTTCTTGCAGTCTATGTCACCATATTGTCAAATAGGCTAATTATTGCATTGTTCAATTAATTATTTCAATCAATTATTGCTAAATCTTTATTTGTAAGGTTAGTCCCTTGATACAAAAATCTCTTTTCAGGAGAAAACCTTTCCAAAATGGTAGCAAAACATTACAAAAATGTTTTTTAGCAGTGTACAAAATTAACCTAATCAAAGGGATATTGCAAAAGCAGAAAATATATTAAGTTTTACTTAGGCAGATTTTTTCAATTTAACATTTATTTTCTATTTTTTGAGTGGATTGTTCAATTTGTTGACCATGCGTCACATGGATCTGCAGATTCTAACAAAGTTCTATGAGAAAGTGTGAAGGCCATCACGCTTTGAACTTCTGCCTCTCCGTACTGCTTCACATCTCTATTACAGCCAACCCCAAGCCCAGATTTCACTTAACATACACCTGATGCTACAATCTCATCAGCATGCTCATCAAAGATCTGAAACCTTTTTTAAATATAAAGAACTAAATATAGGATCAGCTCAATTGGCTGAAACTGTGTTTTAATTTGGCTTGAAATAACAGAGCTAAAGATGGTTTAAGCTTATGTAAGTGATTTGATGTTTACAGAAACCGTTTTTGTGCAATCTGTCCAGAAGGCTGGATAAAAAACTACATTACATCTAGTTCCAGTAAATTCAGAAAAACAAAAAACAGGTGAAAGAAAAACATTTACTTGGTGAGAATGAATGTCAAAATGCATAAATTCTTGAAATGCCATTAATACTAAGTAATGCTTTGTGGAAAATAGAAACAACTTCTACAGTTAGGCCTTTAAACTGTTAATAGAAGTTTGCAAAATTGCAAAATGGAATTGATATTCACACAAATTCATCAATTCCATGTGTATTTTATATCAATTCTGTGTGTATTTTATGCTTGTTACAATGGCAAAATACATACATACATCAAGCAAACTATTCAATGAAACATGAAGTTGAGTAATAAAGGCTGCTGACACTGTTTTGACAGAAAAAAATGAAATTTAAATTATTAATAAAATTACATAAATAAAACTCACAATGAGTCCAACACATACAAATAGATAGATATGTACAAATGATTGCAGACGTAACTAGTGTCACTTTTAAAAATGTTCCATTTCAAACTAACAATATTTCAGATATAGCTGTAGAGCCAAAACAAAGTCCAATGGCCTCTTTTGCTACCGTAAACGTATGTTAGACTCTGCAGCTCTTACCATTATGTTGCAATATGACAACCAAAATGGATGTTAATTTCTATTTATTTACACACATATACATTTTAGTCAACAGCACATTTTGATCTTACTATTTTTTAGATAATATTTATAAAGAATAAACACCATTATTGGCCCTATAAGTTGATTTTGTTTTATGTTCAATATTCTTATTCTTATAGTCAATAGATGATAGTCAATAGGTTCTGCTTATCTACAATGTTACATGCCACAAGATCGTAAACAGATATGAAAAAGAGAAAATCTACATTGCATAGGAATTTCGATTGTCTTTAAGTCAATCTCTATTCCATTTCCTCTGAAAGCAGGCGTCAGAATAAATGATCTACGCTCGAATCAGTCTCTGTAGGATCTTTAGCTCGGCTCAACTTGAATCTTTGTGATGGCACAGAGTTTGAAGACAGCAGAGGAAGGTGGTTCATTTGGCTCTTAGTAGCTTTGTGCCACAGGTGCCCAGGAGGCTGTAAGCCTGGCGATGGAGCTCTCGAACTGTGCATCTCCAACTCCAACTTCGCTCAGGCCTGGATCATACATAGAGGAGGGAGAGGACACAGGCAGAGAGGAGGTCAGCCCAGAGTAGGACACTGAAGAGCCACGCAGAAACTGAGATGTCAGCCCTCCTGTGATGGACCCAGATGCTGACCCAGAAGGGGTAAGGGTGGTCCCAGCAACAGACCACAAGCTTGGGTACTGGCTGTGGAGAGGCATAGGCAGTGCACCATTAGTTGGTTAATCAATGAGTTATCCAGCAAAATGTTGTATTGGTCTAAAAGACAAAAGACATTATGTGTAGAAAGTACGGACCTGCTATTAGAGGTAGTGTTGGTTGTGTGGGCTAGAGTGCCCATCCCACTAGAGTTGGGTATCTGCAGGGCTGACCAGCTATCATGAGAAGTGAGACTTCCTGAAGAATTATCCATGTAGTTATCTAAAAGACAAAATATGCATTAAATAAATACCATACACAACTCCAATTATTTGTGCATAGATCACTAATACATCATAAATAGAAAGGAATAAGTAAGGAAGTGAAAAACACTACATAAAAGCACATATTTTGGGTTCAAAAAACCATTATAAGCTTTAATGCTGCTGTCTTTTAAGTACTTTATCAGGGTTTTAACTATAAAGTAAGTTTGTCAGTCTAATAATTCACTCTTACTGGTGTTAGTGCTGCGGTGTGAGTAATGGCTGGGGTATGGAGCAGCTCTGTGATTCCTCAAGCTGGAGTATCGCTCACAGTAGGACCCAGAGGAGTGAACAGGAGCCCCACTGAACTGAGGAGGGTTGCTGCTGGGGCCCATAGGGCCATTACTGGGTAAGAACCAGCCACCAACTGTTGAAAGAAACCATAGATGTGAAAATGCTACAAGACATTGTTTGAAATGAATGTTTTAGTTGGAAACTGTTTCTAAGATAAATAAATGAGTGTTGGTTCACTTACGTTGTGAGTATCCAGACTGCTGACTGTCAGTGCTGTGGTCTGGGACTTCCTTGTGGTCACTTCTGTTGACATGGCAACATAGTAATGATCAGTTGTGATCTTGTCAATATGTACAGAAATCAAATACAAAAGATTTTAAGAGCAAGAAGTCATGTTAAGTATTTGTATTGTTATTGTACCTCTCTTTGGCATCAAGAAAAGCTTTAGCAAATGGGTTGTGCTTGATCTTCAGCGCTGTGATCTGAAAGATTAAAATGAATTAGACAAAATGTAATAAAAGAATAAAATAGTTACACATATGTTAAATAAAATATAATAAACCCCACCTCTTCATTCTGATAAGCTGTGACAGCAATGAACTGGGTCTCAGGAAAAGACTGACTACTGATCATTTTCTGAATTCCCCCAACTTTCACTATGTGAATCCTGGGTTCATATTTGTGTAAGGAGTTCAACATAATCTGTAAAAAATAAAAGAATTATAAATATATACACTGAACACACCTTGTGAAGTTTAATTTTAATTCCAATAGAGTACAAATCCTAGCAAAACTACAGATAATCAAAAGTTTACATACTAGTAAAGTTCACCATTGAGAACAATTAAGAAAAGCACCAAGAAGGGCGTTACCTGTCCTCCTCCGTTGAGTTTATTAGAAAGTTTGACTTTGCTGAAGGACACTGGTGCTTTCATCCAGTGCGCTCCAAAGTTGGGTGAGTCTGGATGAATGTAGACGCAGCTCGGGCTCTGAGGTTCGGGTTTGCCGCCCGGCACCCATTCCCCATTCACATATTTCCACCGGTTATTATCCGCCGCCACGAAGTCCAGCAGGATCGAATACATGGCGTTGGGGTCGAGACCGGTCACACTGGCTCTGAGCACAGGAAACATTCGTCTACGGAGAAGCACGAAGATGTGTCAAAAACATTTTATAGTATTTAGTGGTTTTAACATGAGTAGAATAATGTACAAGCTTAAATTCTAGCCACTCGAAATTGTAATTAACTGCAAAGGAGCGCGTATCCATATCAACGCTACAGAAACTTTTCTTAGCGAAGAATGACTGTCTGGGAAGTCCTAGCTATAACTTTGGTCGTGACCTTTAGAATAGGATTAAACAATTTAAATAAATATGGGTGAATTATTGTCTATACGATATATTTAACTACAACAATGCACTAGAATGCTTCTAGTCCTCTTTAGCCCATAAATATGTTGTGAAATCTAATTATACCTTCCGGTCTTGGTGACAATCATTTCATTGGTGAGCTCTTTAAATTTGGTCCATAACTCCGCATCCTCTAAGGAAAGTTTAATATCACGCTCGGACGCGTCGCCTTTCTCGCTGCCCTTTTGAAATTCGCTTTCCACGGCGCTCAAAAGGTGATCCAGGCGCTGGTCGGGACTGGACGATGTCATATTTCCGATTTAAAAAAATGAGTCCGATATCGCTAATGCTATCACTAATTTCAGTTTGGTTGCGATTCTTTGACAGAGCGTCACGATCTGCCCTTTCAACGCGCCCAGAGCATTTTTAAAGGCCCGGTACAGACCTCATGCTGTTGCGGGGCGTGACACGGAGCACTAAACCAGGCCCCTTCAGCCCTTACAGCGTCCGATAATTTGACGCCACAGAATGTAAAGTGTTCTTGACATACATAGTGGGCCATTACAAAATGTTAAAGCACAGAGTCGTTTAAAAAAAGATACAGACCTTTGTGTAAAAAAATACAAAATAACACATAATAATTAAAACAAAATAATTAACATACCATCCAAAAATAAATATTGGTGTATAATATATATATTATATGTATAATATAATATATATATGTGTGTGTGTGTGTGTGTGTGGATCATAATAATAAAATGTATTAATTTACTAAGTTCCGTTACTACAGCAATATCATTAATATAATAATAAAGCTATTATTAATGCTTTTATACAGGAACACTGTTATGTTGTTTTATTAAATCATTTAAATCTATCTAAATCATTTTTAAAATATCCTAAATATTCAAATTTATAAAAAAAATGCATGATTTTGCATAGCTTCATTGGTTTAAACATTGATTTTAACGCTATTTTTGATACTAGCACAGGGATAGTAGAGATCTATTTTTTTTTATTTTTTTCCTATTTGCAAGCTCGTCTTTTAAACAAAAGAAGGACGAGAGACCGTGTCTGCTTCCTCGGTGCCTTTGAACTCAGTCGTGTATTTGCCAATAATGCTAATCTTTTGTTGTCCCAGGTACACACGTGAGAAAGTTCGTGTTTACTGTGGACGGACTAGGATACAGCCATTAACTCGTTCTGTGTGCTTGTGCTCGACTAAAGTGTGGATGGCCCTGAAGTGATACGTGATTTCTTTAATCCAGCATGACTCCATCAAGATAAACGAATAAAAATATCTGCCATTTCGTTTAGATGGTTTTTAAATATAATTGTATAGCTTTGCACAAAATTGATTCATATTATATTTAAACAATTCAAGTGATTGAAAATCATAAATAAATCGTTTAAATAATATAAATATTTACATGATGAAAATAATATTTTTGAAGGAACTTCTGTTTCATTTGACAGTTGTGTGTTTTTGATTTCCTGCATGTCGGGAACTGTTATCATCTATAAATATAGTCAATAAATAAAGACAATATTGCAACTATCCTCAACATAAAAATCACACAGATTACTTAAATAAGGTAATTGATTAAGTTTTTTTAACACCACCTCGACTTCCCTTGTTTGCATGGCATCAATTTGACAACTTATTTTAAAATTATTATTACATGATCAAGGATCAGTAGCATATCAGAGGTATATGTGTATTTATACACAATTGATTATAACTGTGATGTCAAGCAGTCAAATTTTACGTTTATTGGGATAGAAGCACTCTGTAATTCTCTGTCTCTTTGAGATGCATTTGGAGATGAGGGGACCCCTGTCCAGCTTAGGGGCTGTAAATGTGAAGAGCCGTCACACGTTTCTACTGTCTAGATCCAACTGATTTAAAGAGCCTGTCATCAGCCACATCAGCTCACTATCCTATCCCTAGCTTCTGTTTTATCCTTTGACACACACACATACACAGGTTTGCACAGCTATCATTGTTCTTGTGTTGCTCAAGGGCTAAAAATATTCCATAATGAAGATGGACAAACATGAATTATTACTTGAACTGTAGAAATGCTTAGTTAAAGGGATACACTGAAAACCCTAATACGTTGAATTTGATGAGTAAACTCATTCCCTCAACTGAACTGAGTAATGAAGTCTAAATGCAAGTTTATTTAACTTGGTGTATATATAAACTATACTTAAAAATTGTAAGTTCACCTAACTTGGCACTAATGTACTTAAACTAAGTTCACATAATTTGATAATTTGATGTGTGTGCGTGTATTAAAAGGCTCATTTTTTCCATTACGGTCATTAAAAGTGACATATTTGTCAATGTATGGTAACCCATACTTGAAATGTGAACTTACAAACACACACCTGGAGCAGTGGGCATTCAGACATTTCCTGCCAGCTGTGGAAATCAAACCTATGACCTTTGGTTTAAAAAGCAGACACTCTAACCATTAGGCTATGACTATTATAAGTTATATTAGTTATAATAATTAGTGTTTAGTCAACATTACTCGACTGTTTAAATAAAGACAACAATGTGGTTTACAGTGTAGTTAACCCAAAAATGAAAATTCTGCCATTAATTACTCACCCTCATATCATTCTACACCCATAAGACCTGTTTATCTTCAGAACACAAACTAAGATATTTTTCATGAAATCAGAGAGCTTTCTGACAGCATAGACAGCAATGCAAATTCCACTTTTTAAGGCCCAGAAGGTGATTAAGATATCATTAAAATTGTCCATGTGACTGCAGTGGTTTAACCTTAATTTTATGAAGTGGCCAGAATACATTTTGTGCACAAAAAACAAAATATTTACTTGAATTATCCCTTTAAGGTTTAAATTGGATTAAAATCTTTCAGATAAAAGGACATACATTATAAAATAAATATATTATATACAAACATTTTTATAGCATACAGGGATATTCCAGTAGTCCATAGTGTTTTCACTGTGACAGAGTTACAGTCCCTTATAAAACGTACCGTAGTGGGACCAGGTTACAGTAATGACATCACATAATAATAATATTTTATATAGTACATATACTGAGTGATGTCATATTTATGTAGTTTTATATTTATTTAGTATTTCTATGGGCACCATGGTATTACAATGTTACATGTTAAAAAAACATGGTATTAGCAGGCTTAATCCCAGTTTAATACAGGGATTGTTACACTTATTGACTGTCCCTGTGTGTCTGAGTGAATGGTTTTGTTTGGTGATGTAGGAGTTAAGAGATGCTGCCTCTCTCTGGCGTAAGGACACTCTCACCTCAGTGAGAAATATTACAGAGGGCTGGCGCTCCACAAAAAGACAGTTATAAGACTGGAGGCATATTTTCCACATTTCTGCCCTCCAACCTAAATCAGTAAACAGAAGAGTAAACAGAAGAAGTCCTTATAGCAAAGCCCATCCGAAAGTAAAGTTTATCTATATATTTTCTAAACATGCCACCTTATTCTGTTTTAAAATTTAAAAATCAATTGCCATGATGTAATTGTTCTGTATAGAATGTTAACAAAGTATTAATAAGCACACACACACAACAGAGATAAATAAATAAGCCGCAAGTAAATAAAATATCTGGTCAGTGTACTATATCTATACAAGTTTATTACTAACCAGTTTAAAATTCGCTGGATATATGTTTTTTATTGTGCTGTTGGGATTGCATTTTAAACTCTGTTTATAACAGTAGTTTTATAAAAGTGGAAAGGTGTTGCCTTGAGGTGAAACAGTGTTGTGCACGTGAAGAGACACTAGATTGAGTCAGAGACACCCCCCCAAACCAGATGTGGATTGAATCCTGAGATCGTCTGTCACTGCTCCATTTCCACTTCAAGTTCAGGAAATCTAAACTTTCCTCTGCTAATCACCCTGCCCTTTGAAAAGGATAAAAAGGACTTGAGGGGCAGTAATTGTTACCCCCTCCCTCTCTCTCTCTCTCTCTCTCTCTCTTTTGCCCCACCCCACAGTAGACATCAAACCTTTTGGATGTTAATGAGAGAAGGAAGGTCTAATGAACTTCATCCTGCAGGGACACATTGAGGTGAGAGGTGACATACAGTCGGTAAACAGTCAGAAGACAGTGATTGTGAGATATGGAGACAATTTTTCGGATACTGGTTATTTTTAAACACGAGTAATGTTAACATTTCTAACATGTGACCACATAATTATTAACAATTAAACTGTTTATAAATATATTGTATAAATATAGTGTGTTAACCTATTGTATAAATAACATTATAATTTAATATGAAAACAAAATATGTCCTCAGCACCAATAATCATTTTTCTTCCCGTGGGAAAATACAGCACAGGGCACAACACTGACTGCCTATTCACAGTGGCTCTGAATACTGAAATATTTTTCCATTAATTTTTGCCATAGGGTTTTAAAGAAGTCATAAATAAACATTTCTAATGCATGTACTAAGCCAGCCATCTAACAAAAATCAAATTATGAGCAACAACAACAATAATAATAAGCATAACAACATGTGTTTATTTACCTATATACAAAAATGTAAGAAGAGCAGTGCTTAAAATATGAATGATTAAACTGGTGAGCAACTTCTATGACTGGATGTCTGGTAGATCTCTCTTCAGAATTATGGATAAGTGTGGTTTCTCAACAGGAATTCTGTAATTTTTTTAAGAATGAGGTTGAAATTTGACAATGACTTGTGGCTACTGCAGAAGCATATATTTCCTCTTTAAAAATCTTGGAACCCACAGTGAAAATATTTATATATTTTCAGAAAAATCTAGCCTTACCAGACATTACAGTTATATATTAGAATAACAGTTAATATAACAGTTAAATATTAGAATAAAGTGTGTTGGCATAGATAAAGCTCTGTTCATCTCACTTGAGCATTAAATTTGGTTGGAGTACACAGGTCAGGCAGATTTAGTGATTTATGGCGTGCTCAAAGATCAGGTTGCCCAGCAACAAAAACACAATGATAAAAACTCATTAGATTCCATTTGAAAGTTCAAAAATCTTGGTAAACAGTGTACAGCAGGTTTACTGGACTGATCAGATGAAAGCTGCCATACTCCTAGATATTTCTTATATAATCCCCAGTAAAAAAATATTCAGTCAGTTTATCAGCATGTTTATCAGCATATGATTAGCATGAGTAATTGGTTGTACAATAGTTTTGTTATTATCAGTTCACATGAATATAATGTATATATATATATATATATATATATGTATGTATATAGTGTAAATGTTCTCTATCTCTTACTTTTTAAAAATAATTTGTTTGCCTAAAAATTTGCACAACATTTAACAATGTATTTAAATAACATGTCTGACTCTGTCTAAATGAAAACACTATAAGGGGATGATGTCTAAACTCATGGGTGTGTTTAAACTGTGTTTAAAAGAAGGAGTTTGGTGGGTGGAACTCAGTGAGGATGACAGTGTTTCCTTTACAGATTTGTAGTATAAACACGTCTTGCTTGGTCATCACTCACTCTAGTGTGTGACAGTCACCAGCGTTTAATTACATACAACTGTAAAGAAGTTTTAGACCATTTTATTTGTTATTTAAGAATTTGTTATTTAGGTATGGAAATATTTGCCCAGTTCTGTCAACACTGCACTGGCTGCCTTTTAAGTATTGTATAAACTTCAAAATTCTACTGATGGTAATCAGTAGAATTTTGAGTGATGCCTAAATGGTTTAGCTCCTCAGTACCTAAGTGAGCTCCTTTCTTATTAAAGTTTTTCACATTAACTGTGATCTCAAACTTCCAGCCAGTTGAAAATCCCAGAATTTCAAATTAAGCCTGGGTGGTATATCCTTTTCATACTTGCCACCCAAACTCTAGAACAGTCTTCCTAGTGTTGTCCGGGAGGCAGATACACTATGTCAGTTTAAATCTAGATTAAAGACCGACCTTTTTAATCTAGCCTACACTTAGTCCTATGGATTTATTAATCAAAGCCCTTAAGGGATTGTTAGATTTGCCACTGTCGCCCTGTTAGCTTGCATACTGGGAGACTGCTAATATTTAGCTTGGTTTAAGGTTTCATAACTTGTTAATACTGCTTTTAATATATTAATTTAACTACAGTCCTAAAAACTGTACTGTTTTGTTATTTCTTTGTCTACCATTGTCTTCCATTATGCAATGTTCAGATATTTTATGGTATGACTGCAAATACTTTATACTCCTGTTCTACAAAATTTTATCTTCCTTCTAAGCACCATCTTCATGTAAGATGGAATGGCATATCTTGCTTAATATGATACCGGTCATCTGTCATGATAATTGACTAAATGTCGCATAGTCTTAAAACTACATTCTGAATACATTCATTACCATATTTTAAACCACTAAGATAAGTATGAGCCTTTGCATGCAATGACAGATATTTCATTTGTTTGTTGCCAGATATTTGACAGATGTTCATTTATTAAAATTCCAAATGAATTCCAAATTTATTAAATGTTATATTCATAAACCAATTAGAATCTTGGTATCCCTAATTAGTTTAATTAATATGTAATGTCTTATATTGAACAAAAATGTGCAGTATTACTATTACTGTAATGTATTCTGTATACTGGGTTGTTTCATAGTTTTCCTGTTTCCTGTGTTTTTATTTTCATTGTCTATAAAGTTGCTTTGAAACAATGGAACATTGTAAAAAGTGCTATATAAATAAAATTGTATTGAATTTAAACCTGCATCAGATTTATGTTTGAATGTAGATTTGTGGCCATTTGAATTACAGTGATGTTCTACTTGATTGCAGTGGAGACAATGCTATTAAACACACTGTATGTAGAAACACTTAAAACAGAGCACTCAAGCAAGGTTTCCTAGCTTCAAAGAACACAAAGATGTCATAATGAAGCTAAGTTAACCTGTTAACACTGAGAGTCAATGTTTGATATATTTTGGAAGTTATTGAGTCAGCAACCTACACTACCAGTGTTTAGGATCACTTGCCTAAAATGTTTCTTATGATCTTAAAAGTATTTCAAGTAGAAGGCACTTAAATGTTTTAAATTGCTGAAATGTTTCAATATTTCTTAAATATTTGAAATTAGTTTTGTAGAAATTAATATAATTTCAATCCAATATAACGTCAACCTAAATTAATTTCTGTCCTTAGAAAACTACAATTTTATTAAAAAATGTTTTAGAAATTAATGACTTGGACTGAATAATGACAAAAAGCAGCCAGTATAAGCCCAGCATAGATGGGAACTCCTTCATTACAGTTTAAAAATCATCACAGGGTGATGCCTTAAAAAACTATATGATGGCATGCCAAAAGAACATTTTTGCAAATTCTAGGCAATGTGTGGCTAATTAGTAGTTTTAATGTTAAAGTTTGAGTTTTAATAAGTTTACTATTATTCATAAATGTGGAAAATATTAAGAATGAATGAGTAAATCATCCTAAACTTTTGACTGGTACTGTGTATCTAATCTAATGAATGTATGAATCAATTACAGCTGCATGCAGCATTTACCTGTAGCTCAACTGGTAGAGCATTGCAATAGCAGTGCAAAGGTCATGGGTTTGATTCCCAGGGAACACATTTACTGATCAAATGTACTTGAAAGCACTGTAAGTTGCTTAAGCGTCTGCCAAATGCATGTGTACCGGGTCAAGCCCAATAAGGGCACAAAGGGAAATATTTGTGGACATCAGTAATGATGTGTTTAGGAAAATAAACAAGTAAAACCTCTTACAGCAATATGAATTTGTTTTACCAATAGGTGGTGTTGTCACCATGTTGTTATAAGACAGTCATGATGTGGTCACAATGACACATACAAAGTTTTGTGTCAATTCAGGAACACAGCACAGCTAATCTGAGCATTTTATTTTTATATGTCATTTTTTAAATAATCCCCAGAAGACCACCTACCATATTCTCTCTAAACATACAGAAAACACACCCAAAACCCTCCTCCGACCATCAACAATGCTGCTGTGGAGTAAGCAGCACCAAGTTTTTGGGTGTGCACATAACAGAGGCCCTCTCCTGGACCACCAACACTGCATCACTGGATAAAAAAAGCCCACCACTGCTCTATTTCCTCTGCAAATTTAGGAGAACCAAAGTCCTGACACCCATCATTCTATTGTGACACCATTGAAAGTATCCTGGCCAGCTATATCACTCTGTGGTTTGCTAACTGCACCACCCACAACCAGAAAGCTCTGCAGCGCATACATGAATGCAGTAAGTGAATCCTTCAAGGTTATCTAAAATACCTGACTAACCCGGTAAGCACTCAGCATAGTAGGTGATCCCACCCACCCCTCACACGGCTTCTTTAGTCCTCTGCTATCTGGGAGGAGGTTTTAGAATCTCCTGGCCCGAACCACTAAACTGAGGAACAGCTTCATTCAACAAGCTGTCAGGAACTTGAACTCTTTTCCCTCTCTGCCCTCTGCCGCCAGATGCACTAAACTGTAACTTCACACACACACACCTAATCACACAACATACAAACACCTAACACACATACACACCTAATCACACAATGTTACTTTTACAACTTCTGCTCTCTCTTTTGTGCACTGTTTGCACTACAATGTAAGCATACTTAAACCTATATTTCAACTATGTGAAGCATTGTTCTTATTGAATATATTGTATTATTGTACATATTAAGTGCTGTTAGGCTATTTAACATGGTAGGTGTCATAACTTCCCAAAACAATTCCCCCCAAAAATCCAGCACTTTTAAAGTTATGAGCATAAACATTAGTAAAACGAACTGTTTGTGGTGCTAGAGATTTTGAGGTAGAGAAACAAAGTTTGGTCGAGTAATATTTCATACTGTCTTTTTATTTTTACCATAAAGTTATATGGGCTGCCAAGAATTAATACTTTGACTAATGAATTACTTCATAATTAAAACATAAAAAAATTGCCTGGAACTCTGTCACATTGGAACACATACTGTAACTGTAATTCATTACATCATGAAAAAATCACACTCTTTGTTACCAGTGTAATGTTTCGCTGTGTCTAAAATGACTTCACTAGCCACTTATGGGCATAATGTAAGTGGGAGCAATCTGTGAGAGATTGAGGACAGATTGTGTACAGTAGTTCTTCATGCTATCATTCAGGGAATCCCAGGCTCCACACAGACCATAAAAGCAAGGCAAACAAAGGGGACAGAGTCCTTAGCAGGGCCCTTTACAGCATTGTAAATGCTAGCAATAGTGGCTCACTGAGAAGTGTTACCTGCACAATGCTAGATATCCCCTATAACCCCCATCCACGACACCCCTCCCCAAACACACCAGCAGTGTTAGCCACCCTCAGCCAGACCTACTTAAGGGCTACAGTGACCCAGGTGTATAAACACTAAACACTGTGCTCAGATCAAAGCTGCACATTAAAGGACAATAGATACAGCCCCTAATCCCACATCCTTTACCAAAACTGTAGGCCGGTGTGTTTCGCCTCTCCACTGATACCTGAACAATCTAGTGACAGATACCAGTTACAATTTTGTTTCTCCGGGTGTCATACTTTAACAGTTATGTAGAAGGGATGCTTTGGAGATCAGTACTTTTAAAGAATTACTACCTTTTCTTACAAGCAGAGGTTGCACCCTTGTTATTGTTTGTAAATATATTTGGTTTTTATCATATCAAATTAGCTACAAATAACACACAAAAAGAATAATGTACTATTGAACCTCCCTTATTATTTGCTATTCTGGTCATTACAGTTGCACTTTTTTCCTACTGCATTACAATAAAGAACTTGAGCGACCATCAGTGACCCTGGCTGAGGTGCTCTGGTGCGGCTGTGGCCGTCTTTGATGAACACTGGCTCTTTGTAGTTGGTGTGGAGAAATTGTTAGTCAGTAAAAGTGAGGTCTAAATGGTTCCTTGACAGGAAGCTGTTTACATGGGGACGCTCGACCCACTCACAGCCCCCATTGTCTGCTGGCCTCTCTCCTACTTCATTAGCATTACCATAAGAAAGGGCCAGTAATTACTGGCTGCTTAAAGGGCTGCTTAAAGCAGACTGCATGACCTGAAACTGATAAAAATGGAACCATATATATTTTACTGATTGGAGCATTAAAAATTGTAATAAATAATAAATAAAAATGTATTGTTCAGAGGTCTCATAGTTCAAAAGGCTTAGTACAGATCAACTCTGAGATCTACAATGTTTCCTAATAATTATTAGAAATAAAAGAGACACAAATGAAATACTTGGTATATAGCCCAACAAAATAATGTGGATAGCATAGCTCTGATCTTTTGGTCTTAGAAGAATTGTATGAGAAATGCATGTTGAAATGTCCTTTGCTTGCTGACTGTAGCATCTTGACAACTCTGAGAACAGTCTGAGACAATGTTTAGATTTTTTCAAATACTCAAGATGTAATGAAATATTATTGAAGTCTGTTTCTAAGGGACAAAGAAGCAGGAGACTTTTGCTGTAAGTTAAGCTGCATCTGATCTCTTGTTATATAGCCAAGTGAGTGTGCCCTTTTACTAGAGTTCTTATATAGATCATTTTCTATCACTGATCCTTACCACCCAGTCATATAAACACAGCTTTTGATGTACAGTTAGCTGATGCTAACTCAGGTCTTCAATGCTAACACAGTGTCAGATTGAGCTTTAGAAGAGAACACAGCTGTGCTGCTGTGTTATCTATACCTCACGTCCTCTTTGTCTGAACACTATTTTGTGCACCCTGTAGTGAATTTGGGACCATCAGCACTTCTTCACAGAGATTGGATAACCTGTTTGGACAATCAGCCTGCTCAAGAAGTACTGTCTGTTCCAGCCTGTATCAAAGAACAGGGTTAATTACATTTAAATATACTAGATAATTTTTTTAATGGTATGTGGTATAAATACAAATTATTAAGATTCAGTTCAGGTCTGTTGAGAAAAGAAAATCTATAAAATCAAAGTGTACTTCTTGTTGTCCAGTCATATTGTATTACTTGTAAAGTATCTGTGCTATTATAATTTTATATGTAATGTAAAATGTGTTATATGTAATTTTATTTAGGTCAAAAATATTTTTCAATATGAGTGAATTATGTTATCATGGTAATTTATGTAATTACTGCACAATTTCCACAGTGTAACTTGGTTACATTATCTATCTTCCAGAAAAGATTCTTAAATTTGATAGACATAATGTTGATATTTTATAAAACAGAATTTTAGATTTATAATATTTTTGTTTAGGACTGGCTACTTTAAAGTTGATATATTACACAAAGTCTTAATATATTTTTCCTTTTTACCAGAAAGCATGCAGAAATCCTGATAACTACACTGGCATACACTGGCATCATGAAGTTCCAATTAAATCTGTAATTTTCAAGTCTAAATACAATTTGTAACCTAAAAATCATTGGTTACATTGGTTAATTGTTGATGTAATGTTTAAGTATCAGATCAGGTGAAAACATCTTTTAATGTAATAACAGTACAGTTTCTGCAATGTAACCTGTGGTGTCATCTTAGCAAGATTAATTTGGGTTCAGTCTAAATCTCTTAAGATGAACAAAATCCAAAGATTAATCCTATAACCCCTAAACCCATAAAAAACCAAAACCCGAGTATGTCATGGGTGTTCATTTATGGATAAAGCCTGTTAAGATCAGTAGCTAACTGCTAGGAAGAGAGCAGGAAGCCAGCCAGCGATCACGTCCCCTCCCCTCCAACGCCTGCCTCTTTTTCCCTTTGAACTGTAAGCGTGAGAAGGGTCGAGTGGAGGGGATAGCTTGATGCTATGCAGAGAGAACAATCAGCCACATCTTAATCTCGTCAGGTTCACCGCATGCACACATGCAAACATCCCGAGCCTGAACACCTTGGGTCCTATGCACCATAGGGTACCTGCAACACTATCTGATCAGCAAACACACCCTGATGGGGCATTTTTCCTGTCAGGAGGATTTACTGCATTGGTCACTCAAGTGTCAGTTTGTTATTTTAGTTCTTGTAATATAATGTAGTTAGGTTTATTCAGTCATAATCAAATATTTAACTTGAATGAGTTCATTTAGAGGCCTAACAGGCAAAATATGTCTGCATTGAAATATTGATCAATGTCAAATATCGGTTTTCTGTTTTCAGAAAGAAATTCTTTTGTGCATCTTAAATTATTCTTATATTTGGGGTTTTACGTTTGTAGCGATTCAAACAAAATTACAGTAAATATCAGAATTACTAATTACTACTAGTAAAAAAATTATAACAAACGTCAGTGTTGGGGAAGCTACCCTGAATCTGTAGTTTGATAAGTTACAAGCTAGTTAGGATACAATTAAGCCACCCTTCTGATAAAGCTACACTGTAATTTACTATCAAAAAGTAGCTAGCTACATTGAAAATACTTTAAATTAATTCTCAATTAATGATTGTAAAAGAGTTGAGGTTTAAATCAATGTAATGGAATACAGTGGATGATTTATGATTTCAAAGATTTTTTGTAAATAATTCAAGAAACACATAATACTCACATATAATTATATATGCATGAATGTTTAGTCAGTTTCATACATGTACAGATTTCTAGAGATGTAGATTACAAATGTGACAGGTGCTGTAAGGTGGCAATCATTAAGTCTGTTTTGAGTAGGTTTATTGTGGTGATCATAAAGTCTGTTCCTTCATTTTTTACTAGATGCACACGTATACTGACGCTGTGTTTGTTGCCTTTGTTTTTACTGTATTATGAATGAGTGGCCTTTCAAAACTATATTGCTCTATATTGCCCTTCATTGATTTTAAACACTTTAAATGATTGAACGTTTTGCCTCATAAAACTTAACCATCTAATTTCAGGAATGTGATTATTCTGTTTTACTCACACTTATTATGAAATTACAGACAAAAGAAAGACAACAGTATTGAAATATAATTGCAAAAATAAATAATAGGTTATTATTATTTATTGCACTAATAAATAACACTAAAATACCTAATCATAAGATAGCAAAACCATTAAAAAACATACTAGACCTATAAGAAAAGTGACGCTGCACTACTTTCAAAGCATTGCTAGTTTGTCAAAATGCAAAATGAAAGGTAGCTTATAGTTGCACTACTTAAAGCTACTTCCCAACATTTACAAAAGGTAGTAGTAAAAGTTAAACAACCCAACACATTACTGTAATGGGAACCTCAGTAATGTGTTACAATTTACATTTTGTTGGATTTAAAAATTATTTACACAAATAATTTGTCTACTAATGTTTCAAATAGCCCATTGAATTAACTCAAAATTATCATTAATAAACATTGGAATTCTGCAGTTAATATACCATAGGACATGGAATTATAGAGTGAATAATTATAGAACATTCTACAACTTGGAATTTTAGGGTTTATACAGTCAATACATTGGACAACACAGTTCACAGTTCAGCAAGGGCTCTGTGTGTAAATTGTAAATTGTGGCTCATTGTAAATTGAATTTGAAACTCTGAGTATATAAGTAGTTAGTATAAGCAGTAATAAATGACAAATAGACATCCGTACTGTAAAAATATATGAACCTTTGGTCTTAAACAAGAACGTGGTTTTGATGGTTTGTGGTAAAAACAGAGAACACTACCAGCCCACTACCATCTATCTTCACCAGATATTTATCAATAATTAGTATTCTCAATTTTATGAGCCGTTGCTGCTTCACATTACATATGTTCTGTAGCAAATTATGCAGTAGCCTCCTCTGCTGGACAAATACTACTAGTACATGTCCCAATCTGTTCAATGGTTAGGGTTAGGTTCATCTTATATCTTATCATAGCAGTATTACTAGTATTTTTCCCTCATTGCTTATATTTTAAAGTGTTTTCAGGGGCTGTTGGTAAGTTTCTTTACATTATGTTTACAAACAACATACAAAGGAAGCTTGCAAAGCTATTTTTTATTACAGGCCATCAATACAATCAACAAGTATCTGTTTGTGCTAATAATTTAAAAACAAAGTTAAATTAAAAAAAGTTTAATTCATCTCCCTTTGTATTTTTTATTTTATTTATTAGCCCTTTAATGTTGGGGTATAGCAAAATTGTACAGTAAAATACACTACAGCCACTGAGTTCAAATTTCCATGATGCTAAAACACTATCCAAAGTGACTTACAAATGACTTTTAAAATTAAAAGTATGTAAACATCAAATACACAGATAACAAGTAACATATTTTCCTTAAAGCTGAATACACCTGGCTAAACACATGATTATTATTAACCATATTTTGTGAAAAGTATTTTCATTCATTTGTTCTTGATGTTATTGACATTTGATGTCAATAAACTGATCAATTTCAGACAAAATTAATTAGAACGTATCGTTTCACTCAAGAAGGCATTCATTAACCATCTTTGGTCGAATTGATATTTTAATGATGGTTTTTTTTTTGGAGCTTCAAAATAACAAGTACCATTCACTGCCATTTTAAAGCTGGGAAGAGCCAGGATATCATTTACTATAACTCAGATTGTGTTTGGCGGAAAGATGGAAGGAATATCCTCCTGGCATGCCTTCAGTGTAAGTAAATTAAGGGCAAAATAAAATTTTTGAGTGGACTTATCCTTAAACTCACAGTGCAACACTGATTTTTCATCTGTTAAGTACAATGATATGAAAGGTCACTAGCCAAATGTACTTCTTCCAGACCTTTTGGAATCACTTGATTGCAAATAATGGCGATCACACTTTTAGGATTGACAGTTATATGGTGGCAAATTAAAAGTATCTTCTGAATTAGCATGATTATTGCTCACTGTCTCATTTAATGGATTGTCAACTTCAACCAATCAGATCACAGTGCCACAGGAGGATAGGGTAACCACATAGCGTGATAAAATGAACAATCATGTCAATCGTGTTAATTTCAATTAGTAAATCAGAGACAGCAGCTCATTGTCGTCATGAATAAATCTTGATGTGTTAGCCGTGACCTACAGCTGTAATGGGATGATAAAAGATGGATGCAGATATTCAGATCAGACAGAGAGAGAAAGAAAAAGAATGAAAAGGGAATGTGAACTAACTGATCAGCAGTGGTGATCATTCAAGTTGTTCATTCATTTCTTTAATGATGACTTCCTTTAATGGATTTTAAACCGTCCCATTTACCTGTCATACCTTATATTCACACTATATAATGGCATTCCTCTTAATGAGGTCAACATATTTCATCAGTTTTATCAGTACTGCCTATAGCAGTATAGTGTCAATAAAAACTACTGTTGTCATAATATACATTTTTGAATTTAAAAACTTTTTAAAGGGGAAACAATAATTGTTTCTTCTTTAAAACTGTTTCTCTTTAAAAAGAAAAAGAGAAACTGTCCTATGAGTAGCATAATACACACTGTTTTATTTTACGTGGAGCGGGTCGCCTCATGGGGGCATACATGTTGAGATCACATGACCAGCTAAATATTACTGGTTTTAACTCTATAATCCCTCTGTTACTAGACACGTTTGCTAGCAGAATAAGTTGTGAACTAGTCCTAGGTTTTTTAAATGATCACAACCAAAGCAGGGATGAAAGATTCCCTGGAGTCTCGATGTAAATTATTATCAAAAAAGTTACAATTATCATTTACGTTGGCAAAGGGATGTCAAAACGTTCACAGTGGGTGGGGCTACTTTTGGTTACCAGGCTATAACTCGGAAAGGGAATGTGGTATGGTCACCAAACTTTGTATGCATATGTAGGAGCCTGATCTGTTACATGAAAAAATGTTACATGAATAAAATGCAGCAATCTTTGCAATGCTGTAGACTGGGGAGTACTATCATCCTTCAAAGTTTTAGGTCTCTTGGACATATGGTTTTAGCATGCTTTTCAAGAAACACCAATGTCTTCATAGACCTTGATGGTGACTTAGACAATGACACAAAAAATGTGGATGTCATCGGCCAATGAAGTTTGACCACCTAGTAGACAAGGTTAACAGAGGCCGATCGTAAAGAAACTTGATGAGCATGTTAGACTCATGACCCCAATGGTCTGTATGACTTTAGAAAGAAATTGACCACTGGGGGCATTGTTTTGTCTTTTGGGTGGGTTAACGATGGAATATCGTGACCATAGACAAACATATTTGAGGTTATTTGAAAAACCTACTTTTACAAACTAGTCCAAGGTTGTTCACACAGTCTCAATAAAACCAGTGCAGTACAATTTTCTTAGACTCTCTTGGTCAATAATTAGCAAAAAACTTTCACATTTAGAAAGCTATAACAAGGCTTGGCCAAGTGTACAAATAAGACTATATATTTTGTTCTATAATAAGACAATATTTTCTAAGATTCCAAAAGTCCCAGCTTCATGCTTCACCGCAGACATGGTGTACCAAATGTGATGTGCTTTATTTTGATTACACAGCGCAAAGTTGTTTGCAATGAGATCCAAAATTTCAATTCAATTACATCTTCCTTTAAATCTTTCATGTGTCTTTTGGTAAAGGTCAATTGAGATCTTATGCATATTTGTTTTAACAAACACTTTTTCTTTCAGTTAGCTATTTATAAAAGTAGTGAGGGTAATTGTTGTACCATACAGTGGTCTTTACTGTCCTTTTAGGTGTATGCTTTGCTTTGAAATGTGTTCTTCTGCCTTGATTGGAACTTTCAAGAACCCTGTGTTGAATATACATTTATGTTTCCCATGATTTCATAATAATTTGTCTGTGTTGTGATCTCAAAAACCTTTTCATCAAAATGCTTAAAAGGATAGTTCACCCAAAAATGCTGTCATTTCATTCCAAACATAATTTTTTCATATGTGGAACACAAAAGAAGATATTTTGAGAAATGTCTCAATGGTTTCAATGAAGGTGCCAGTCATTGTGGTTACCAACATACTTTAAAATATATTCTGTGTTTCTTTAATTATTGGACCAAAATCTTCCACACCGAGCAACCCATAATACTGTCTTACTCTTAATGGATGTTCTATAAAGCCTGCTTCATCATCTAAAGAATCTTAGGTGTCCTATTTGATGGCAATTTGTCATTTGAATGCCACAATTTCCAATATTTGTAAAACTGCATTTTTTTATCTTAAAAATATGTCAAAACTATGACACAACATTAAATAACGGATTCATGACATCAAGACCTGATCATTACAATGCCTTACTGTGTGGTTGCCCTTCAGGTTTACTACAAAAACTCCAAAATGCGGCAGTTACAGTTCTTATGAGAACAAACAAGTTTGACAATATTAGTCTGGTTCTCAACATTGCACTTGCTGCCTATCGTATAAACATGAAAATTCTTTTGATTAACTATAGGGCCCTGAATGGTTTAGCTTCTCAGTATTGGAACTGTCCAGTTGACAATACCCAGAATTTCAGAATCAAGATCCTTTTCATACTTGGCACCAAACTCTAGAACAGTCTTCCCAGTATTGTCCAGGAGGCACATACACTATGTCAGTTTAGACTGTCTGTCTTTTATTTGCCCAAGGTCTTGCAGTCAGCAGGACCCAGACTAGATGGTGGGGAGACAAGGTAGGATGACCCCTAAGACAGACCGACCCAGCTCCAGTTTGACCTGACACTAGTCCTATTTTCAGACCTGACAGTTTTTAAATCAATATATAATTATAAATCAATGTTATAAGCTCTCAGCTTTTAAACCAAAAAAAGTTGCAGCAAATTGCAGCTTTAACATGGAAGAGGAGAATTGGCCCTCATGAATGAACCTGGTTTCTCCCAAGTTTTTTCTCCATCTGTACGTCATTGGAGTTTTGGTTCCTTGTCACTGTTGCCATGTTACATGTTACTGGACGACTGCTGACTTGAGCCTGGTTTAGGATTTTGTAAATTGTTAATATTGCTTTTAGCACAATAGTCTAACTACTGTCCTAAATACTAAATACTACTATTTTCTATTTTATTTCTTTCTCTTTTATTCTCTTTCATTATGCGATGTTCAGATATTTTACAGTATTATTGCAAATTCTTTATACTCCTGATTAAATAAAATTTAATCTTCTTTCTAAGATCTCCATCTAAGATGGAACAGCATATCTTGCTTAATATGATACCTGTTTTCTATCATGTTAATTGACTAAATGTCGCATAGTCTCAGAAGTATATACTGTTTTATTAGGCAGTTTGAATACATTATCTTAGACCACAAAGATATGAAGTATGAGCCTTCACATGCAATGACATGTATTTCTAATGCATATCCATTTATTCAAATAGGCCAAATGTGTTGTAGTTATCATCAGTTCAGTCAGCTTTAATTAGTTTACTAATATACTTATTTTATAATAAACAAACAAAATGTATTCTGTGTTCTGTGTTGTACGTTTGATAATTTATCAGTTTTTATTTTTAATTCAATTCAATTTATTTATACAGCACTTTTCACAGTGTTGCATTGTTTCAAAGTAGCTTTACATATAATGAAAAATAAAACATGAAAAGCATTTACTACCAAACATGTCCATAAAAAATTTACAAAAATACATCTATGATTAGCTAGCACAACTGTGTAAACCTTTAATCCAATCACCTTGACACCAGCTGGTTACAAGATCATAGCAGATGTGGCTCAGAAATGTGAGCTTGTTCTGTTTGCTGAGGGAGGCTTGTTGAAACAAGAGTGTCCAAATGTGTTTTGTTTACAGGGTTACTGTAACTACCGTATGCTCTGACTTCCAACCACTAGATGGCAATGTTGAATAGAAAATGCAGCATGATAATTATTGCTTTAATATGATCAGACACTTAATTACAACCCTAAAAGATATAGCTGTTGTCTAAAATCCTTTATGGACCTCATCCTCACTGCATATTCTGACAGAGGTTTCCTTTTATGCTGTCAGTGTGCCTCTATTGAAGAACCATCATTTCATTAATTGAAGAGAGAGCACTATAAACCATCGCTCAAAATAGCTCAGGCCTTCTCTTCAAACACAGCTTTCTTTTTCCCTTCTCTTTCTATGTTTCAAATAGTTTCTTTCAGAAACATATTAAATGAACAAAGCAAGAATGATCCATTAAGTGTCTCTGCCTTATGCATGACATACCTTGTTCGTTTTCAACTTCAGATTAGTTCTTATATTTTAAAGACTTGAGTCCATTTCAAAATGTCTGACATTTGCAGATGTCAGTATATTGGCAAATCTGAGCATGGTATGAGACATTGTTGAGTTCTCCTCTAAATGTCTAAACCAGACACATGTTAGATTACTGCACTTTTTCAACTTTCAGCTCTTTAGTGCAGTGTAGCTTGTAGGATTCTGACCTACTGTTTAGTCCATCATTGTATTTGGTCATCACCGTGAGACATACCGTGGCTATCAAGCTGCACATGCCAGTTTAACATCTGTGAGGCTAGCAGTCCTGCACAAAAAGTTCTTCAAATTGCTATAATGCAGTACAACTGACCTAGGAATAGAGCAGGGTAACAGACAGTGGGGGGACACACTGGCAGGTGCATGAAATCAACACCTAGATAATGATGTCACTGAGACTATAACTGCAGAAAAAACACGCATTTATACAAAGCAGATTTTTCTTTGTTGACGTAGACAGAAAATGCCACATAAGCCTCACAGAGCAAAACATGATCAAAGTACAGTCTATAGATTAATTAATGTCTCTGTTAAGCATTTTAACAAATATCTACATATTTGTTTACATTTATTTATTTTGTATTCACATCTATATATGTTTATCATTTTGTTTGTTTTTGTGTGCTGATGATTTGTTAGTCCCTGTTTATGTTTAACTTTTGAAATTCAAACCTAAATTTGATTGTCCATTTTCTAAAGAAAATCTGAGTGGTCTATGCATGCAAAACTTGCCACAATGCTATGGTGACTGAGTGGTTTCTAGGGTGTTCTTGGTACTTGCTTAGGGCTTTGCTAGATGGTTGTTTTGCTAGATGGTTGTTTACTAGTCTATGTCCAAAAGTCCCCCCCCCACCCCCCCACCCCCCAAGTATCTAAGACATTATGAACTCTATAGATGAGTTATTTCCTTCAATATAACTTTGGGATTTGTTTACTTGTTTTATAATCCACCAGGCAAAATATGATGTCATTCTTGTTCGTAGTATAAATGGTGCAGGACAAGTCATATCCTATCAACAGTGATGTAATGTTTTCCTTAGCAAGTGCTAGTGAAAACTACAAAAGAACCAATACACAATCCTCAAAGCTTTGTCTTTTTTGGTTTTTAGATTACGAAGTAAACCCTCATAACATGACATATACACAAAGGGATTAATCTTGTATGACCTGATTTATCCTGCAGATGCACTGGCTCACTCTCCCTTTGTTTGCTTCATGTTTCTGTACAGGGTAAAAGAAAATGATTTTCAAGTGAGTCTGTATGTACACAAAGACCAGGATTATGTGAAATTAATTCAGTTTTGGTGGGCTGCTGAACAGAATGCTGTTTCATTCAAGATTCAGGCTGGTTTTGTTACCTGTCAATCTCTTTCCAAACCAAATCAGAGACCAAAAACTGTCACATAGCCATAAAATCATCACTGTCTCCTCATGCAGGGCTGCCTCTGCTGCCCCCTGTAAAGATCGCTATGCAGAACTCTGAAGGTCTTACAATTAATTGACATTTTATGTTATTATTTTGGAGAAAACCCCTTTAAAAATATGGAAATTTCAAAGGGAAGATGTATCTTACACCTTCTGTTCTGGTCCTTTTTTCTGGGCCTTTTTAATAAATGTTTTAATAAGTGTGGGTTTTAGAGAAAAGTTTTAAAATATAAGAAGTGAAGTCAGTAGGAATAAAACTAATTATTGAAAATAAATTTTTAACATTTTGGCCTGTTCATCATACAAAGTGTTTATATTACTTTTATTTTACTAGTTTATATTCCAAGATGTCTGGATATAGATTTTACTGTATGGAACTAAAACAGCTCGGACATTTTTCAAAATCTTCTTTTGTGTTCTGGCAAAAAATGGTTTTGGAATGTACTTAGGGTGAATGAATCACACAAAACTATCATATGACTTGCAGCACAAGTTGTATGAACTACATTTATGGTGCTTGTTTTGTCCAGTTTTTGGTCACTAAAAAGTTATATTATTCCCATTACATGGAAAGCAGATGCATACATGTTTTTTTATTAAAAAATCCTTTTGTATGCCACAGAAAACAGTTTATGTTTAAAGTGACATGAAGGTGAATGAATAAAAATAAATAAGAATTTTTAAATAAACCAATCCTTTAAGTTAATTCTAACTAAAATTATTGTTTAAAATAGGCTAATTACTCTAACAAAAAGGTACATTTAATGATACAGAATTATTATTATAGTCATTATTATTATAGTATTATTATAGTTAAGTTTTTTTGGAGTACAACATAAATACTAAGAATGTCAAGGTGCTTCAATGTTACATGTCCACAAAATCTGGGAAAATGTTGTTTAAATACATTACCTAATTTTTTTAATAATTAATTTTACTTTTAGCTTTTTGTTGTTAATTGTGTTGATTTTTGTTGTTGAAGTGTTGTGCATTGTTCACAATATTCACAACAATTTTGTTTTTAAATGTCCTCCAGAATAAGTCTCAGTACAATGTGAACAGAGGCACACAGTCTATCTCACAGTTCTCTGCTTGAGCTACATTTCTCTGCTTTAGCCTTCATTAGTTATGGCTGGCGTTTACAGGAACAGCAGGCAGGTCCAGCCACAACACGCGCGGAGTAACACAAGAACGCATTGTGAACGTAAGAGACAAGGCAGATCGAAATAGTGCCCAAGTTAATTGAAACCTATCCTTTTCTAGATGTCGTAAAAGTGCACAATTATCCATAAAAAGTCAAGCTCAATAATATTATATGCAGGAATAGTCTGAAATATACTGACTGTACATCCGCTGATTTACTCCATTAAAAACTTTTACAGACATATACACTGAAGTGAGTCGCGGAGGAATCCCGAAGGTTGTCAGTGCGTGCTAGGGCTCTGAAAGAGCACACAGTAAATTGAAGCGAGGATCACTGTGAAAACCCGGCCCGGATTGTAACGTTATCAAGCGAGAAATATATTGAACAAAAATACGAGAGCACATTAAAATACTTTGATTTTTTTAATGGTACAAGAGTATACTAGGATAAATACAGTGTTGTTTGTATTATTTGACCGACAAAATCACGTGGACCGTCATTAAACAGCCCCGATCCGAAGTGTATACTGTCGTCTCTGGAGAGTCAGCTTCTCTGTGTTCTGACCTCTAGTCTAGATAGATTGATAGTGCTGGTAATGCAACAAGAATATGCGTGAAAGCGCATGTGACTAGTGGGTTTGTCAAGTTCATAAGATTAATCGTTTCTAAAATTTCTTATTATAGATTTTTTTCTTTTATGTTTACAAACAGGTATCTGATAAACTGATCTGATAATAACTGATAAACACTTTGAGTGATGAGTATCTCTTATAATGGTAAAATAGTTTTTTTACACAGTCACATAAAATGTATTAAATGTAGCCTAATGAAAGTTATAAAAAAGCAGAATATATATAACAATGACGAATTAAAGGAAAAAATGTAGGGCATTTTGCTTCCGTGGTTTCCAACAATACATAGTTGTGTCATTACCTTTATATTTCGATGAAACATTTCTGTCTTGATGGGAGTGGTCTCTTCCAGAATGACAATGCCCCCTTCCGCACAAGGGGTAACTCAATGGTTAGATAAGTAAGTATGACAATGGCCTTGCATATTTTCCTAATCTCAATTAGGTCAAGAAGATTGAATAGATTGAAGCCTTACTGAGACACTTCTGTTTCTCCTTTACACAGAGGTACATCCAAGTGGCACAGAATGATGTATACATATTACACAATTTAACTTTATTATAATAAATCTTTCTTTCATGTTACAGAAATGAAAATTGCTTAATTGGTTCATGATCGCAAAAAAACCTTAATACTTTCTATATGCGAAATACAAATTTAAATGTGAAAAAATCTTAATACTTTCTATATGTGAATACGCATTTTAAATGTGAAATATGACTGACATTTTCTTTACAGATATTGTGATATTCACACATGTACTATACATAAACTAGCAATGTGTTACAAATTATTTCAATGCGATATAGGATTCTATAATAAGATTCTAATAGACCCACATTAGTGTAAAGAATTGTAAGGTTTTGGCATCCAAGCACACTAAGAACAGGTTCCTCACATTTATTTATGTCATTCGATTCAAGTATTTGAATCAGGATTCCCAGCCAGTTCTTTTGCTTCCTGTTGATTAGCGCCTACTGTTCTGGCTCCAGCAGTGTCTGCCAATAGCATGCCTCTCTGGCACTGGGGGTCTGTTAGAGAAGCCTCTAAGAAATGCCTTATCATGTGAAATGTGATGGGAATTCAATCAAGCATTTGGGAACCTTTGAGTTCCACACACAGTCACGTTATATTCTATAATATTGAATAACAATAGAAATTATCTATGTTCAACTCTGTTTGGTGATTTCATTTTTCTTTATTTCAGGGCATATAGATTCCCTGATATAGCTCATGTTTAGAGAGGTTCTCTTTGTTCATTCTGATACTACTGTTAGGGAAGAACTTGTGCTTCGAAGATCAAAAACTGATGACAAATAAAAGCAGTTGTTGTGTAAATCAACAAGAAAACTGTTGTTCAAATACCTTACTTGATTTTTGTAGTAATTAATTTTTCAGCTTTTTGTTAAAGGGTTGTGCATTATTCACAATTTTTACAACAATGCTGTGTTTAAGTATCCTCCAGAGTATAATGTGAACAGAGGCACACAGTCTATTTCACACACAGCTCTTTGCTTGAGCTACATTTCTGTGCTTTAGCCTTCTATAAAATCAACAAGATAAAGCTTACAATTTTCGCGCGCTGTCCCTACATTTTAATATCAAAGTACACATAAATAGCACCACAACGTCTAGGCACTTTGCCTACACCATCACCAATCGTGAAAAAGGTCAACATCCTGTCCCTCACACTGGCACATCCATCCTGCTGTTTCTGTATTACCCCCCATGTATTTCCCTCTTTTATTTTTATGTCCTTGGCTTCTTCCTGATTGTCATTTCTAGGTGACATAAGTGCTGCCACAATGACTGGGTCACCCCTCCTTCTGCTCACCCAGTTGTCTGTGGTTACATAATAGCGAAGCCTTCAGCTGTGGTCTCTGGCTTTGTGTACCTGTCACTGAGCATGATTGCGGGTGAGATTAAGCAGTGGGTGAGAAGATGCAGCGAAAAGGGGGTTCTATCTTCTTCCCAGTCATGAAAACACAGCCAACACACACCAACACATCTGACGTCTTGGAGCCAACTGGAAGCTCTTTCACTTTTTACTATCACACTGTGAATTGTTTGTGATGTCTCAGTTGTTGTGGTGTCTCAATATCTTTGCCACATTAAAGAGACAAAAAGCACACTAGAAGCCATTCAAGCCCTTTTGATTGTTTTTGACCTTTGTTTCTATTCATTCAGGAATATAACATGATACAATCTGATGTTCTGGGAAGCCGTCATTCTGTTGAGGTTTTATTATTACATTTCTCGCCACATACACACTGCAGGTAAATACAAGTTGTCACTCCTCTTCTGACAGCTTAATCATGTTCATACAATTAGATTATTTACAGGAGTGACAACTGCATTCTATAACTAAATTTACTCCTTAAGGGGCCACATACACACAGCAAAGTGTTCTGGTGTGAATCCCCTAAATTATCACTCTGTTTTTATGTACAAACACTTTAGATACATTTACGTTTGTGTGATTAGACACACAAAATTTGGAACAAAGGAACATGTTTTCTGTGTTCCCGTAGCTCAGTTGTGTTAGCAGCACAAAGGTTGTGGGTTCAGTTCCCAAGAAGCACATATACTGACAAAATGTGTAACTTGAGCACACTAAGTTGCTTTGTATAAAAGTGTCTACCAAATGCGTAAATGTACACTTATATAAAAGAAGTCTAATTTAAAAGGATTTGGATATAAATGGGGAAATAGGATTGACTGTATTCCATACACACTTGGAACTATAATTGCTGGAAATATTATACAACCAAGGAGCTAACCTTTGATTGCAAATTCCACTGTGTTCTGGATAAACTCCTACGAAACTTTTATACCACCTTAGTCAGCAGAGTTCACGTCAGAATGTGTGGAAGGTAAAGAGCTGAAAGTGTAGCCTGTTTACTAAGACAATTATTTTAAAGTTTTTCGCCAAACAACAGGATATAATTTTCCTGGGATCCTTCCTCATCCTTTTGCTAAACAGCAACCTCAGCTGTCATATTTGGTCTGCAGTTGCAACATTGCAACTGGCGCGTAATTTTGTTACAGCACGTTTTTTCTTATTTAGTAACAACTGGAAAAAAATCCATCTAGGCATATATTAACTGAATCTGTTTTATCGTATATTTTAGATTGCATCACTTTTGATTCCATCTAATGCATCTTTCCTGAAAATAATGAGGCAATTGATGGGTTTGCTTCAATCTTTGTCTATTTTGTTGAATTGATGTGTCTAAATGTGGCAGATGGCAACCTTTCTGTGTTATACATTAAATTCAGTGATGTGCTGTATGTGTCTATCTTGTATACCTGCATTAATAAAAGGTTATAGCATTTGAAATGATAAATATGAGAGTGGAAGGGCATTGGCATTGTCAATTTAGAGTTGTTCCTCTATAATTTAAATTCCCCTGATTTCCCCTGGGTGTGGGTTGTTAATTTAATCCAGTATGACATTGTGTACAACACGCTGGTGTACAAAGACAACAGCAGAGTCCTGAATGCCTTTTCAAAAGTAGTCCACCATTGTGACCTTTGAAATGCAACCCAGGCAAAATTTGATCATGCACCTGCATGGCAGGGACCATCACAAACAGTCCTGCTGAATTCACAGCTGTCCTATATGCACAAATACCAGAAGCCTTTTCTCCCATGATTCTTTCCTTCTTTGTTAGATCCAGGCCAGCTTTTCCCTCTCTCTATTACCCATAACAGGGAGCCAAGCCTTACATTAAAGGCATAAGGGACATCTAGTTTGTTTTTTGTTTTTTTTTGGGGGGGGGGGGGGATATGGCGGGCAGCTGGGCTCTCTCTGTTTTGCTTCTCTTGTAGAGCAAGCACTTTATTGCCTTTGCTCAACATTGCTCATATGTCACAAATTTTCATGTCATTCAAATTCTCATTATGGATAAATTTGGATCTGTTTTTAATAGTGCTTGCTAAGGCCAGCATCACTATTTCTTTTTTGCTTCAGGGTTTGATTAAACCACTAACCTGAAGTATTACACTTTTATTTTTTTGTTTGTCCATTACTGTCTAATAAAGACTTCTTTTTATACAGGAGATAAAATAGCCTTGAATTTGTGAGTGTTTTGATTTGAAGCTTCACATTAATAACCTGTTCTTTTGGCTTCCACCTCCATATGCAGCCTGAAAAATAAACTGTATTTGTGTAAAGGAAGGAGCCTTGTTTCTAAAGCACTCTGCTTTATTGTTATAGGTTTTGATGCAGTTGTGGTGCCTGCTGCAATCACAGCAAAAAGATATTCAATCTTATTTTTTGATTTTGTTTTTCAACAAAAGACATTCCACAAATTCTTCCAAGCCCGTAAAAATGTTCATGACTACTTCATTTATTTGGTCAATAATTCTTTATTTGACAACATGCACTGACAGCAAGAGGTTTATTTGTTTGTTTACATGTTGATGTGCACTTTTGTAGCCCTATGCAATAACTCGCTTAAAACAATAAACACAATGGAAATCATTTGAACATCACCATCGAGTCTTGTTTTTTGTTTTCATAGACGGGCAAACATGACACACAGTGGCAGTTGCCAAAAAAAACAGTGGGCATCATGCCCTTTGCCAGTCACAATGTTTAAGGGTTGCCAGCATTGAGCTAATGTCTGATTAGCTAAGAGGCAATTCTAGCATCTTTTCCAAATGAGCATGAATGTTGTCCAAAGCTTGGGGATTCCACATATTTCCAAAAACATATTAAAAGGTTAAAACTCTCTGGCCATAATCCATAAGCAGGCCCAGACAGAAGTTGGCGGATGTTTTTTTCATTTTCCGAGCTGATTTGATATAACATCTGCAAAATTTTTCATTTGGATTTAAACATGTTAAATGATTAAACTCACCTAAGTGTATACTTCTATTGATAGCTGACAACGTGATCAAAATATTATTACTATTACTTTCTGCATACTTTTTTTGGACAAAATTTCTTCATGCTACTCGTCCCGGACGATTTGTTGTAGACCCATGAATGAGGCATCAAATCGACGGGCTTATTAATGAGAGGTGTGCTATGACTTTTAGAAGTGATTGGGTGTACAATGTTTTTAGGGCATATGAAAAAGTGGGCAAAAAAGCTCCATAGACTTAACATTGGGCTATATTTTGTAACATTATATCTCCACATCAGAATGTTGCAGAGACTTGGGGGTGGGCTCATATCACTTGGCTTAGCAAGCAGCAACAAGTTGTGACATTACAACTTCATAGCCACACCCTAGCAACCAGTTACAGTACCCTAGCAACCACCCCATTGACTTCCATTTTAAAACGTGACTTCCATTTTAAAAGGTCAAAGAGACTGAGACTACCAAGTAGTCTTATTTATTTACCATTGAAACTGTCCAGCCATGCCCTAGCAACCATTAAGAGCACCATAGCAACCAACATGAACTAGCTATATCTCAGCACCAGAACAACATAGTCAACAGCGTAAAACCAATCAAGAGTCAAATCCCATGTCTCTGTCTTGTTACACCCTAGCAACAATTTACTATACCCCAGAAACCATATAATAAAATGAATAAGCCATATCTCAGCATTAGAACACTGTAGAGGCATGTAGGTGAGCTTATTTGACATCGGGCTGTCAGTGGCATCATACTAACATCATGTTAAATCATGTTAGCATCATGGTAAAACATATTAACATTGTTTAAATATTCCCAAGTTTTGTCAGGGCAAGCACCACTCACATTTTCTTCAGAAAATCTAGTTATTAATATCATTTAAAGTTAATGTGAATACAGATCACAATCCATTTTTGCTTCTGTAATCAGCAGAAAAATTAAGGGCAGGACTGTCCATATTTAGAACAGAGCCAGGTATTTAATAGGTTTAAGTTGTTTGTAAAATTGTAAAATTGTTTCAGAGGCAAGAAAAATTGTTGATATCAATAAACAAACACAAAAACTATGTGTTAAAAACATGTTTCAGATATGTGTGCAGATCCAGCACAAGCTTGTTTATTATTAAGTGTAAAGGTAGCAAAACCTTTAATGGGCCACAAAAATTGAGTTTAAATGTTTTATGTTATAAAAACAAAAGACTTAACGTCTAAGGGTGCTGGCTGTCTTGTCTTGAGTTTTTCATAGTTCTCTTGCCAGGATCCTGACAGCCCTTGTGTTTTGTGTTAGAGCAAGATGTTTGGATCCTGACTCAATCCTAGTCTTGGTTCCTGGAGTCAGGATCTAGACTCTAATCTGTGTCTTTGTGATCTGTGGAAGCACATGGTTATTGTTTGTTTACTTTGTGTCATGTGCTCGCCTGTCTTGTGTCTCGACCCCACCCTCTTGTTTCCTCCTTAATTCATCCCATCATCAGTTCATTCCCCTCACCTGCTTGCTCACCTGCCTTGTTTGCCTTACCTATTTAACGCCCTTTGTTGTCTTGGGTGGTGTATTCTTTCTTGTTCCTGATCTGTTACTTGTTTCCTGAGATGTTAAGAAGTCTGTATTGTCTCTTGATTTTTGAGTTCAATTGTATATATAAATCTATTCTGTTTTGGTTCACGTTCTGCCCCCTTGTGGCTGTTTTTGTTATTTAAATAAAATGCATTTTTGTTTATGCTGTTCTGCGATTGGGTTCTTCCCTCACCATTCCTGACACTTACATCTTGGATGTGTGCCTGCTGAAAGGACAATCACAGTGTAATGTTTTCATCACCATCTCCATTTATACTGTATCTCCCACCCTTCACCATTTCTAGCCTTGGCCCTGGGGCAAAATCCATACAAGCTCCCCAACCTTAAACCGTTCAAGGAGTCTGTTGGCTTCTCTTCAGGCCTGTGGCATGTTTTGTTTTTACAGTTGACTGCTGGGTGTAGGCGAGTTCAGCGTGAGAGTTTAGGTTCATGCCTAAAGTGTGCCATTCCAGCTGTCCCCATGGCAGGCCACACAGTGGTCTATAAAAGACTGAGAGGAAATGAAATGAGACAATGAAGAGAAAAGGAAAAAGATTTTGAGATGTGATATAACCAATATATCCCGAATACAGGTAGGCGGCAAATGTCAAAAGCTAAATTTATACACATACAAACACTTTTTGTTACCATTGTAACCAAGAGTTACCACAACAATGTCAGGGTGTTGTTATGTGGTTGCTAGGGTGTGCTTCCTTTAAAGTCAAAGGAGCCTCTCATATTTATAGTATAAACATACGATGAACAAGGGATATAGAGTTTGTTAAAATCCATAATCTTATGTATGTGCAATAGTAATAGTAATGCTTGCCTTGGCAAACACCACTAATTACTTGTGTTTTATTTAATTTTTGTCAGATTATATCTCTATTACCTGATTTTATGAGATTATTTTGTATAGCCACATTATTTATTACTTTTTTTAATATAGTTTCTCTTTGTACTGTTGTATTGTTCAATCCCCAAACCGCCTCGCCTCACCATACCCTCCTCTCCCCTCCACATTGTTTTCAACAATCAAACTGTGCAGTTAATATATTCCCTGTATTTAAATTTTGGGCCCTGGGATCACAGTGCTGCTTACATGCCAAACAAGATAAAGTCTAAAGCAAAAATATACACAGGAGCACAAAGGCACTTCTGCACACTATTAGACTCTTAAGGGACAAAGGTATTAAACCTAAAAAATAAGGAGATCTTATATTTGTTCACAAGTTATTGTGAGATGCTATTCTGCTTTCTGTTTTGTGGCCAAAACATACTATGAAAGTACACTAAAACAATCGCTTTTAACTAGCCAGATTTAATTTCACATATTGTTGCCTTCTTAATGCATCAGAATGTAATTCTTAATGCAATGCACAAGGTAAACTACTTTTTTGGTAAAATCTTGCTGAGAAAGTAATTTTATGTTAGTAACTAGCTACCTGAATAATATGTCACATCCGGTCCAATAGCACAAACATCTAAAAGTAACTCCATCACCCCAATAAGTACAAAGTTCTACAACCATCCAACCCGATCTCATTAACTATTTTATGTACAGTTTTGTATTTTTTTATTCAAATTTTTGAATTTTTGAAAAACGCAAGCAAGTTAACTCTGATTTTTGGCCAAATTATACAGGTGTTATTATACAGGAGACAAAGTTACTGATTTACAAAGCCATTTGACGCTATTAAAAATCTAGTGATGGAGACCATGTTCTTTTTTTCATTTGTGAAGGTAGTACAGACCCAACAAAAAATTAAACAACATTAATAAAAGTAATTTAAAATGAAATGAATATAAAAAGTTAGAAAATAATAAGGATAAGAAAATAAGTAAATGAAATACAACACAAGTAGCAAAGATCATAGATTTTGCATTTTTATCTGGCTTCAGATAGTAACAAAATTGTTGTGTCCCAAAAAACAGCCCTGTGTTGGGCAGCCACAACTTCCCAATGGCTCCATCCATTGTATTTTGCCACGGTCACGTTAGACGTTTAGCATGCAAAAATTCTATGGAGACCCCAACAAATATGGACAGTAACCGTATGTGATATGCGCCAAAGTGCTGGGTTTTTATTTACACACCATGGATTCTGACATGCTTGCACTGTTATTGTTGTATTTGTTATTTTTAAAGATGTATTGCACAACATGGGATTATGCAATACTGCTGTTACCCCTCTGAAAAGGTCACAGCATTACGTATCGATCTCGTACTGGTCACACATCTTCACCTGATGCAAACTTGCAGGTCAGAGTTTATTAAATTCATGTTTTCAAAGCACAGTTTGACAAACAACGGTTTAAAATTTAAAGTTTAAGATATGATAGTGTATAATATATATATATGTTTTTTTTGACACACATTTGGATACACCCTTAAGTCTTTTCCAACCTGTATGACTTTCCTTACTCATGGGGAACCCAAACGAAAAGATTTTAAAATATGTTGGTAACCAAACAACAGTGGAGCACATTGGTTTCCATTTCTCTTTTGAGAAATATCCCTCTTTTTGAGAATCCTGAAGCCCTATTAAATAACTGCAGCAAAATAATAAAATTACTGGCCAATGTCAGCGGAGATATGCAAATTGCATGCAAATACTAAAGGGTATCCCAAGCAGTATATAATGCGCTGCATGACGACGTTACCTCAGAATCTTTCTCTGCCCCTCAGTAAGCCCATTGCCCACTCTTCTGGGATGCCCATCTTCTCACAAGTGGACAGGGTGGAAGCCTGCAGCAATGCCCACATAACCCCTGTCAAGGAAGCCATCACTGCATGTTCTACCATTTAAGCCTCGCAGGCTCATTGCTTATCTTGCTGATAAAGCCTCCTGCTCCTCTGATGAGGCACTATGGTGGTGCTGTGGACCCAGAGACCATCAGGGATCTTCATGCAGCGACCAACTTTGCCCTGATGGCTACAAAGTGAGCGGCCCAGCCATCGGCCGTGCAATGGATTTATGGTGGTGCTTCAATTGTGGCTGATGCTTTCCGACATTAAAGAGTCTAACAGAAAGTGACCTCCTCAATGTACCAGTGATTCCCTCTGACCTCTTCGGTGATGCCATGGGGTTGGTCATTGAATGTTTCACTAAGGCAACAGTAGAGAGCTGTGAACCACTTTCTCCTCTTACACATCTGTAAAGAATTGCTCTTCGTCGAGCTGCATGTGCATCATGGTCACTCACAGCTGCATGCATGCACTGAAACAGTGGAGTGACCTCGGGATATACAGCTGTGGTGTCCCCCTGGGTCTGTAACTAGGTGCATAGTCGTGATGAAAGATGTGTCAATCACAGGCTGGGGAGCGGTTTACAAGGGCATCCCAGCGTCGGGACTCTGGTTGGAGTTCCAGAGCAGATGTTCCAGTGCCCTTTAAAAGTAGGCAGCAAGCCTTCTGCCATGGGCAGACCATTGTTTACCTTTAATTAGAGCAGCACATTTTGGAGTGGATTTGCTCTCGAGGAACAGGATTCCCCATGGGGAGTGGAGGCAACAGGAGACCAACAGTAGATATATTTGCAACAGAGAAGAACTCGCATTTCCCACTGTTTTTTTCTCTGTCACACTCCCCACTGGACAGGATGCTCTGACATTACGTTGGCCGAGAGTCAGTCTGTACGCATTTCCCCCTTGAGGATCTTTTCTCTGGTTTTATGCAATATCAGGAAAGAGAGAGCGTTAGTGATCTTGATTGCCCCTAGATAGTGATCGTGATTGTTAGTGGCCCCCACACATACTGAACATTCTGTCACAATGAGCACTTGATATGCCTTCCACTGGGCGCTTGTACACACTAAAGTATAAGTTTTGTTAGATGTTGTTGAGATAATTCTGTTGACCCGCTGCATTGTACTGTGTTTGAGGTTCTGGCTTTTCTGCTACACAGGTTGGATAACAGTGGCTCACCATCCACCCTAAAGGTGTATGTGGCTGCTATTGCCAGCTACTGTTCCCCTAGCAAGAGGCAATCGATAGGTAAACTTCATTTAGTAACTAGGTTTTTAGGGATAGCGAGAAGGCTGAACCCCCTCACCTTCTGCCTGTGTCATTGATGGACTTGGCATTGGTCTTCAATGCACTGTATTTGCCTTCATTTGAGCCCTTAACTTTGGTCACTTTGAGAGAGCTGTCTCGTAAGACCACTCTGCTGCTCGCCCTCACCTATGCCAAACACATAGGGGACTTAGAAGCGCTCTCCATCAATGCAGACTGCATTTGTTTCAGGCCTGATGACTGTAGTGTCACACTGACACCTAAATTGGGGTATCAGGGTATTAGATTTAGGTTTTCAAAGTTTAGGTAACAAATTATTTCTTTGCTTGCCTTTTCCTCTCAGCTGTCAGCATTGCAAGGCTCCAACACACAACATGCACTCTGCACAGTTGGGGCACTACGGATTTACATTGACTGTTCAAGCCTCTTATCGGCAGTCTGACTAACTATTTGTCTGCTATGGTGGCTGTGCCAAATGACGACCCATCTCAAAGCAGAGGCTCCCTTACTGGGTCACTGAGGCTATCACATTGGCATATTCAACGCAGGGACAGGAATGCCCTTTTTACATTAAAGCTCATTCAACAAGGGCTATCAGCTTTTTGTGGACCTAGTCCAAAGGGACTTCTATTTAGGATATATAATAGCTGGCTGGTTTTCTTAAACAGTTTCACCAGGTTTTACAGACTGGATTTTTGTCCCTGGCATCACAAGTGCTTTCAGTAAATGCTGTTTCAGTGTCTACAAGCAAACCTTCTGCTATGGGTAGACAATTATTTATCAGAGCAGCGCATTTCAGAGTGGAATTGCTCTCAAGGAACAGGATTCCCCATGGGGAGTGGAGGCTCCACCCCAGCTCTATGCAGCTGATCTGGGATTGGTTCAGGAGAGCAGAAATAGATCTGTTTGCAATGAAGAACCTTGTATAAATAATTGTCCTCTACCTCTAATACATAGCTGTATTTTCCCCTGGGTTCAACCAGGTCGGCTAGAGGTTGAGCAGCAGCAGCATCATGCCTTTTTGTGCTCAACTTTTCAGCACTCTGTGCTCAGTTATTCTAGCTATTGCTATTTGACTTGTGCTTAATTATGTTTGCATTTGTCCTCTACCTTTTAGTATGCCTTAAGTTGAGTATATTATGTTCCTGGCTGGCACTCACAGCACAGTTTTTATTGCTGTTGCCGTTGATCCTGTGTTATAATGTGGACTGCTGAGCATACTTGTGGTTCCTGTCTGCCTTGCTGCGAGTGGTTTGTGTTTGTGTCTCTGCTTAGCCTTGCTCTGAATCTCTTTTCTCACTATTCCTTTTTCTCATCACTTCTTGATGTCTAAATTGTTAACTGTAATTTGTTGCTATATTGATTATATCACATTGAATTAATCAGATCCCGCTAGCTTTTAATTGTTATCCACTACAGATAACTCAGTTTGGTTAGCACCACACTGGCCGGTTAGCTTTTCTTCTTTATTGTCTACTGTTTACTGTCTTTATTTCCTGTGTTTTCATCTGTTTTGAGTTCATCAAACAACTATGGTAAGTCGGAATAAATCAACAAACATGGTGAGTAATGACATCTCCTGTTATTGTTACATGCACTGTTTGCCACATGTTTAGTGTAACCTTTTCTGCCAGCAGTGTTTCACATGTGATAAATGTAGGGAAATAGTTAGGCTGATGGAGAAGATTTCAGAATTAGAAACACACATCCAAACATTACTCAAGCATAATATATATGATAGAGCTTTAGAGCAGACTTTGAATGCGGTTAGGTCCATAGATTGTTACAGATCCCCTGCATTTTGAGACAGCATAGCCGCAGGACAAAACACCGCTCTCCTGTTCCAATTACATATTTAAACGGGTTCCCACTCAGTGATGCACCCACTGAGACACCTGTTAAAAGTGCCCTAGTTATCTGAGATTCTATTGAACTGAATATGAAAAGGCACCGACCACCATAGTCAAAGGTTTACCGGGAGCCAGAGCGCCCAGCATCAAAGCAAATGTGCTGACTAAACATAAATTTAGTAAGATTATTATACAAGTCAGCACAAATGATGTTCCTCAGTAAGAGATCACTAAAGATAATATTAAAGTGATGTGGGAACTTGCCAGCACGATGTTGAACACTGTAGTATTCTCTGGCCCCCTCCCTGCTTATCATAGTGATGAAATACATAGCAGACTGTCATCACTAAATGGCTGGAGGCTAAGTGGTATTCACAAAATAATAAAGGTTTCATTTAAAATTTTATAAAGTTTTTTAGGGTAGACTTTGACCTGTTGAAAAAAGATGGCCTCCATTCCTCTAGGGTTGGTGCTGCTCTTTTATCTAGAAATCTGTTATTAATTAAGTCTTGTTATTAATACTCCTAATACTTGACTAACTGGTCAAGGAAGCAAACAGACTGGTCTTAACCAACCGTTATGTGTGTGATGTGTGCTAGCCGTCACGCTACAAACATCACATAATTTACAACACATAGAATCACCTAAATATCATAATATAGCGAGTGTGTCTATTCCCGGACTGGTAAATACCTGGTAAAAAAAATTATATTACAATTGAATCAATGTTAATAAAAAGATACATAATACAGACAATTAAACAATTGGTTTGCTCTGTCTACAAAAGCGCTTTTTGTCAATGATGTGATCACAGATCATAACCTAGATGTACCTAGATGGTTAAAACAAGACTATTACATTACATTAAATGTCTGTCCCCCAGAATTTCTGTTAGAAGCATGAACCTCGTCTAAAAGGCAAAGGAGGAGGTGTTGCTGCACTTTATAGGAATATTGTTAAAGTTACCCAGAGATTTGATTTCAAATACAATTCTTTTGAAGTAATGGTGCTCAATATAACTTCACTATGTTGTAAATGATAAATCGAGTTTGTCATTTCAGCTGGATGCTGGCTACAGGCCACCAGGGTACCACACAGACAATATGACTGACTTTAAACAATTTGCTGACTTTTTATCAGAAGTAGTATTGGCCACAGATCAAATCTTAATTGTTGGTAATTTTAACATCAATGTGGATAGTGATAAAGATGCACTGGGGTTGGCTTTCAAAGACATTTTAAACTTTATGGGGTTTTCACAACATATGTCAGGACCCACTCATTGTCATAATCATATCTTAGATTTAATACTGTAAATGTTGATGACATTAATATTCTGCAGCAGAGCGAAGACATTCTAGATCATTATCTGGTGTCCTGTGACAATTTCATTAATTTTCTACTATAGACAGGGATGAACTGTCAAAAATAATTAAATCATCTAAATCAACAACACATATGCTATATCCTATACCTAACAGGCTGTTGAAAGAGATTACAAATCCTCTACATAGCATTATTAATTCATCATTGGTGTTGGAATATGTCCCAAAACCTTACAAACTGGCTGTTAACAGACCTCTTATTAAAGAACCACTTAAAAACCAATTAAAAAAAACTTGATCCAAGGGAACCCATCTCAAATATTTTTCAAAAATAGTGGAAATAGTGGTGTCTTCACAGATATGTTAATTCCTGGAATGAAATGGTATCTGCCAGAATTTCCAGTCAGGATTCAGACCACATTATAGTACAGTGCTCTCATAAGTGCTCTCGTCGACTCATTATGCCTGCATCTCTCATCTAGTGCTACTCAAACTTAAACACTATTGACCACAGCATTCTCTTATATAGGCTTGAAAATGATGTTGGCGTAAATGGAACTGCACTGACATGGTTTGAATCTGACCATTTGTTGCTATGAGTGAAAAAGTGTAATATTGATCACAAGTTCAGTATGGAGTGCCACAGGGCTCAGTGCTTGGGCCTCTGTTTTTCACTGTATATGCTACCTCTGGGAGCAATTATTAAGAGACATGCAGTTAGTTTTCATTGTTATGCTGATGATACTCAGCTGTACATCTCTTCAAGGCCCAACAAGATAAATTCACTAACAGAATGTGTAGTCGACATCAAAACTTGGATAACTAGCAACTTTCTACTCTTAAATTCCGACAAAACAGAAGTTTTAATTATTGGACCAAAATCTTTTACACACAACAACCTATAACACTGGCTTAATGGATGCTCTTTTAAAACCTGCTTCATCAGCTAAGAATATGGGTGTCCTTTTTGATAGCAATTTGTCCTTCAGCATTTTTTCATATTAAAAATATATCAAAACTACAACACATGTTCTCTATGTCAGACACCAAAAAATTAATTCATGCATTCATGACATCAAGACCTGGTGGCTGCCCTGCAGGACTAATACAAAAACTCCAGCTGGTTTAAAATGCAGCAGCCAGAGTTCTTATGAGAATGAACAAGTATGACCATATTGGCCCAGTTCTGTCAACACTGCACTGGCTGCCTATCAAGCATCATATAAACGTCAAAATTTTGCTGATTACTTACAAGGCCCTTAATGGTTTAGATCCTCAATACCTAAGTGAGCACCTCTCTTATTATAGTCCTTTACGTTCACTGCAATCTGAAAATTCTGGCCAGTTGATAATACCCAGATTTTCAGAATCAGGCGTGGGTGGTAACAGTCGGGAACAGTCTTCCCAGTATTGTCCAGGAGGCAGGTACATTAAGTCAGTTTAAATCTAGAATAAAGAAGCACCTCTTTAATCAGCCAACACATAGTCTAATGGATGTATTACTCAAATCCCTAGGGATTGTTAGGCTCCGTTGATTAGGAACTGGGGACACTTTCCATAAGAACAGATGTACTGGCTCCACATTAAATCTTCAAATTAAGTCTTTCATTTCCCCAAGGTCCTGTAGTCAGATGGATCTGGACTGTATCCAGACTAGATGGTGGAGGACAGGACCCCTGAGACAGATCAATATCTGTCTCAATATGGGAATATGATGAACTTCCATATTACACTTACTATTATCTACATTTATCTACATACCTACCTCCATCCTAGTTAGAGTCTATATTTTTGTTCCTTGCCTTTGGTCCCCTATTTAATGCCCTGGTGTCTGCTGTCTTGTGCTGGTGTATTGTTGCTATTTCTTGTTGTGAAATAATTCTGCACTGTGTGTACTTGTTTGAAGCTTAAATATTTCTACTTGTGTTTTTGTTTAAAGTATTATAGTCTTGTCTTGGTTTTTGTTTGGTGTAATTCATTTTGTTCTGCGACATATGATACATACTGTTTTAGTAGGCAGTCTGAATACATTACCTTCTCATAGACCACTGAGAGAGGTATGATTCTTTGCACATAATGACAGGTATTTCTAATGCAAGTCTGTTTATCCCTCTATAGGGACCATTTGCATATGCACGCCCCTCTGACTGTTCAAATGCTGTCTCTATAAAAAAGATTAAATGGCCACTCAGCATTTAGCTATTAAACTGTCACAGCAACATTTGAAAGCAAGCATTGTCCTGCAAACATTATTATACTCTGTGTTTTTATTAAGGCAAAAAAGTACCCACCTAAAATTTCTGTACCAGGGTGTCTAGTTCTGCTTCTGGACAGCCTGTATCCTATACAGTGCATCCGGAAAGTATTCACTTACTTGTTTAACTTATGTACATGTGATTTTTTTTCATTTTTTATTTTTAATAAATTTGCAAAGATTTCAAACAAACTTCTTTTAAGATGTCTAAAAGGAAAATAATGAATTTAATCCATTTTGGAATAAGGCTGTAACATAACAAAATATGGAAACAGTGAAGCACTGTGAATTTTTCCGGATGCACTGGTAATTAATATTGCAAATATTGTCAACATTGCACAGTAAACAAGGCAATAAATTTCAATTCAAATTTCAAAACTTTTTCCTGAGAAGATTTTTAAAGAGTTTTGAAGGAGTTCCCCTCTATCCTGCGCTGTTTTTTCTTCATTATTTGGTCCAAATAATCTATTTAAAAAACTTTTTTAATTGTAGTTTTCTAATATCAAAAATAATATTGAAATTAATATGTTGGTACAATTATATTATATTTTTATTTTTACATTTTTTAATGTTTAATCAAATGTCTTCAGATTAAAAGATTTTTAATCTGACATTTTAGTCAAGTGTTTCCAAACTTTTGACTGGTAGTGATTTCCTGAATCTGGAGTCAGACTACAAGTTTGTCACACCATGGTTCCTGGATTTACCACTGGTCTCACCCAGCTCTTTTGTTTCCTCCTCTCCACTGGTCCCTCCCAGCTCTTTGGTTTCCTTGTGTTTGCTGGTCCTTCCCAGCTCCTTAGTTCCCTCGTCTTTGCTGGCCCCTACCAGCTCCTTGGTTCCTTAATTTCCACTGGCCCCTCCCAGCTCCTTGGTTCTCTCATCTCCACTGGTCACCCCAGCTCCTTGGTTCCCTCGTCTAAGCTGGCTCCATCCAGCTCCTTGTCTCTGCCCTCTTTCCTGTCTTTGCTGGTGTCTTGCAGCTCCTCAGCTCTGCCGTGCTTGGTTACATCCTCTAGCTCTTCAGCCCTACCTTGGGCTCCTTTACCACCAGCTAGGCTAGATTCACCTTGTCTCTGCACTCCCTCGGCTCCACTGTGGTCTGTCATTCCAGGGGCTTCACCTGGCTCCTTCATCCCTCCACTTCCACCTTGGTCACTCTGGTTCCGCTACAGACTTCTGGTCCTCCGGTTTTGCCTCATCCCTCCACTCCTCCTGTTCCACTGGGCTCCTCCTTCCTTCTGGCTCACTCTCTCTGCTATCACCCTCATCTTAGGGTTAGCACACCCTTGGACCTCCGTGTTGTCAATGTCACCCTGATCCATCAGCTTGTCTTCTTCTTATTATTTCACTCTTGAGTCTATGGCAGCCCATGGAACTGTACATAGGAAAATTATGTAATTTGGCACATAGAGGACAGTCTGAAGGTCCAACATCTTTTGTCAGATTTTCACAAACTTTATATGGTATGGAATGATTGCGTATCATTACAAAACTTTATATGATTCATTATTATCATATTCTGAGGTGACCTGCAAAGTTTGGGGGCAGATATAACAAAAGATAAAACAAAATTTATGAAATTGCTTATAACATGTAATAACATGATGTAATAACATATCTGTCATTGAACTTTAGATTCTTTGGCTCATGCCGAGCTCCATGATACCAAATTTGTCATAGTCAAAGTTACTTTCTGTCGGCCATTTTAACATACACTATTGCATGAAACCTGGTATGTAGCATATAGACACTCGCAACAAAAAGTTATTTTTCTGTCAACTGGTCGAATCGTTCTCTTATAACATGTCAACAAATATGACGACATATATATGCAGTGAATTTTAGGCTGAATCTTTGCTAAACTTATGTGTATTGACTTTGTAGGTGTCATTGTCACAACATCCTTACCACCTCAAAAATTTTATGACAGAACCACCTATTGGCCAAAAGTTATAAATCATTTAATTTATCTCAGTTTCACAGATGTCCAAAAATGCTTTACTTAGTGCCATTGATAACCTTCACCCCATAATTCCTGTTTGCAGCTATATTTCTGGGTCAGGCCCCAAAGGGATGAAGACCCCTGTTGTATCCACTAGTTTCCTTATTAGGGGTTCAAGCGTGAAGCGACATGGTGTGGGCAGGACACAGTGTTTGAGACAAGACCACTAAGATTACTCTTTCCTAAGCAACAAGTAAATTTGTTTCTTATCAAAAACATATTTTCAGTTCCTAAAATTTGGCTTGGATTAGTGTTTTGATAATGTATCATCTTTCAAGTGCAAAAGAACAGCTGCCAGCCAGCTGCCAATCAGTTATGTAAATTTCAAATGTATATCAAATAAATGCTCAAACGATTCAGTCCATTTAATAATACAATGATACATCCAATGAAAATTAAATTCCCAGTTAAAAACAAGCAGATTTTGGATGTGTTTGGATAAAACAAGGCTACAAGTTAGTAACTTTTTTGTTATTTGTGTGTATAATGAGAGAGAACATTGGTTATTTGTTAGGTTGTCTGTCTGGGAATGACCTAAAATTCAATTGCTCTACTCAAAGAGCCATTTAATCCCGCTGCACACTGGACAGAGCTCAATCATGCTAATATTTTGGTGGGTGTGCGTGGCACCATATAGTACTGGTCAAAAGGTTGGAAACACTTACTCATTCTTTATTTATTTCTTTATTAATTTATTTTAGAATAATAGTAAGTACATCAAAACTATAAAATAACACAAATTTAACTTTGGGAATTATGTTGTTACTAAAGAAAATGGAAAATAAATTAAACTTTTTCATATTCTAGCATATTTAATGTAATCACCCTTTGTTTAGAATTTATACAATGTTTTCATAACATTTATCATCCAGTTTCTTGAGGAATCATCCTGATAAGCTTTTTAAAGAGTTTTAAAGGAGTTTTCCTTTATCATATACTCTTATTGACTTTTTCTTCATTATTTGGTACAAATTATCAATTTCAAAAAACATTTTTTAAAACAAAATTGTAATTTTAAAATAACAGCAGTTAATATGTTATATTTTGTCTACAATCATTATTGTAAACATTTCAGCAAACAGCTTTAGATAAAAGCATTTTTAAGGTAAGTCAAGTGCTTCCAAACTTTTGCTGGTAGTGTCAGTTATTGTCAAAAAATTTGCAAGGGCAAAAGTGCTGTGTTTATGTCTGTATGTGTTTTCCTTTGCGACAAACCTAACTTCACTCTCATTACAAAATTCCACTCTGGATTATTGAATTGTCTTGGTAATCCAATGGCTCGATTCCCAGACTGGATTTTATGGGATTTACATAGACAGATAGAAAGAATGAAGGAGAGAAAGAAAGAGAGAAAGAAATTATTATTATTTTAAATACATTAGCTTTATCTATTTAAGTCCATACATTTATTGCAGATCAAAAACCCAAGTGTGCTGAAGAATCCTTTCTGTGAACTTTATCAATGTTCTGTTTAAGGAAAACTGCACATGTAACATGCATGCAAAGTTGTGTGATTGGCTGATTTAAACGTAACAAACTATAGACTTTACTTTGTTTTAGGAGCAAAACCTGTTGCTTTTACATCAGAGCACTATAAACACAATGTGGCTTATAAGGTTCCAGCAACAAGCAGTTTGAGCATCAAAAAGGTGCAATATGGAGCGCTATTAAGGACCATTTTAAAAAGCAAAGTTGTGACACAATTCAAACTATTTGCGTTTGTGATGCCTTCACACAAAGGTGTGTTCTTAATATAAACACTTTATATTACAAACTGATCTTCAATTCATCACATTTCTGTCCTACACAGACCGCAAAACCGTCAAAATGTGGTCGGCTGTGTGACATCCCTTCCCAACACAAACACGCCCCATAGTATAGTCTCAACTCTGACACTGATTGACAGGTTTGTGTGAAGGCACCGTGAACGCAAATGCAAAGAGAATTGCGATTACTTTTGGTTTTGGAGAAAATTAAATCGCAAATGGGTAATTGCTATTGCAATTTAAATAAGACCGGGTCAAAACGCGCAAGATATGGACTTGCAAATAGACTTTGCGTTTTCATTTTAAATTTGGCACACATTGCATGTTCATGCAAACAATTTGCTTATGCATTTGAATTGTAACAACTTTTACACCCACAGATAGAAAATGCAATTGCAAATGCTATTTGCAATTGTTTTTTAAACTAAGTGGGGAAAGAACTGAAAACAAAGCTGAGATGTAAACATCTAAATGTAAACATCAACATCATGTAAACATGTCTACTATTAATAAATATGCCTACATCCCTACCTTAGTGAGCAATGTGCATTTGGCAATGTGTCAAGTTTGAGTCTGTGATGCTCACATTGTAAAACACAACACTCAAATGCGTTTTTCTGTAAAAAAGTTTTTTTTACAGAAGCGTTTGCAGCGCACAGCTGAACCGCTGCTGTCTTCGTACCGCCAAGACAACAATCGCTTTAAAAGTTTGTATTGCATTTTTCTTCCTCTTTCAAGAATCATATTTTGCTATTGACTTTGATTTGTATTATCCACATCGCTTTTGTTCTTTTTGTTGTCCAAGAAGTGCGAGTTATCAGTCAGAGTCTGGACAGGAACCAAGCGTCGATTCAAATGCAGGTTAGTAACTTAACAATTGAAAAGTTCAACATGTTTATTGTTGGTATTTGGACAATTACATCCAGTACGCCCGCAGAGAAACAAATAACTAGATAAAATTGAGTTCAGCTGCCAGCAGGCAGATACAAGACTAGAATCCAGCAAGAGTGAATCAGAAGACTGGAAATCAGGAAGATGAGCAGCACGCTGGCAGACAGGCAGATGACATAAATCCAGTAGGTGGAAGATGGCAGCGGGCCATCGGCTGGGTTGGAGAGATGACTGGGGAAACCAGAAAGAGCAAGGAGATGGTGGACGCTAAGGAAAATGCTGGTGGCAGGAAACGGGGAATACAAAACTGAAAAAGAGAAAATGACAGATCAGCACATGGCGAACCATAAAAACAAAGCCATGTGCTCAACACAACAAAACATGCGGACAGATCACAAAAACAAACAAAGCCCTGGGCTGATCAGACCAGGATCATGACACCATCTTGCTTTATGATCTCCAGATCTGAAACAGCCATAATATCGCACTATAACACATCTTTAGTTTTGGAAGATCTACTATGCATAACCAAAAATGTGGTTGTGAGTTCAGTGGTGAAGTCACAACCTATTAAGGAATAAAATATAGGACTGACAACCATATTCTGCTGCTGCATGAACAAATGTGTCCTTTAATTGTTTCCCTGCTGCACACAGACTACTTTTAATCCTTCTAAAGCTTCATTGAAGCTGAGTGAATTTTTGTAGTTTTGGTCAAATCTAACCAAATCACAGCAAAGGGCAGTGACCTGTCTGCACATAGGCTTTATGAAATAGTAACATCACATAGGCTACACTAATCTGGATATATTTGTTTCAAAATCCTTTTCGTCCACACTAGCATTTTTAAATGTTTTGCAAAAGTTCCTCATCCACACCGAAATGTCTAAAAGCACTTACCTCCCTGTGTTGCGCATGTTTGAAATGTGGGATGCTTAGACATGCATAATTTCCGTTTGCCATTTATTTAAGTTCAGCAATTGTTCATTTAACCACTTGTTAAACCACACAGAGTGGTCCTGTCACAGATAGGCTGTGCCGATGCAGGGAGCTCACTACCAGGAGCTTGGTTATATCTTTGAGAGGGAGCTTCTGGCTTCATTAGAATATTTAAAGCAGAACATGAGTTAAAAGGTACTTATGTTAAAAGCTTCAATCCTTGGACAAGTATGACTAAGCGTATGAGGTGACAATGTATGTAGGTGTAAGGATGGCTGATTTATTCCCCTCAAGTGGAGAGAGCTGGTGGCCAAGCATTTCTGTTGCAATACAACCTGGTCGCTCAGTCTGAAAGCCAGGAGTTTTGTCAGAACTAAATATTTCAAAGGAGAGTGGCCCCAAAAGTCAATGACTTTTGAATGAGCTCTCGTTCAAGGGCCTTTGTGTTAAATTCCTAGCATTCAACTTAAATCATCCTTTTATAGTTGGCTAAATCTTTCATTCCTTTCTTTTGGGTATCACCAGTTTTACCCACCCTTTTGCCTCTAATAATTTATTTTAAATGGTCCTTGTGACAACTAAATTTTTAAAAGCACAGATAATATAAAGACAAACATTAAAAAAATGTGTTTTAAACAACACAATACTAATGTTTTATCTTAGGAAGAGTTTAAACATCAATATTTGGTGGAATAACCCTGATTCTTAATCACAGGTTCATGCATCTTGGCATGCTCTCCACCAGTCTTTCACATTGCTATTGTGTGACTTTATTATGGCATTCCTGGTGCAAAAATTCAAACAGCTTAGCTTTGTTTGATGGCTTGTGACCATCCGTCTTCCTCTTGATTCCAGAGGTTTCCAAAGGGGTTCAGGTCTGGGGATTGGGCTGGCCATGACAGGGTCTGTTGCTTCTTCATCCAAACTTTGATTGACCTGGCTATGTGGCATGGAGCATTGTACTGCTGGAAAAAAAACAATCCTCATAGTTGGGGAACATTGTCAGAGAAGAAAGCAAGTTTTCTTCTAGGACAACCTGGTAAACCTTGGTTCACGCGCCCTTCACAAAGACTAATTTGCCCATTTCCAGCCTTGCTGAAGCACCTCCAGATCATCATTGATCCTCCACCAGATTTCATAGTGAGTCCAAGACACTGTGGCTTGTAGGCCTCTCCAGGTCTGAAAATTGGACTCATCAGAGAAGATGACCTTACTCCAGTCCTCTACAGTTCAATCCTTATGGTCTTTTGCAAACCTCAGCCTTGCTCCTTTTTACTTTTTATTGATGAAGTGCTTTATTCTAGCTTAGCATAACTTCAACCGTGCCTCTAGGAGCCTGTTTCGAACTGTTCTTTTTGTAGGTTACTTGATGCCATCCTATGTTGTTGACTGACATTCAAATGACATTCACACACACACACACACACACACACACACACACACACACACACACACACACATAATATACAATGACAACAATAAAGCAACAGTTACATTTAAATGTTTCTGACAAAGAAATGGATTGACTTCTGAACACATTTTTATTTGGCCATTTATATTTACATTTAGTCATTTAGCAGATGCTTTTATCCAAAGCGACTTACAAAAGGATGAGAGCATTGTACATTTTGCCTTGCGAGCAAGTCTACATTAGCTACGTTTACAAGTGGACATTGTATTCTGCTGCTAGAGACAGAATGAACTAGAGACAAGGAGTTTTTTTGTTTTTGAGGATAGGATAGAGCATTAGGGATTAGTCAAGTGTCTGGGAAACAGGTGTGTTTTGAGTTGTTTTTTAAAGGTTGTGATGGTCTCAGCGGATCGGGTGGAGGCTGGGAGTTCATTCCACCACAACGGAACAGAATAGATGAATGTTTTACAGATTGATTTGGTGCCTCGTTGTGGCGGAACAATCAGACGCCGCTCATTGACAGACTGCAGCTGGCGGGAGGGGACATATGTCTGGAAGAGTGAGTTGAGGTAGGAGGGAGAAGTTCCATTTACTGTCCTAAAGGCAAGCGTAAGCCAAGGTAAGAGATTTAAATTTGATGCGGGCGGCTACAGGTAGCCAGTGGAGTAAGGTCAGGAGGGGTGTGACATGGGCAGTTTTTGGTTGATTGAAGACCAGACGTGCTGCAGCATTCTGGATAATTTGCAGGGATTTGGTGGCATTGGCTGGAAGGCCAGCCAGAAGGGCATTGCAGTAGTCCAGCCTTGATATTACAAGTGCTTGGACTAGGAGCTGCATTGCGTGCTCGGACAGGAAGGGTCTGATTTTCCTGATGTTGTAAAGCACATACCTGCAGGACCGAGAGATTGTTGCAACGTGTGGAGTGAATTTCAGCTGGTCATCAAACACCACTCCAAGGTTTCTAACGGGCCGAGTGGGTGTAAGAATGGATGATCCAAGTTCAACTGTGAAGTTGTGTTCTAATGATGGGTTGGCCGGTATTATCAGAAGTTCTGTCTTGCTGAGGTTGAGCTGGAGGTGCCATGACAGTACAATGACTACTGGGGCAAACAATGCACATAGTAAGTCCCAGTGCAGCGCCAACTAGTACACAGTTCTGTTTTAAAGTGATATAATTTAGACATTTATTTTAATGCAAAACCAGCAATATAAAGCCCCCAACCCCCTATGCTGCCTGCCTGTCTACATTCTAGCCACACAACACTTGCAGTTCTGATATAGTCAGCGGCTGACCACAAACAAAACTTTTTGCCCCCCAACCCTCACAAAAACACACATTTATACCAAACACATACATACAAACATTTATAAATACATTTTTAATAGCCTAAAATATTAAAAAAAAATACTATTATAAAACTTTAAATGTGGGGTATTCCTAAGCTATGACTCAGGTAAGCATGTTCTGTATAGTAGAGAGAACTAGATAGGTGCTTGTCGTGGCAAAACTCGGGCCAGAATATTTCAACAATGTTAACATTTTAACATGATGATAACATGATTGCACATGGTGCTAGCATGATTTAGCATGATGTCAACATGATGCTAGCATGATTTAGCATGATGTCAACATGATGCTAGCATGATTAACCATAATAGATATACTAAAATATGGCTTATTTGTGATGTTATGAGGTTGCTATGGTGCTCTAAATGGTTGCTAGGGTGTGGCTAGGAAGTTGCCAGGTCAATACCTAAAGCCCACTGACAGCCACATTTGCAATGTTCTAATGCTGAGAAATGGCTTATTTGTTTTATTATATGGTTGCTAGGGTACCGTAAATGGTTGTTAGGATGTAGCTAGACAGTTAACAGGGTAAAACTAATTGACAGGTGTGTCTGAATTAAAACAGCCAACTTCCATGTCTCTGTGATGTTCTGGTGCTGAGATATGGCTTTAATCATGTTGGTTGTATGAGCAATATGAGTCCACACCCAAGCCTCTACAACATTTGCATGTGGAGCTATGATGTAACAAAATTCATCCCAATGTTAAGTCTATGGTATTTTTCGCTCGATAACTTATAAAAATCACAGCACACCTCTCCTCAATAAGTCTGTCTATTTGACCCCAGTTCATGGATCTACAACAAACGGTGCGGGACAAATTATGTACCGAGGTTTTGACCAGGAAAAGAACTATGTAAGAGAGTAATAAGGATGCTTTGCAAGCACCACTAATAATTTGCAAGAGAGTAATATTAGTAATGCTTTGCTTTGCAAGCACCACTAATAGGAGGCGCTCTGCCCAAGCTGTGTTAGCCTCCCATCCCCCACAACAAGATAGCAAAGTTCTGCTGCTTTTGCAAGCACAGAGCCAGCCACTGCTGCGAGAAATCGAGAGAGACAGAGAGAGAGAGGCAGACAGGCAGTAATAATGAGTGGGGGGTGGGGAGAGAGAGACGGGAGAGAGCAGCAGTATTTGAGTAGGGAAAAGAGCATGGCTGTTTCCATTTGGTTATTTACGTTGTGCTTCCTCCAAGCTCAACAGTATCTCTTAACCAAACCAAAAATGCTATTATCTTGGATTTGGTGTGCCACATTTGATTGCTATGGCCTAAGCAGTTTTATCGTTCTCTCTGGCTTGCGCTGTGATTCACTTTATCATGTTCACTTCCTGCACTTGGTCCATCCCCCATCCTCTTTCCCTTTCCATCCCTCCCTCTCTTTCTCTCTGAAACACATGCACACATACACATTAGCACACAGGCTGTAATTTCATGCTGTCCTCTGCACAGATCAAACATAATGCTGCTGCAATATACCCTTTCATTTGCTTTCTAGAATATGCAAGAACGTACTTTTCCCAAACATTTGTTTATATTCTTAATGCTTAGTCATACATCAATGCATTCAGCATTCAATAACATCAATGCTATTGTATCTGTTGAATTTTTATTAGGTATTAAAAGTAAAAATTGTACGTAAATTAAGTTTTTTTGAGGTATTCTATTACTTTTCTAACCAATTTGACTTACTGTTTTCACATGGCAGATGATAAATGATAAAACAATTATATACTTACACTGAAAGGATCTCCAAAACATATATAAAAATAGAAATAGAACTCAGCAACCACCTTACACCTCGAAAACCACCTAGTAACTCCCTACCAACCTTATAGCAACGTATTAACAACCACCCAGAACACCTTAGCAAACCAGATAGCAATGCCCCAGCAACCAAACAGCAATGCGCTAACAACCTCTCAGCACACCTTAGCAACTGCATAGCAACATTCTGGCAATCCCTATAACCTTACCATGGTGGCAGCAAGATTTGCAAGAGGCAATGTTCTTCATAAACAGTAAACATTTACCATTTCTCATTGTGTGGAACAATTCTCACTGTATTACTTTTGAACAGTTCAAATGCTCTAGATCCAGTTTGCCCATTTTATATTATTACTTTATACTTTATTTCACAATAAAATGCAAAGTTTATTGCCATATTTTGGGCCCACTGTACACACTAGAAACCAAACTATGTCAAGGAACCTTGAGATGACATACTTCTCTCGCTCAGTCCGAATCCGCGCCATGGCTTTAATCCATTTCGCGTTTTGCGCGTAACTGCACGCTATGGTAAAATGGCTGCGTTTCGCTGAGCCTCGTGCTGGTTTGATAGGTTTCTCTCTCGCACTCTCGTTCTGTAAGAAACCCCCTCCCCCAGCACACGCATTTTTTGTCGGTGAAATTCATTCCCGGGACGTTTATTTAAATTGTTCAAGAAACTTTTTACACTTGAGTTGCGTTCGGGGAGAGAAGAGACCGAATTCGGTCTGAAAGTCGAGGGAATGATACGGGAAACGGTCATGTCTTTATAAGAACGCTGTATTTATATTCAAAGTGACTCGCAGTGAAAGAGGGGGAGAGAGAGAGGTAGATCATGGCCGCTCAGGTCGCCACTATCAACACTAGCCCGCCCGCCGAACTCAAAAAGCCGGAACGGGAGCCGCAGGACGAGTCGGGGCTTGGAGAAAAGCAGTCGGAAAATAAGGAGCCCCGAGTCGGCGGCGGATCCCCGGGCCAGAATGAGCTGCACGACGGGGCCGATGTGGGAAACGCTGCCGGGGGAGGCGGAGCAGGAGGCGACCCTGACATGAAGAACGGCAACGGGAACCCGTCTAGGGCGAACAATAACCAGAATGATTCTGGTGGACCCGACGGAAACAGCCACCCCGGTATGGCTCACCACCATCCAGGCGCTTTCCCTCCACCACCATACGGCTACAACCAGCACTACAACCGGCCCCCTTTTCATCAACATGGCGGACAACAAAGCCCTAGCATTGCAGGGCCGGCAGCGATGGACCCATACCCGCCCAATTCACACGAGCACGGCTTCCCCAACCACTTTAACAACAACTACAGCCCCTTTCAGAACCGGACTCCGTACCCCCAGGGTCAAGGATACGGCATGAATTCCCCGCGAAACAGCCAGCCCCCGGCGTCCGGTGGGCAGCCAGGCAAGCAGCAGCCGCCGCCAGGAGGAACTACACCGATGGTTGCTACCTACAACAATCAGAGGTATAACATGGGAACTCCTCAGCCCATGTCCACCCCGACTTTAAACCAGCTCCTGACCTCTTCCAGCTCCACCAGGAGCTACCAAAACTACCCACCCAGTGATTATAGCAGTCAGGAAGGGGCTGCTAAGGGACCAGGGGACATGGGCAGTGGTCATTATGGTGGGGGCCACTCGGCATGGCAACAAAGAAGCCATCACCACCCTCCTATGAGCCCGGGAAACACTGGACAAGCCATCAGCAGAACCCAGGTAAATTTAACTCATTCACCAGTTAAGAGACTTGTGCTTCTGTGTAAGAGACTGCCATTGTTTCACAGTCTATTTTAAAATGGCTGCCAGTTTCTTTCCTGCTAACACCAGCCATATAAACTGCTTTTATTGACTAGAACCACTTAACACTTCTTCCCCTCTTTAGAGCAGTGCAGGACACTCACCTAGAGTTTGGATCGGGGTGATGGGGCATGAGTTGCATGTGGAAATTGAGTAACACTAATTTTGAGGCAAGGCTCGCTGCATGTAGCTAAAGACCAGCACAAATGCTCCATCTGAAATCTTTTATCAGATATGCCCTCCTGTGCACAGTGATGGTATACGTTTTGTAAGGTACTCTGTAGGTTAAACTAGTTAAGGCTGTTGGTATGTTTTTTTTTCGCTGACATACTCGATGCTGTAGCAAACCATAATGACACGTTCTCGCTGACCCAAACAGTCAAGTATGTTACAAACATCACTTCAGTCCGAATATATTACCATCCAAGGTTAGAGATTAGCGTTGAGACATATATTTATATCTTATATTTAATATTTACGAGCGATTTGATCGAAATTAAGCTCATTTGAGGTCATGTTGAGCCGAGATTTGGTCGCGTGCGTGTAAACAGGCGGAGTTGATGTTAGTGCAGCGGGCTGCTTTACTTCAGGATTTGAATTATGGAGGTAAAATCCTTCTGTCAAAGGCAGGAGACAGTTGGTCTTAGGTTGACACGCGAGCTCAAATCTGATTGGCTGCCTCATATCCTGCGCTTGGCCACCTATAATTGCATCTAATGCAGCAAAGAGCCCCGCCGACGCGCTGCTCCCCTTACTCTGGCTGTGTATGTATTGTGGGTTGTGTGCATGGATGTATTTCAAAGCCTGGGTGCTACAGTTTCAGAGTCTTGCGTTGTGCAAAGAGATGGACAAAAAAAGTGTTAATGAACAAGATAATGGAATGTTGTTTTTTTAAAAGAAGCTTTCCACAGACAGAACAGGTGGTTATATTTGCTTGAGAGTATTGTCCAGTAGAGTCTTTGTTGCATGCTGATATACAGTTTGCATTGTAATTTCAATGCAAACGTTTTGATAAAAATGATAAAAAGTTAAACAGGATAAATATGTTTATAATGATTATAAACATATTACATATGTTTATAATCATCAGGATAAATATGTTTATGATATGTCAGTGATAAAAAACAGGATAATAAAGCACATGTACACACATACACACATATATAAATAATGTGTATATAAGGGGTGTAATGATAACAGTGTTGCAGTTCAGTTCATATCACAGCCTTGGAGCCAGGGTTCGGTTCTGTTTGGTGTGGGGGCAGGGTTCATTGTATGGCAAGGCAATGTTAGATTCATTTTTAGCTTCTTATTAACAATACTTAGTAATTTTAGTGCATGGGGGAATTCACACATCTATACACAATATACACATTTCTATACACAATACCCACAGTCCAGCACTAACTTTCATGCCCAAGTGTATAATATTTAGAAAGAATACAGCTCTTATCAGTTGTTATTACTTAATCTTTTTACTTAGTTATTTAATCAAATGTCAAGGAAGAAAACTTTTTTGTTTTGTGACAATGTAAAGTGAGGTTGTTGCTTGTCTGAAGCTAAGATATCTAGTTTCTTAATATTTAAAGTGCAGGTTCTAACTTATTAGCTGCAATTGGTGTGACCATTTCTATTTTACACAGTGTCTTAGAACACTAATCCTGGTAGAGGTAGTATTTAGTGTAAGGTGCTGTTTTGTTTAGCTTCAATAAGGTTGTGTTTACAAGCAGTGGGGGTGTCAGCCAAGTGTCATTGCAGTTTTACTATTATCTTGTTCTTATTCTGAACCTGTGACCATTAGGCATTAATGTTCCGCCTCTGCCTGTTTCACTCACTTCTCATAAATCCACATACATTCTGCTTTTGGAAATTACTGGGTTAAAATGAAAAAACGGTATGTATAGATTGGGTTTTTGTTTTGATTTCTGGAAATTGGCCCTCATGGAAAATAGCAATAATTTCACTGCACTAAAGACATTTCTTCAGTGTGTTTGTTTCATAAAATGTGTGTTTTTCCTTTCATTTTGCCCACCACAAACAAACTGCAGTAGATACTGTATTGTTTTCAAAATATTGCTGTGTTTCTTTGATCATCCCAACACAGTAACATTGGCTCAACCAATGGTGGAACTTTGTGGAAGTATGATCGTTAAAGTATAATAGTTTGATCAGTCAATGAAAAATGTGAGTGTTTAGAAAATCATAAACAGTCATAATTTCTTTGCCGTTAAATGTTGCAGTTCATTAATAATGCTTAAAGTTTTTATTTCCTGTAACAGATTTGGGATAAGTGATTTGTCTCATTTGTGGCTAAGCATTTGGGCAGGATGCAGACACTGATAATATTGCAGGAATATGGTCACATGTTTTGTTGCATTATTCTGGCAATCCCCATAAGATGTTATGAAACATTATCAAATACTGATACAACCAAATAAAATAATTGGGCTGCTTTTTTGAAACTGTTTGCTGGAGGTTTCATGAGAACCGTTCTTGTTAGATTTACTGCTACAGTTTGATGTTTTAAGCTTACAACAGGGGTAATACAACCATAGGCATTTCTCAAGTGACTTCTAGTGAGTCTCTAAAATACTTGAGTAGAAACTGGTATTTGTGAAAGCAGTCCATTTATTTTACAAAGGTCTTATCCAGTAATAACGAAGAACTTGATTGGTTATCTATCATAATGTTTGGAAACATTGAGCATGAAACATTACAGACAGTTATTGTTGGCTGAAAGCATAATGAATTCAACCAAAAGATTCAATGAATAAATATGCATGGGTTTGTTGAAAACGTTAAGACAAATCTGCAGATCTTTCCGTGGTGTTCTGCTCGCAAATTCAGTGTGTTCTTGGTTATATATATTTAAATTGTGTGAGTGTATTTTAAAAGGTTCTCTGTCATACTGTTATCGGCAGCACAGTTTAATGTTAAGTGTAATTATCCTTTCAATTTCAAACAGAATAGATCAGTACGTGTCTGCATATATTTGTATATTAGAGGCTCTCATTTGTGGGCTAGCTGTAAGCTAGAGAATTTGTGCAGAGTTAAAGGTTTTGAAAACCACAGATTTGCATAAACTTGCAAATGGACAGCTCAGTCTTGAGCTGGAGATGGTGGTTTGTAATTTTCAAAAGCAACCAGCCTTGTGACTATACAAGGCTGAGGAAAACAATGAACCGATAGATCATAAGGAGGCAATAACATCAGCCGTACACAGTTACAGTTTACCAAGATTACAACATTTCACGATAGAGGCAATACTTGTTAGCCTGTTGAGAGAGGAGGAAAGGATTCATCGTGTCAGGTATTTGTGGAAGAGATTTTTTTTTTTTTGCTGTTTCTTGAATATAGTGAGGGATAGTGAAGATAAGTCTGATTGTGTGCCCTGTAAAGAGCATGTTACAAAGTGATGTTCATTCACTGACTGTAGGGATCTGGAAGGGGTGTAGATGCGTATAAGTTTAAGGTAAGATGGTGCAGAGCCCAGCAGTCAGTTTATATGCGAGGAGTAAAGATTTGAATTTTGATGCGTGCAGCAACTGGTAGCCAGTGAAGGGAAATGGTGAGGTGTGACATGGGCTCTTTAAGGCTCTTTGAAGACAAGTCGAGCTGCTGCATTCTAAATAGGTTGTATCACTTTAACTAGTTTTTAAACATTCTTTTTTAAAATACATGTAAAATGTTTAGTGCAGAAAAAAAGTGAAGTCATTTGAGAACTTTTAGAACAAATTAAATCAGTTTTAAAATGATTAATTGAAACACAGAGTTTGATGCCATTATACTTGCATGGTGCCTTTCTGACCCAGACCGTGGCATTGATCATAAATGTGAAGCATGAGATTGGTGAGCAGTATGCATGTGTCAATGAGGGAGAATCCTATTCCAGAATCCTCAGAGTAAAGGACACTGCCTCAGTAGCCTGTGGGGTAATGAGTGAACTGTTGCTGCCACAGCACACTGTCTGCACTGCAGAGTAATGAATCTCCACATGCTGTCTCCTCACTGTGCTTGTCTATTTCACAAATTCTGAGGTGGGTGGGTGGGGGGGGGATGGGTGCCTTTGGTTTTTGTGAATGATCCTTTGCTGCCTGCCAGTGACAGCTGTTTGCTTGTGATGTGGTTGAGTGTGCACATGTTCTGTCTGCAGAAGCTAGGGAAACCATTCTGGCCTGCTCATACTTTTCACTACATGTGATCTGTCTGACGGGAGTATTTGGGTTGAATTGGGCTCCAGTGCAAATCAGCCTGTTGCACACCCAGTTTACTGATGTGCGAAACACACACTGACGATCCTATTTTGTACACACCATCCATATCTTATAGCTGTTGGTTTCTCTCTCTTCATCCTTGTTTCTTTGCATCTGTTCTCTATTCTATCGTTCTCAGTTTACATAACTCTGCATACTCAAAGTTCTACCTTGCTCATGATGGGAAAGTACAGTTTCTATGATGTGAGCAACCTCATGAGATTGTGTCTTTTTCTTATAGATACCTTTTGTTGGCTAATGTGTGGGTGCATGCAAATGTTTGTCTTGGAAATTCATCATACATTTTTTTTTAAATTCATGCACTTATGAACTGTTGTGGCAGTTTTGGATTTATATTTTTTCTTTACCATTTTTGTTGAAAGAGAATAATCTGTAGCTCAAATATTGGCCACAATATTTGAAAGTAATCCAAGGAAAATGGGATGGCAACCTACAGATATCCAACTGATATTCTGAAAGAAGTACAGGTAGTAGTATTTTATTATAATGTAGATGCTGGTAATATATTATAATGTTATGCTGGTTGAAAGTCTCTTTACATCCTGATAGCAATCACTAAATGGTCTAGAATGTATTTATATATAAGCATATCTTCTGTGGAAGGTGCAGAACCATAAAATGTTCGTCCAGACATTGCATATGGTTCAAATACAATGATAGGATGTCCTACTTGCCTGTCAAACTATGTATTTGCATACCTCTGTGCAGTAAGTCTTCCATCGTCAGTGTGTTTTTATGTGTTGGAGGAGGTGTAGCTTTCGAGAGTGCTCTGAAGGGAGGGTGAGATCTTAGGTCTTCAAAGCTAGCATGCTGTTGCTAGCCTCTCCGAAATTGTCTACCCTACCTTTAATATTTTTTGCATGTTCACCATTTTACTTGTAATGTTTATTTACCTTAACTTTCTCCCTCATTCCCTTCATTCATGTTTGTTTTGCATTGAGGAGCATCCTGGCTTCTTGTCTTATGACGATGCAGTCGTTTAAAATTCCCCAATTATCCTCTGCTATAGATGCTGCTGATGATGCTGTGTTCGCTTTCTCCATGATTGGGGAAATGTCACACTTAAGTTGTTACGCAGGGTTGTTGGAAATGTAAGGGTAATGTATTTTCTTTTGACATTTACTTTTACTTTTAACATGTAGCAGATTAGCATAGTAATTTCCTCTAAACTTGTGGGCATGCAAACTTGTGAGCTTCATTTACATGACACGTGTGTTGTGTGGAAAACGCTGTTAACCTTTTACTGGCACTGGAGTCAGCGAAATCAGTCATGAATATGCAGAGATATGTTGGTAAACCCTGGTGATATGAGGCCACAACTTAGAATCTGTGAGAAGTATTAGACTTTTTGTTGGTCTGTTTTTAACAGTTACTAAAAGAAATAATGTATTGTGTCCAGTAGTTTTTACTGGACTGCTGTAAAAGTTAGTATAGTGTTAAACCATGCTGCAAGTCGTTTATGCTTTCTGCTGTCATCTTTTTATTTTATGTCTGTCAGTGCTGAATGTCATTGACTCTGAGCGCATCAATCACATAATGTTGGAAGGCCCTGTTCCTTAGTTTGAGAGGGTTTGTAATAAGAAGTTTGTAGTTTTGAATATTTCTCAACCATATTTTGGGGTCAAAAATGAGCTGATAAGTTAAGTTAGCCTAAAGGAAGCCCAATATAATATAGATGCAGATTTTTACAGCAGCAAAATGCAGGGATCCTCTGCATTTTTAAAAGTTTAAGGTTTAACTTGGCACTCCATCTTAATGGATCTCTATCTTAAAATCTCAAATTTGTATACCAACTGTGTAAAAACAAACTAAACAAGTCAGCCTTACTATTTGATTACTAATTGGGGCCATCTGGAGTCCTACTCCAGACTACTGACTACTGGCTGTTCTTCACTTTTGCTATGCATTTTTATGTCCATAGTCCAAATAGCTTGTGTATTAAACTAGTCCAAACAAAGTCCAGGCAGCATAACTTATACCTGGGGTACCAGTGTGGTTGCCAAAGCAAGCATACAATTTGATTGATTGTGTGCCCTTTGAAGAGGGTATTGCAAGGCGATGTTCTTTCGCTGACTGTAGGGATCTGGAGGGGGTGTAGATGTGCATGAGTTTGTGAAGGTAGTTTGGTGCAGAGCCAGTAGTGGTTTTGTATGCAAGGAGTAGAGATTTGAACCTGATGCATGCAGCATTTGGTAGCCAGTAAAAGGCAATAAGAAGCTGCTGCATTCTGAATAGTTGTAGTGGTTTGAGTGCCCATGTTGGAAGTCCGGCCAACAGAGCATTGCAGTCCAGCCTAGAAGTGACAAGGCCTGGACAAGGAGTTGTGTCGCATGTTCAGTGAGATATGCATAGGTTTTCCTGATGTTATATAAGGCAAATCTACATGTTGTTTTGGCAGTGTGGTCAGAATATGTCAGCTGGTTAACAAGGTTTTGGGCTGTCCTTGTTGGTGTTAGAGTTGTTGAGCCAAGCTGGACTGTAAAATTGTGTAAGGCAGTAGGGTTTCCTGGAAAGATGAGAAGTTCAGTCCTGGCTAGGCTGAGTTGTAGGTGTTTTTTTTTTTGTCATTCAAGCCAAGATGTCTTCCAGATAGGCAGATATGTGGTGTTACTGTGTGGTCATCAGGGTGGAAGGAGATGATGATCTGGGTGTTATCAGCATAGCAGTGATATGAGAAGCTGTGTGATTGTATAATAGGACCTAATGATGTGTAGATGGAAAACAGAAGTGGTCCAAGGACTGATCCTTGAGGGACCCCTGTGACCATGTGATGCGGTTTGGACAGCTCACCTCTCCACGACACCCTGAAGGCTATATCGGAGAGGTAGGACTGAAACCACTTGAGTGCAGGTCCTTGGATCCTTGGTTTACAGTGTCAAAGGCTGCAGACAAATTAAGTTGCATTAGTACAGAGGATTTGGACTCCGCTTTTGCTGTCCTCAAGGTGACGGACAGCAGCACAGTCTCCGTAGAGTGTTGGCTCTTGAAGCCAGACTGCATGCGGTCGAGTTGGTTGTTCTGCGAGAGGAAAGATGATGTCTGGTTGAAAACAGCCCATTCAAGTGTTTTGAGAGGAGTGAGACAGGTCTGTAGTTGTTAGTAATGGAAGTGTTGAGTGTGGGCTTTTTAAGCAGAGGAGTAACCAGGGCTTGCTTAAATGCGGTGGGAAAAGTGCCAGTAAGAAGGGATGAGTTGATGTGTGTGAGTGAGATTAAAACATGTTCCTAAAAATAGAACACAGACTTGCAAACATACCATGAAGAAGCATGTAGGTATGTTTGTAGACAGGTTAGGAAGTATTGTAGTCAGTTGTATTATTCTTGGGCTTCCAAGTCACTTTCCTGTCAGTTATCAGCTCTGACAATAGAACTGGCAAAATTTGGGTGATAAAGGGGTATTGATCTATTTTTCTGTGTCCTTCCAAAAAGACTGTCAGAGCTCTTCTGAGAGCTTCCTAAAGTCAGCACTATTATTATTGTGTCCCTAACTTGCAGCTGTCACCACAAAGCAGAGAAACTAACCAAGCTCCCTAGAGATTTCAACAGCACAACCTGTATGATAGGCCAGTACTTTTGTCTTTGTTTCTCTGTAGTTTTGTAACCAGAGCACATCAGTTTAAGTCTTGATAAAAGGAACCTGTTTCTGAAACTGTAATATGGATATTGAAGACAGCTGAAATGTATGTTTAAAAATACAGAAAATATTTTAAAACTATATGATGATGTGTAATGAAAAAGTAACGGTCATAGAAAACAACTGTATATCATGATGGATCTCTGTTTTAAGTTTCCAATCTAGGTGCATGGCAGGATGAGCCCAAAACCAATGATAGTAAGTCACACATACATGAAACTGCATGTATGTAGTTTTTTTGTAAAAGTATGTTTTTTGTCTAATGCACAAAATCTTTAAAGATTTTGTGCATTAGACAGTTGATAGCTGCTTCTTGCTTCTTAGTCATCCAATTTTACTAAATCGCAAAAATAAATATTTAAAGCATAATAAAGTAAACAACAACAGAGCACACAGTTCTCCAGTAACCATTAAAGTTATGTGCGCCAGTGAAATCCATGAATCGTTTCTTAATGTGGGTGCTTTGCTTAGGATGTGAATATTGTCTGTACGTTGCGCCTCGTCCTGTGTAGGCCTATTGTTCATGTAAATCTGTATTTCAGTAATATAACCAAGTAGGAGGGTTTTGATTGCCAGCATTTATATTTGTATGGATTCTGTCTGCAAAACTAACATTGTAAATGAAATATTGTTAACTAAACTATTACAAATTGAAACCATGTAAATGACAATCTAATCAAATCACCCAGCCCTATTAGTAGTAATAATATTTATAACAGCATAATTATTATCACCTTAAAAATAGCACACTGGTTTTTTAGTTTAAAGTTGTTTAGGGCTGTTATTTTGTACTCTAGTGGTGATCATTTTTTGTGTCCCATTTCTTGAATTTTTTGGGGCGTTTTTGTCCTAACCCCCTATTTATTTTTGAGGCTGTCAAGTCCTCCATCCAAATAATTTATCTCTTCCTTGTCACCACTGGTGGTATTTTTCTCAATTTATTGCTTTGATATTCCTCAAGGTGTAATTGAGAATCTTGGGAACACTGCTTTCTCCAGGGAATCCTTTACTCTACAAATAAAGAAAGTTTGATGTTTAAATTGTAGTTGAAAAGATGATATTTGTCCTAATGAGGATGAAGTCTCATTTAGAGTTTCACTCCCATTTCAGAGGAAGTCAGTGAACAGATGTGATCAATGCATTGCTTGATTTTGTTGTCAGTGGAATGCTTTTAACCTCATAAAACAGTGTATGTGATTTGTTTGTTGTAAGACCAGGTGGAAACCTTGGGTATGGAATTCCTAAAAATATCTGCATATTTCCTCAATATATGAATGCCTGGCCTTCAAAATGATCATTTTCTTGCTCCTTGCATGCATGTTAATGTTTTTAAATTGTTTTAAAAACTTTAAGTGGTCCAATTATTCCCCCATTTTTTTTAAATTTGGTGTCCCAGACATTTCTTTGTGAAATTCATCTAATTCATAAAGACACTTTTAAATTTTAAAATGCCCATGCTCTGACATTTGCAGAACGATCAACAAGCTAACAACTAATCTTACTGTTCATTCTTAGAAATTCTTTTTCTTAGAATGTGAAACAGTATGTTGACTATTTTTGTCATTTAAATATTGTAATGTGATTTAAATAGGTTTTATGTGCATACTATCTTTTCATTAAGGGATTCCACATGCCTGTACATGCTCAGTGAAAAAAACAACTCTTTTCCGCTTACCCGACAAACCTACACAGAATGATGTGTCTATATTAGTGTGTTGGTGTTTGGCAGAACAATAGTTCTGTGCTGTAGGCCTGGACAGTGTTTCCATCTGGAGCATTAAATTATTAGCAGTTATAGATTGTGTACAGACAATAAACATGTCTGATTAGTAGAGCTGGCATTATCTGTGCTGTCATATTTCAATGCCTCAACCTCCCAAACACACATGCATAAGGCCTTATGATTTCCGCGATGTGGAAAATGTGGATGGAATCACGGAATCCAGACATGAAAGTGGAATTTACTGAATAGCAGTTTCACGGAATTTGGCAAATTTTGTATAAACTTTTTTTAAAAATCCATTTGAACTTATTTACGAATACCAGCGTGTTGCTGTGGTTTTGTTAACCAGCGGATAAAATGACAAAAAATGCAAAACCCAGCATTGTCATGTGATTATGCATCATCAACTATAAGCAATGATTCTGAAGAAAGAAATCCACGAAAGTCCACAAAGTCATCAAAAAAACTGAAATTCTATTTTAAATGCCAAGTTTAGAGCAAAGTATTATCCAGGTTACTTTTATGAATTGGGACAGCAACTGTTCTGCAGGTTTTGTCATCTACTAGACAGACAAATACCTGCAATGATCACAAGTCAAAAACACAGATTTGAAATAAGGAGAAACTACATGTTAAAACTGCACATTAATTTGTTGATGTGTGCAGTCGCTTAGTCGAGAGTTATGCCTGTTTCTTGTTAAACACAGCAAACAGATGCTTACAGACAAAAGTGTAGCACGTACTGAATTAAACACAAAGAGGCTGGCTGTCATGTATTTTAATGGAGATGTCTCTGAGGGATGGAATATGGAATGGATGTGTAGCACTGGCCATTATGTAGTCCCAGAGGGGTTTTTTTTCTTCTTCATATGTACTGTTCACTCAGTTTGACAAAAAAATTCTATGTTTTGGATTTTACAGTTAAGTTTACTGTGATATAAGGAATTTGTTACTGGAGCAGTTGATAGTTAGAGGAAGTTTAGCCAATTTAAGACACTTAATGGCCATCAAGCAGTTTTTACTCTGACATTATTTTTCAAATTTAGACTTGGACTTGGAAAGATCACTTGCCTAGTTTCCATGAATGAGTGTATGTGTTTTAAATAGATTGCACTGCCTCTGCAATGTCTATTGTCATCAGGGCCTTGGAGATTACACTTTAAAAAATAAGTGCTATAAAGGGTTCTTCACAGCGATGTAATTTTTGCCAGTTTTTGGTTCCCAAAGAACCATTCAGTTACAGTTTCTGAATGAATAAAGCAATTTCTTATAGGGGTGTAATGATATACCAATGGCAACACTTAGAGCCACAGTTCGGTTCTGCTGTGGGGGCAGGGTTCATGGCTAAAGAATAGCAATGCTTAAAAACACTATATTCATTTTTTAAATAATATAATATGCCAGAAAGTGGAAAAAAAAAAAACATAAAAAGAAGGAAGTGGTGTTTTTTGTTGGAAGCCTGGAAGAAGTGGGTATAAAAAAAAAAAGTTTCCTTACAAGCCCCGTCAATGTTTCTGTAGAGTGTTTCAAGTAATAATGCATTGCAAAAAAGCAGTTTAACAAAGAACCTTACAACCTTACAAGTCCACCAGTAAAACCAGCCATAGGCTTACCATACATTATACATACTATACATTACACTATACACACTTGTTTCCTAGCACAGTGTGACGCATCGTGTTGATTTATATTTATAGTAGTTTTTGGAATATACCATGTCAATGCTCACCATAGTTGCTAAATATGGGCATTTTAAAGTTGTGAAAATGCCTTGAAGATATCAACAGGTTAAGTCCTGAGAGAATCTTGTTTCTTAAACATTTATTCTCTGAGGAGCATTATATATCCAGTATATTAAAGACAGACAGTATGTGTAAAATATTAATATATGCATAAATGTGACAAATACACTGCATATTGGTGATCATGGTCATCGCTGTAGTGCCATGCTCACTGATTTTTTTTTTTTTTTTTTGTCAGCTCTTTTAAAATGCAGAAAACTTAAAAACTGACAGCAGCTTTGCATAGCAATCTATGTTCAGAAATAAGCAAGAATGTGCTTACCTGCGGATCCCTGCCCACGCACATGGAGAGAGGGATAGAGTGCTGATTCACTTGTGGCGATTATGAAATTACAGACTAAAAGAGCATATTTATTTGATTTGTCGATCTGTGTGGTTTAATTCACAAGTTCATAAATGTTCATGGGAAATCTTGGATTATTAGTGCAAACTTTATTTTAAAAAACGTGCGCAATCCCATGCTGAATTTCAGGCCCTGATGTATAATATTTAGAAAAAATACAGCTCTTATAAGATGTTAATAGTGTACTAATTACTATTTAATCAAATGTAATGGAAGAAAACATTTTGTGACATAAGGTAAAGTGATGTTCTTATTAGGAGTCAAGTGCTGAAGGGTTGAAGACCCTGTTGTATCCATTAGTGTTCTTATTGTTCTTCTTCTGCTCTAGAGTCTATGGCAGCCCATAGAACGGTATGGTAAAAAGTTATGAAATTTGGCACACAGTCTGAAATATACCAAATTTGTAGTCCCCCTCTAGCACCACCAACAACTCATTTTCACTCATGTTTATGCTTATGTTAACCTTTGACTCATAAGTCCTAGAAACAAAATTCCGCCATTTTGAATTTACAAACTCATTCTAGCGCAGGGGTCTGCAACCTTTGTGACCAAAAGAGCCATTTTGGCCCTTCTCCCACCAAATAAATTTGCCTGGAGTTGCAAAACATATTTGACCTTTAAATTAATGTAACACATTTTGTTGTTTTATGCAGATGTAAGGTAGTTACGTACCGTTCTATGGGCTGCCATAGACTCTAGAGCAGAAGAAGAACAATAAGAACACTAATGGATACAATAGGGTCTTCAACCCTTCAGCACTTGACTCCTAATAAGAACATCACTTTACCTTATGTCACAAAATGTTTTCTTCCATTACATTTGATTAAAAAGTAATTAGTTACACCATTAGGTGGCACTAGTATAATTTCTTGTATTTGGATGTTAGCAATTGATAAATTTTTGTCCCTGGCAAGAAGTGGGAGTGTTGCCTGGCAGCGGGAGAGTAGCATCGCAGTGTTGCGCGAGCTGCTTTAGTTAGACTTTCGCTTTTACCTCTGAGCTCTTGTTTTGGCTTTTCTTTGAATTTAAATGAATGATTATTTTGTAAAGTTATGTATCAACATTAAATCTCAGTTCCTGTTAATTTCTCAATAAAGAACCCAGCGTTAATGCCTTATTTCCACAGCACTTAAAATGATGGGTAAAAAACACAACACAGAATCCAGAAAAGACAATAGGTAACGGACTAGAAATCAGGTTACATATAGTCAAACAATATAGCTGTACCAAAAATAAAATTCAAGAACTCTAAGTATGGTTCATCGAGGCCATGTTCTGAAAGGTTTTAGGTCAGCACCCTCTAGTGGTCAAAAAAATAACATTTATGAAAACGCTTATAACATGAAAAATTCAACATTGTCATTTAACTTGCATCATTAGATTTGTTGGCTTATGCTGAGACCTATGATACCAATAAAAAATTTGGTGACACTGACACCTACTGGTCAAAAGTTATAAGCGGTTGTATTGTTTAAGTGCTTTTACCTGTTTTAATACAGATTTTTAAAAGTTGATCAGATAAGTCAACATATATTTTTCCCAGTAGTAATCAAAGGCATTTGTTGTCGTAATAATTAGTAGCTGTTCCAAGCTCTAGTGCAATTAGCAATCACAATACATGCGAACTGCGCCCAAGCCCAATCAGGTTAAAAAAGAACCGCACACGGTTCGCAGTGATCACGCTGGAATGGGGCAGTTGTGGCCTACTGGTAAGTGAGTTGGGTTTGTGATCAGAAAGTTGCTGGTTTGATTCCAGCGCTGGCAGGTAGCAACTGAAGTGCCCTTAAGCAAGGCACCCAACCCCGATTGCTCCCCAGGCGCAGTAGTGTGCTGCCCACTGCTCCGGGTGTGTGTGTTCACGACTTGCAGTGTGTGTTCATTCCTCACCAGTGATGGGTTAAATGCAGAGGTCACATTTCGGGTATGGGTTACCATATCTGACAAATGTCACTTTCACTTCACTTTTACCTGACTTCACGTCACTTTCAAATGAACTGAAATGCACCTTTAATGGAGTGTCTATTTACAATAAACATCCCACCTTGTTGGCAGAGGCTTTTTGCACTAACCCCTGGTTGGGATAGACAACAATACAAAAGACGTCATAAGCTGTATTGGCATAGCATGTAAGGTGCCTGACGTCAACTTTTGATGCAACCGAATTACCTTCCTTTGCTCAGGTCCATTTGGGTTCGAAAATAAACGTCAACGGGTAGGGTCTGACTCGGGTCTAAATTTACTAATTTCATAAAAAATTTATTTGTGCAGGTCAGCTTCGGGTAAGAAGTGATTCGGGTTGGGTATGGATTTTAGGACCCGAAAAGACCTCTAGTGTAAGTACACCCTAAAATAGCCCTTCTATATCCAAGTTGCTGCAGAATTGGTCAGATAAAAGGAGAGAGATTAAATATGCTAAATTGTAAACAGATTATTGACATTTCAAGCGGTGTTGCCATGGCAAGGCAAAAAATTTATCGCAATAAATAGGGACAGGAAGTGTCTCATATCTTTACGTGCATTAGCTGATTTACATCAAACTTGGGGTATGTTTGGTATTGTGGGCTGATCACAGCGATGTGGCTTTTGTGAGTCACATTTATAGCACCCTAAATGTACTTCAGATACTCTACTATAATTTAATTAGTTAAATTCAAGTGCCCACCATGCATTTTTCAGAGAAGCTGCTTGTGGCGATGACAGTGTAGTGTTAATAAAATACGTTTTACAGCAATAATGGCAAAAATGCAGATTGGACAATGGGTGACTTTTAGCCTCCACTTCCAAAAGCCCACTTCCAAGGGTGCCAGTAGAAGGGGAGTAATCCACCCCAGCCCATCCCAAACTCTCCTTTAGGCGTAAAACCCACCAACTGTTCAAAATCCAGTCCATTTGTGATTGTCTTGCCCTACATTTTTTTTTTTTATGCGTTATATTAGAGAAGTGATATGGGCGGCAAGTGCTATTTTACGTTCTTCAAATTTTTGTTCTCAGTAACACAAAGGTGATTATAAGAGAAAATCCCATGACTGTCTGACTCATTGTTATTGTTGCCATTAACTTGTTTTATTGATTTAAAAAAAAGCAAAAGGAAAACACTTGCTCCTAGCAGGAAATCCTTGAACTCCCCTCAGGGATCTATAAAACGTCTATTTAAGAATGAGAGATGGCAAGTTGTGGCACTGTTTATCGTTGACCTTGCCTGAGAATAAATTAAAAGCAGTTTTTACTGGAGCAAATGCCTTTTTCTCCTGCTGTCACTTCCCAACTTCTGTCTTACACCAAAAGGGAGGCCTAAGGTAATTTATGTACATAATACTGTACATGCCATCTCAGCATTTTGTGACTGAATGCTGGAATGTGTACAGCTGCATGTCTCAGGAAGAGTGAGCTGTGTATTGGTCTGCTATTTTTTGTTTGCCTTTTTTGTTTGCCTTTATATAACCTTAAATTACATCTCTTTGTATATTTTTAAGTTAAAGCTGCAATCCAAACATTTTTTTACAGTTAAAGATGAGCAAAAATCAGTTGAGTAAGTACATGACAGATCAGTGTTCAACATGCTCCTTACCGTAACTTGATTCACAATGCTGTGTATAATAATGATTTATAATTTAAGATGTCTGCTCCTATTTCGTGGGAAATTTGAGAAACAAAGAATTTCAGGCTGCTATATCACATGCCTCGGTACTGTAGATGGTACCTTGTTTGTAGCTTGTTCATACAGCAGTTAAGAATTTTAACTTGTCGTCCACGTAAAAAATACCTCCAAATACCCTGCGATTTTGTTTCAAACAGATTACGGTAGACAAATCTACAAATGATTTATAAGCTGACTAAAATAGACGTAAATATCAAAACTTGTTTTAATATTTGTGATGGCGTTTATCTTGTCTCACTTCAGTAACATTACTGACAGTTCTACATTAGAGTATGCAAGTATACAGCCCAACTTTTTAGCAAACTGTCAGGTTATTTGGGTCCATTTGACAAACACTAGCAGTCTCATTTAAAAAAACTTTCAGAAATGAAATAGCAGTGTAGCAAAATTTCAGTAGCAAAAAATAGAGGGTATAACCTGTGGTGATTGCTTTGAGGTAGTAGGCGTTTTTTAACTCCATGTTTGGATTTTTATGTAGGTGGTCTGCAGTTTTCGTTAAATGAAATTTGTATTGCAAGGCACACTTTTGACTCTTCCCATTCAGTAAGCTCTAAATGTTGGAAAATCCAGCTATATGTTGCTATATTGTTACTTTCCTCTCATTAAAACTGCAGTTGGTTAAAGACTTATTGTTGATGTGATGTCATTTGTTTGTCAGCGCCCTGTTTGTGTTTCTTTTTTTTGAAGGGGGTCACACAGCGGTTGAGAAGAACAGCGTTGCAACACGTCTTTAAAAATAGATCACATTCTATGGTGCCCAGCTACGATTCTGGAGGCTGTTCAAAATTCTGTTGTACCACTCTTGTAGTTTTCCATTAAATTACTTGTTCCAAAGTCATAGGGCTGGATATTGTGACCAGTTTGGTGATTCAACTTGATTCTTATTTATATGGTTTCAATTAGATTTGATTCTCTATAGATTGGTTATCAATATTTCATTAAAGTTAATTTTGCAGAGATGGAATCCATATTTAAATATAAATGCTGATAATGGAAACCCTTCTACTTGGCTATATTACTGAAACACGTTTACATTAACAGTAGGCTCACACAGGACGAGAGGTGAAGTACAGATAATATTCACATACTTGTACAGTTTTTCCACACAGGACTGTGGGGAAGCACTATTTTAGTGCTTCGATTTAGTAGTTTAGTGTATTAAACTTCCTATTCTATTTGCCTCTATCTCATGACTAGTTAGATACTATAGTTAGATACTGTATTTTTGATCAATATATAATTATAAACCAGTATTATCAGCTCTCTGTTTATATCCAAGAAAATTACAAGTAGCAGCTTTAACATGCCAAAGGAGAACTGACCCTCCCAGTTGAGCCAAGTTTCTCCCAAGGTTTCTTTCTCCAAATTTTGGTTCCTTGCCATTGTCACCCTGTTGGCTTGCTTACTGGGAGACTGCTATTTCCTTTTTTCTTTGTCTCCCATTTGCTTTCATTGTGTAATGTTCAGGTATTTTATGGTATTATTGCAAATCCCCTATACTACACTATACACTGACCTATAAGATGTTATCATCTTTCTGTGTGCCATCTCCATTTAAGCTGGAACGACATATCTTGCTTAATATTATATGATATCATCTATCATGTTAATTGACTACATGTCGCATTGAAGTGTATACTGTTTTAGTAGGCAGTCTCAATACATTACCCTCTCATAGACTACTAGGTATGAGCCTTCACATGCAATGACAGGTATTTCTGATGCATGTCCATTTATTCAAATGGTCGAAATGTGGGGTAGTTTTCATCAGTTTAGTCAGCTATTCATTCATAAATCAACTACAAACCTAGTATGCTAGTACATTAATAAAACCAACATCTCAGACCTAGTATTTGCAATAATACCATGTATTCTGTTTCCTGTGTTGAACATGTTTGACAATTTTTTGTTTTCTGTATTTTATTTTTCATTATATGTAATGAAAGTCGCTTTAAAGTAGTGCAGTATTTTAAAAAGCGGTATATAAATAAAATTGAATTAAAAAGTGCGACCATGGGGCCAGCATCAGAGTCGCCCAGTGAGACAGGGCTGTAGCTTACAGTAGCCTACAATATTCAGTGTCTACAATGAATTACACATACCTTGGTATAAACATCAGTAACAGGAAAACTTAAGGCAGCAATCTAAGAGATGAGGCGCGCTTTTACGTGATTAAGAAAAATACCAAACTTTGCAATTCCCAATTGGAATTTGGCTAAAAATAATCTATTCAGTTATAGAACCATTTGCACACTATGGATGAGGACTGGGATCCACTCATACACCAGAAGTTCACTGACTAGGACACACCCTATAAAGACTGTGCAGGCAGAACTTTGTATGCACTAATAATTAAAATAAAAAAATTAAATTCCATGCGCACCTACAAAACAGTCATAGCTCAGAACCCTCAACAAGCTCAAACCTGGCTGTGAGGTATGTCAAGTCCTGCCACGACAAAAGGACAAGCAGTGAAACAGGAAATGTATATTTCATGTTTCTATGCTTTGACAATTTAAAGGCACTGTTTACCATAACAATAAAGCTATTTGAACGTTGAATCTGTTGGGGGACCTCTTCCTCTGAATTGGGATTCAGGAGCATGGTCCCTTATTAAAAAACGTTGTACATTTTAATGTAAAATGCAACTATCTGGTATTTTGGGAGCAAAATTAAGTGACTAGATCTAAAAAGAACATTGTAAAGAACTTTGGTAAACATGCTTGTGCTCTACTAGTAATTGAATTATTGGTTGCATATATATGAATAGTAATGATAGGGCACAAAAGTCATATTCACAACAGATGGTAAATGAGAGACTTCAAGTCAAGTGAAGTCGAGCTTTATTGTCATTCCGCTATATGTGGGGACATACAGTGGAACGAAATGTCGTGCCTCACAGGACCACGGTGCTACATAAATACAGACATACAACAATGACGTGAAACAGTATAAATCTAAACACAAATACTAACAGAATTAGATTATAAATATACTATATATAAAAGTTGCCTATACATAAACTAGAAAATACAAACTATACAAATGTTTCACATAAATATTGCACATGAGGAAAAAGAAAGTCAAGCACTGTTCCTGGCTGGAGAACAGTACAAGATGAATCTGTAGTGCATGGGCTTGTAAACATACATATGTTATGAGTCTTTTTTGTGGGATTATGTACCCTCGGTTGTAAAAAGTGTCTAGTGCACATAGAGGACTTCATAAATGGTCAAATCATTCTTCACTATGAATTCTTATTAAAGCTACAAAGTATTCAGTCAAGAGTAAGTGCTGATTCTATTTTTCTTGATTTCATTTGTAATAGAATAAGTTTGCTTGCTTTGGGTGTGTGCGTACATTAAACAACCATCTGTCAGACCATCTCAGTGTCTCAAATACAGCCCAGTTCATCACAGTTTGTGTGTTCTGAACCAGTGCAGGGAGCAGCACTGATTCAAGATCGGCTGTGCTCACAGCTGGGACCTGTTACATGTTACATTGTTTCTCTGTGATCTTGCAATGCTCTGCAGAAAATTGAATGGATTTTGTCAAGCAATTAAACATGGTTTTGTCAAGTGTTCTTCAAAGGAACTGCCAGTTCACAACAGATCTGGGTTTGGTGTTATTAAAAGCACTTAGGTTTATGCACATTAGTTAAACCTAAATGTTTATTTCAGCTGTGTCTGTCTTCTAGATTCAGTTCAAATGTATTTCTATAGCACATTTTACACTTTTACATTCTTGCAAAACAGCTTTACAGCTTTTTTCTTAGAACAGTTGAAACACACTGAAAACAGGATAGAAATTGTACACATTACAGTCAATCATTACACTTGGGTGACACATTCTTATAGATTGCCTAGAAGGAGGGACCCATACCAAAGCCACACCAAAAGTGTAATAGACTTGAGGTTGTTTTTTTATTTGGGCTGCAACAACCTAGTCATTCATCATCCTGTAATTTCCAGACCCTATTCTAAAAGACATTCAAATCCAGTTATTTTAGTATGTAATAACACTTCCTGAGTCTCATTTTATTATACTCTCATCTGAGTGATGTCAAAATACCGTTGCTCAAATACTCTGGCATGGTATTGTGTTTCCAACTGTGCACACAAACCCTATCACCTGTGAGCGAACCATCAACTTAACCTAGTATATCACTGAATGTATTAGTAAGTTGGATCATATCTTAAAGAAGCTGATTTTAACCTTTGCAGCTGAATTTTCTGAACCATTTTGTTTTTCAGCCTCCTGGCCCCATGGACCAGGTGGGAAAGATTCGAGGGCAGCACTACGTTGCAGGAAACCCCTACACTCAGCAGCAGGGCCCTTCTCCTGGCTCCCAGCAGGGACCTCCCTACCCAGGACAGGGCTATGGACCCCCAGGGCCCCAGAGGTACCCTATGGGCATGCAGGGGCGAACTTCTGGAAGCATGAGCGGAATGCAGTATGGACAGCAGGTATGCTTAAATTTATCATATTGTGGTGATTTTAATGAATTATGCTGTGTTTTGTAATTTTCCACTGAAATGCTGTAAAGGATAGCAGTTTTTTCCCAACAACTAAAATTTCAAATGTAGGTCAGCAACAGAAATGTTACTTTAAATATCTAAAATGATACTTGGTATCCTGTTAGATGTAATGTTAAGTAGGGTTTGCAGAAATAAAAAAAATTTGAAAAGCATAAAATGGCAAATGCCAGTTGAATTTTCAGATACACCTATAAGAATTTTATTTTGGATACTGATTTTAACAAACAACTATTGGCCGATTTTGATATTGATACTGAGTGTTGAGTGATCACTTGTGATTTAAAATGTTTTTCCAAAGCATGTGTGACAAATTTTCATTTGTACCAGTTTTTATTTTTTTAACAAGTATTTAAGTATTTTACCCAGAGAAAAATGATGGGTTATGCAACACGCAATTATCAGTTTGTTATATTGGTCTTATAGTTGATATTTTTTAATTTAGAGAGAAAATACATTTCTCTGAAATAAATTCAATATAAATGGTCATAGCCTAATTTGTACACTCACCTAGTGGGCAGACCAACTGTTGTTGTTTTATTCAGGGGCAATGCCTATACTTGGAAGGCTTCTGATTTTTTTTTAAGACATCTTTGCTTGTAGTTGCATGAGCTCATTGCTTTTTCATCTCTTCCTTCAAAGAAGAATGTTGTAAGGCCACAGTGAAGCTCAGGTTTGTGACATTGGGATTTCCACGCTTGGGTTTGTATTTTTGTGCATGAGTGACTGTTCTTGATCCTGGTGTCTGTTCATGTGGAGTGTGAACAGACTGGGTGCCCCATTGTGCTTGTAAGCACACGCACCAGAGTGCCATCCATTTGTGAAACTGGTATAGAACATGCTCTTCAGTTTGTTTTATTAAACCTCCCTGTCAGACACTTCTTTTTCTTGTTTTCCATTTTTATTTTATTTTCCTTGAGGGGGAAAGTGCCCTGCTTGTCATCATCAGGCTTTTGTGGCTTTTTGTGTGCTCCCTTCAGCAAGGTCAATTTTATTGTTTGCTGCCTTAAAGTAAAAAAAAAAAAAGTCAAGTGTTTCCGTGAAAGTTGGTTCAAGTGAGTAAGAGCTCAGAAGACAGTGACCTTAGCCCAAATGAAACCTACAATATGTCTTTTGCTGTCATTGTGAGACCTTTTTAGTGTGTGAAGAATGTGAACGCAACAATTAAAATTAACAGCTCTATTTATCTCTTAGTACTTCATATTAGTGCAATTTATGTCAAACTTGGCAAATGTGTTAATTGTGATTGGCTGATGACATTGATATGACTGTTGTGAGTCACGGTTATAGCGCCACCAACTGGCAACAGGAAGTGTCACTTAAAAAACTTTAAAGGTAATAAATCGGGAACAAATTCATGATGCCTCGAATGGTGTTGCCATGGCAAGGCAATCAATTTAATGCAATAAACGAAACTTTGCACGCATTGGGTGATTTACATTAAACTTAAAAAATATGTTTGGTGTTGTGGCTGATCACAAAGATGTGGCTATTGTGAGTCACAGTCATAGCAACACCAATTGGCAGCAGAAAGTCTGTTATTTACAACAGACTTGCTTAAAACAAACTTTGAATTAGCATGTGACATCCATGCATTGTTCTTGGATGTACCAAGCGGGGATGATGCTGTAGTGCTTGGGGCCATCGTTATGGAGTGTTTTTGAGGACAATTTTAATTTTAAAATAGCGTTTACTATTTATGGGTGTAATAGTTGACAGTTCAACTTGTTTGCATTTCCTTTTACTCGAATGTACAATGTGTGCCAAATTTCAAATGAAAACGCAAAGTCCATTTGCAAGTGCGTTTCCCATGTCTCATGCGTTTCCCATGTCTCACACAAACCTGTCAGGGTCGGGGTGGGACTATGCTATTGGGTGTGTTTGTGTTGGGAAGTGATGTCACTCACAGCTGACCGCATTTTGGCGTTTTTTTTAGGACGGAATTGTGATGAACTGAGGATCAGGGCCCAGTTGCACGAAAACCCTTAAGTATGGGCATCCATGAGGGAAGGGATTTCTTTAAGAGAGTTGCAACGAACGGCTTAACGGCACACTTTGCTATTGGGTGTGTTTGGTACATCGGTACGCCATGAGAATCCTGCAGTACAAAGTAGTACTGCAGTGCGTGGATGTATTGCGGTTCTTCGGATTAGGTTTTGAATATTGTCACAAATCTGTGATACAGATATACTGGTGACATATTATTTGTTTAGTCTGTAGTAGTAAGTTGCAAAAGAGTATCATTTGCTTGTTTATTAATGGCATTCTGGTCATGTTTTACTCTATAGATGGGCTATGGACAACATGGACCAGGAGGTTATAACCAGAACCAAGGTGGTTACTACGGACAACAGGGCCCTTCTTCCCATGGAGGCCCCCAACAGTCTCCATACCCCCAGCCATCCCCCACTGGACCAGCGTCCCAACCTCCTTATACCCAGCAACCCCCTGGCCCTCCCCATAGTCAGGGTGGGCCCCCCTATGTTCAGCCTCAGGGCCCCCATGGCCCCCCTCAGGGCCAGCCTTCATATTCACAGACTCCACAATCACAGTCAGGCCAGCCATCCTATTCCCAGTCCCAGGGTGGTCCTCAGTCACAGAATGCTTCTCAGGGCCAGCAAGGGCCTCAGTCACAGCCTGGGTACTCTCAACCACATTCTGGTCCAGGGCAGCCACTTCAGCAGCAGGGTTCCTCTCAACATGAGCAGGCTCCACCTCAATCACAACCACCCAGCTCGGCACCCCCAAAGCCATCCCAGCAACCTTCAGGACAGGGTCAGCCCTCACCCTATTCTCAAACCCCTCCACTGCAGTCTCAGCAACAGCAACACTCGCCCTTCCAGCGTTTTCCACCCCCACCGCAGGTAACTAACTTTATGCTGTTAGGTTGCATGGTGGTATACAACCTAAAAATTTCAAATATAGACATTACCAGCAAAACTGCACTGCATCTGTGTGTGCCACATCAACCAAATTGGGGAAGGTTCTGAAAGACAGGAGACTGCTGTCTATAAAATTTACATCACACTGCTCAAAACGCACCAAGTGGGGATGACACTGTAGTGCTTGGGCCCATCGTTATGGTGTGTTTTTGAGGACAATTTTAAAAAGCATTTGAAATTGCAATTGTAACTGCAGATGGACAATTTCAGAGAGAAATACAGAGAGAAAGTCATGTAACCATTGTGGCCCCTAGGGTAAAAAGGCTAAACGTGTGCAATATCACCACATACTGTGTTGGAAGGTCAATCAGATACTGGTGCTGAATTATTCACAATATTATCGTGATATGTGTAGTATTAACACAGTATCAATAATCATGGTTATTAATATCACAGTTATTGTCAATAGCGGTATATTGTGACAGACAATATGTGATTTTTGGGGGTTTTTTTTGAGTAAAATTATTTAAATTTTCTTAATTTTATATAAGCTGAACTATATAACTAACATGTTTCACATTCTTTCTGGGAACAGAAAGCATCCCTACAACTTCTGAAAGTGAACAGGATGGCTAACAAAGCTGTGGGTGGCTCAAGCTGATTCCGATTAGTTTTCCATGAGAGCTCCACAGCTTGTTGGTTGTCTTGCAGATCACGCGCATGTACTCTTGCAGATCACGCGCATGTACTCTTGCACACATACAATACTTCAGAAAGTTTCGCAATAATTCAGTTATAGCAAACTGTTGTGATGTGCATGTTTGCGATATTTTAATATATCTTGCAGCCCTATTGGTAACTGAATGTTTGCCAAACACATGAATGACTAGTACAGGTCTATTGGAGTGTTGTCTTACCCAGGCTTTTGCTTCGTTTACACCATTGTGTTTGCCTTAGTCATGCCTTTGGTTATTGCAAAACGAAAAGACAACGTCAGTAAAGGTCGAAAACATTGGTTGACACTTATTTTCATCTCAGACTTTGATATGAAGGTATGTCCAAGTGAAGTGTTGGGATTAGATTTTGGTCTACTTGAACAAAATCTTACCCAGTAGGTTATTTATAGGCGTTTTATTCTTTTTTTTGTTGCATTGATTCTTCAGGAGCTGTCTCAAGACTCCTTCAGTTCACAGTCATCTGCTCCCTCTTCCAACCAGCCCGTGGTGTCCAGTAAGGGTGGTCCGGAGGATAACATGCAAGGAAGACCTTCCAGCCTTCCTGTGAGTGCCATGAATGTTCAGATTAACACTTAACCCACACTATCCAGAGTTGAAATACTTCAGATGAGATGAGCTCTTTTGATACATGCTTTGTGTGACAGGGCTAGCCAGTGGTCTTTATCTGTGTAAATCTTGGCAATTAGTGTAAACACTGCTTAGATGCACAGGTTAGCTGGGAAAGAATGTGGCCTTGGTTTGTGAATATTACACAGTCTTTGCATTGCTTGGCTCCTGGAGTAAAGACTGCAAAAGGTTTTTGATTGCAAAAGGTTGATTTGTTGCACTGTTAGACCATGTTTCTTGTCACCTGCATTTTACTTGTTTGGACTTGTGTTAAGCATGTCTTTATTTCCTAAAAAAGTGTACATTTATGTGCCTTCTTTATAGATACAAGACTTAAAATAATAAAATATACATGCTTACGTATGTGGCAAAAATTTGTTTTTGGGAGACGACATACTTTGTAGGAATTCTGTAAATTGAAATGCACAAACCAGAAGCAGTAACACCTAATGAATTGAAAAGGGTAGGCTCTTCATACAACATAAAATATTTTATTTTAGTTTTTGTGTTCGCATTTATGAGGATAAAACAAAGTCATGGACGTGATCGCTGTAAAAGTGGCATTTACAAGACTATGAAAAAAAATTCTTTAATTTTTGACACCTCACATAGGTATTTCAACCACCAAATGTTGACATCTGAAATATCAGTATGTTAAGACTGCACAGTAAAGACATTTTGTATGAAGCGTCTGTAACAGTCACGTCCGTAACGCAGCTGTTAAGAGCAAAAAGGTTAGATGATCATGATTAGCATTGACACAAGTTGGCGTTGTATGCAAGGTTTCAAGTTATTTATATTTATAATTATTATATGATATAAAATTAATCTTTACAACGTTAGACACAGAGCACTGAAGTGCCATGACATAGCCGTAAATATTGCCCTTATAAATTCAAAAGGCAGTGCTGTTATGAAAAAGTGAGTGTATTTATTTCTCAGACATGCCTCCATTTTCCTGCAAATTGCTTATTGTTAAAATAAAGTATAATAAAGGGGGCTTTTGAAAGTATGAAATATGTGGTGGATAAACAAGGCAATTTTCTTAATCTCTGTTACAGTATATTAATACAGTATAATTCAAACCTAAATTAACAACTTTAAAGGGGGTGTGCTCTTTTGGTAAAAAAAAAAAAAAAAGCTATTTTATTGTGGTAAGGTTGACATTTGCATGGAATTACTTTAATGCCATTCATGTGTTGTTTTTATTTATATAAAATTGCTTAAATATTAAAAGTTGCGGGTTGTGTTTTTCCTGCTTATTTCCAGATACATTTATTGCTTGGTCTGCTTATTTCCAGATACATTTATTGCTTGGTCTCCACATTACCTAAGCTGATGCACAATGCAAAGCATACTTTCATTGGTTTATATACCGTGCTCTAAACGTGTCCGTTGCATAATTATGTATGTTCAGATTATGAAATTATGAAAGATGTCCAGTAAACATTTCCCAGTTCAAACAAGTCCTATGAGTGAGGTCTCGGAAATGAACCCTCTCTGTCTCTCTTTAAGCATTTCTACTCGTGTCCAGATTAAAAAAGAATTGAGTCTGTTGAGATGCAGCACATTTAGTATCCCTATTTTGTAGTCTGTTGTTTAGGATTAGGTTAGCAGATAAAGATAGCTCAATCAGAGAGATCAGTAGGTTCATCAGTAAGAGAATGGAGGACAGATGTTTAAGACAGCAGGCCAATGCCTATAGATAGAAGAGCACAAAATGGCTGGAGAGAGAAGGTGGCTTAAGTGAATTAGGAAACAAAAATCCGTGAGAGCGCTGCCGCCTTTTTATATTCTTTGTGGTCAGTGACTGAGATTTTATTTGACCCTAAGAATCCCTAGGGTTTGCTGTGTGAGGCAATAATCTAACCCTCAGCTGACCTCTACTACTGCCAGGTCTCCTTCTTGATGTGTTCTCATGGTAAATCGGCTCCTGCTGCTAACTTTAACCTGGCCAACATAAAAGGTAAAAAACTGTACAACATGAAACATCATTTTATTGCCTGACCAGCATCTGAGTTATCCAGCTGTGCAACAAAAACATGTTGGAACATAGAGATGCTACTATGCTGAGAAACAATTTTTGGCAACATAAATCACCAAACAGACACTTGTCCTGGTTGTGAAAGGGTGGGTTTGTTTAATTATCAAAATATAGCTGTCACTGTAGACTCTAAGTTTAGTTGCATTCAGTTTAGTGAATAAGAACCAGCTTGACTGGTTTATCTAGTTTCTGGATAATGATTGTTTTACATCGCAACCAGTGACTATATAGCATACCTTTTCAGGTCCTAATGCACTGTGTGTGCTTGTGCTTGTGTTTGTTGTCCTCACCAAAGGATTTACATTAAGCGGTTCTTAATGTTTGATCTGTCAGAGATTTGTCATCTGTTTTGAAAACAAGTTTGTTTCATTTTAATTGAAACCTTTAGTGCTTTTGTCAGAATGGCTATTATAATTTTACTTTATTCTAGTTCATGCTTTAAAAAAATTATAAAATGACAAATAACAAATAAATAAGCATGTGCACTTGGACCAGTGTGGTATGTGGACTTAACAGGGGCACTTTGCCTATACAACACACTTTGCCTATTGCTGTACTGGATATAAACTTGATCCCTGATGCTGGTACAAGGACTCCAATTGCTGTGAATAAATATAAAGCCACATTTGGTTATTGGCAGTTATATTGACAACATAAATAAATTGGGCTTGTGGGTTTTTGTTGGCATGGTTACCAGCTTTTTTTAGACAGCTTTACATGAGCAAGCAATTGCCTTACTTAATACCTATTTGGCATGTTCTTTTGTAGATGCCGACTGGTTTACCATTATGTCTCAGTCATGTGTGCCGCAATGTAGAAAGACAGAGAGCTGGGCCTGGTTGGATTATGAGTAGGATCTGATTCCAGGAATTGATTCTCCAGAGTCCCATGTCTTCACCAGCAAAAAGACTGGGCATCTTCTGTGGCCCTAATTAATCCTAATTAATAAAGTTTTGTATTTTTTCTTTTACATTTCCCAAACGCAGTGTGATTCATATCAGGTGAGGATAAAATCCTCTTCCACTTGGTTGATGATGATGACATTTATGTCCGTGTATATGTGTGAGATGAATTTGACACAGCGTAGCCAGGGATTTCAGTGTGAGATGCCCTGGAAGTGAAAATATCCTCTCTGTGTGTGTAAGAACATGATCACAGTCACTGTTCCTTCCTAATCTCTTTCAGCTTTTTTCCCAACAGGCTTTTGTGCCCCTTCCTCAAAGTGCGGCTAATCTGAAGCAGTATACGCCCCCCCCATCCCCCTTTGTACTTCTGAACGCTGTTGTGACTTTGGGGGTTTTTCACCCCCAGCCTCTTACTTCGCCCACTGCCTTTTATATCTCTCTTGCGGTCTTTATTTTTGTTTTCAAAGTCAGTATCCTCTGTCATCAAAGTGTTTCATTTGAGCCTCCGCTAAACTTTTGTCCATAATCTTTATGTACTGTCTTGTTCTGTGATGCATAAAAAGTGAATGCCTGAAGGGGAAGGTCACATGTTGGTCATGCTCTTTGTTTTTCCCCTCTTCCTTCCAGTGGAAATGTTCATATGGACTAGTTAAATTTCAGCCTGAGAGAAACGCAGCCAGTTGCGAACGAAAGAGTGGGTCTAAATAAAGGGAGAGAAAGCAGTGCCATGAATCTACAGTCCAATGGCTTAGGATATTATGTGAAGACAATAAGTGGGCAACATGTCTTTATTGTGTTGTCTGTGCTGACTGCATGCAAAAATGGAAGTACAGTGAACCTTGTAAATTCTAATGGATTTGATTGGCTGTCAGTGTTTTATCATTCATTTGCTGGAAATAAAGTGCTCTGATAGTGATCCCAACAATGTTCCTTGTATCTTTATCATTGTTATGGTTACATAATCCGTACTAAAAAAGAAAACACTATTGTTGGGATCCATTCAAAGCTTTTTTTATCCAGCTGATTAATGATCATACATTGACGGCCAATTTTAAAATAAAATAAGTAGGCTCATGCTTTTACTGCACTTACTGATTTTTGAATAAACAGCAATATTGTTTGTTGGTGTGGACACTAAAATAGTTATTGTTACAGTTAACTTTATAAATATCATTCTTGGTGTGAAAGGGCCTTGTAAAAAAAATTCATTTACTTCATTTAATATGTAGTTGATATTTAAGTTGCCACAAAAGAAGAATTTGGTAGAAAATACTGTGATAATGAGTTGAAAGCAAACAAACATTGGATGGAAAAAGAGGGTGTAAGGATGGATCGGGGCAGGATATTTGGAATGGAGCAAGGAAATTTAAGAGAAGAAAGGAAAAAAGTGATGGAAAGGGAGCGAGTCAGACACTGTGCTGTTTTCACACATGAATCCCAGCGGCTGACATTTCAAGACCACCCGCATATTTCTAGAAAACTGCCACCCTGACAGGCCACCAATGCCAAGTGCTCCTATACTGTCAGATGTCTATGGGTGTTTGAGTAAGTGAATGAGAAAGACGTCTAGTCCTTCTCATTCTGTTTTGTTGTTTTTCACTCAGTTCCTAATAGGTTTCTTTTGAATTTCCACGTTTTCTCTTTTTAGTTCTTTACAAGTTGCAAAGTTCATGCATAACTACATTTAATGGCCATAAGAAATATGCCGCCTCTGTTAATAGCAGTTTACTTCATTTCATCTTGAGTTTAGGAAGGATGGTTTTCTGTACACACCTGGAGCAGTAATTGAATAGATTCATTCACAATACGGTTGTCATCCTAAAAACTTTGCTGTCTATATCTGGCCAGACTTAGGGATGGGTCTTTTGAATTCAGCCAGTAAGCAACCACCCAGAGCTTCCTGGCAATAGCACAGCAACAAACAAAAGTGTAGTCTTCCTTTTCTTAGAATGACACTGTCCTTTTAACTCTAAATTGGTTGTGTCTTTCCATCTCTGTGTGTCTGATCAGAGGCAGCAGTTGAGTTCAGCTCTCAGCCTGTTCTGTGTGGCTGTGCTATTGCAGTATTCAGAGTCTGTAGCTCTCAGGCTGTTCTGTGTGGCTGTGCTGTTGCAGTATTCAGAGTCTGGGGCGTGTTTCCTGTTGCTATTCTGGGTCTTCCTGTGTGCACGTGGCTCATTCAGGTTCAGGGGCTGTCTTTCATCTGCTCTCTGTTGCACTTGCGCTGTATAATTTTTTTTTGTTTTGTGCATTAGTTTAATGAAATCCAGATGAGTTAGATGCGAGAACTGCGATATTGGTTTACAACCATATGATCCAACCATATAACCATTTTGATATTTTAAAAGGATTATAAGTCCCCTTTTGTGTTGTTTTGTCCTTCTGTTTTCCTTTACTCCCTCTTTCTGTCTTTTGCTCTCTCGTTCACACACCCACTCTTAGTCCTCCAGCACCCCTCCTCTCGCTCTCTCTCTTTCTCTCAGCATTCCTGCTCAACTGACAGCAACAGAATGGTCGTGTTTCACTGCAGCACTCTCGCTCTCTTTTCTTTGCTGCCTCTCCCATTATTCCTGCTTTTTCTTATCTTTCCTCATTTTTCTTTTCTGTACATTTGTGAATCGTATCAGTCCACTGTTTCTGTTCAGTGCTTTGTTGTGTGTTTGCAGATAGGTTGGAGAATCTTTCATATTTAGAAATGACTCCATATTTTTTAAAAATCTTAGACTGAATGTTTTTGTTTTTGTGCAACTGGGCTGGGTAGCAAGATACATGTAATGGTACAAAACATGACGGTGGTTTACACCATGTCACCACAGAAAATGTACTATACTGTTCATGCAGTGGCATAGTCATAGCACAATTTATAAACACAGGTAGAAAACTATAGCTTACTCTGCAAAGTGTGTTGCAGACAGGCACTTCCATTGTAGACAGATTCAGTCATTTATCAATCTGGCAAGTTTAGTTCTTCCACGCTCATGACCGGTGTAGATTGTTTACAGTTTTCAAATAACTTTATTAATTCAGGTTTAAATGTGGCTCAGTCAGTAAAATTGTATTACTGTTTTATGTCTTTACTTGTTATATGGAATGCAATTTATAAAGCTACTGGATTAAATGTTAAGATGCACATTACATTATTGTGACATACCATAACCATGTCGCAAAATCACTCATACTGTTATAAGCGTTGGTGCTGCTGTTCAGATGTGCTTTAACAGATCTGAATGGAATACTGCACTAAAATTAATGTTTCCTGCATGGCTGCCCAGGTGTATTCTTCAAAGTTAAATGTAGTAAAAGAGTCGTCAATGGATTCATTAAATTCCTTACAATTCCCATCTCTGTTTGCGGATCTTGGTTCTTTCTTCTTTTTGCTCTGCATGCTGCTCCAGCAATTTTTACCGAGCTGTATTTGTGTTTCTGGCCCCATGTTCTGCTCAGCTCTCACTCTGGGGCTGCTTTGCCATGGGAGGGGCGTTGCTCTGAAGAAGGAGCGTTTCTTCTCTTTTTTTTTTTAGTGTCCACCTTCTCCCTCCTTGTGTTTTCACTCAGACAGGGTGACTGGCTCTATCACTGAATTATTTGTGGCTCCTGCTGCTATTGTGACACGCGCAAAATACCCCCAATGCACGCACAGAGCACCCATCCCAAGCACTGTCAGCGGATGTATCCAGATGCCTGTGAATAGATGTTTTCTATTTTCCACTCTTGACTGTGGGGCTCATGATGTGTTCTGGTTTACAGAATTATTAAGCATTCATTATTCAAGGATACATTGACCTGACAGAAACCTTGCTTTTTTTGCAGAAATTTTGTTAATACAACATACAATAAGTACAAACATTTGTTGGCTTGCTCTGATTGGTTAATCTAATCACAGACCTTCAGTTGCTATTACAGAGCGTTGTGAATGTAAAATTCCTTTTCTTCACAGAGAAATAGATTCTTTTTGTGGTAATGTATAAATCTGTCAGTACAGGCTAACCACTGGTTACATTGTTAACCTATGTTATGTACTCCTATGAAAAGCACAATTTGTTTGTTTTTTTTTTAAATTTGCTTTTATGGCTTTTAAGTCCCAGTGAAAAATTTGTTTTATTGTAATTTTCATTTTGAAATGTTTCAGTTAAGTAGTTTAGTAGTAGCTTGAAGAATTTAAGTTCTTTACAGTCTATTTGCAATCCTTGTTATAACCTAATTTTTAAATGCTTTTTTGCTTTGAATTAAATGTTACAGCTGTTCAATATTCAGAAAGTTTCAATGACAAAAATGACTGGGGAAAAATACCTCCAGAACTAAGGCTACTTGGATAAAATAGGAATTCATTGTCACACCCCTCGACTACAGCTTGTAATAGCACCTTTGACTACATGTTTATACATTGGACCAATTCATACAAAATCATTTTCACCTGTATCGTCTTAACTGCTTGACATGCTCTGATAAAGGTCATAAAACACAGTTTAGAGATGCAAGTGTGTGTATATGTTGCACATTATGGAAAACAATATCACAATTTTAAGGGGAAAATTGTTAGCTGGTAGATAACATGTTCTCACAGGCCTGTTTTTTACGTTTGGCCAGCTGCTTTTTACATTTTTTTTCCATTAAAGTTTAATGCAAGAATTAGGGGTTTGAGTATAGTGTGAACAACATTAGAGATGTGTGCTTTAACAAATGTATATGCTGAAATAACTGTGCTGCAAGTGAGGTAGTAATGGCTGCTGTTTAAGAGAGCGATTACACCATCAGTGTGGTGGTAGTGCCCCCTCATGGCTGAGACCTCCACAGCTTCAACTCACTATACTTGAGGAGGTGTTTGTGTTCATAAATCTTGTTCTGAGGTGTGTGGGGCGAGACCTGTGTGTTTGTGTGTGTATTTGTGTGTATGTGTGAGAGAAAAAGGCAAGGGGGTCATTTAGCATTTTGTGAATTAGCATGAATTAATGACACTAACAAAAAGACAGGGTCACAAGGAGCCTTTGACTGAATTTAGACCTATAGCTTAAAATAAAAGAAAAAAATAAAGATTATTACAATAATACAATTATTATACATAATACAATTTAAACTGTGTCAACTGACTAACAAGTTTGAATGAAAGACTTTAGGTACCAGATGAATGTTAAACAGAATGTTTATTTTAAGAGATAAACAGTCAGGTTAGCACAGCACCCAACAAGAATATAAGCTGTCTGCAACAAATACAAGACATAAGTCTCACTCTCCTGTGATTAATTTTTATTTCCTTATTTCTTTTATTTATTATAGTTAGAGAGAGAGTGATGTAAGGAAAGATATTGATAAAGATATTGATAGAAGGAAAGACAGGCAGAGAAGTGCCTGGTGGTGTGTCTGTAAATGAATGTTGCTGTATGACACATTGCTTTGGTCTGACAGTATAATTTGCTCGTGCCAGACCTGCAGGTCTTCTCTTGACCTCTGTTTGTTTTCAGGAAAAACCAATCTGACCTCTTCAGACCTTTAGAGATCACTGGGTTCAGGTTCATGTGAGACTGCTGTCAGTACAGAAGGGTATTTTATCTGGGATGCCTCCATTTTAACCAATAATTTTGTAGCACTTTTTTTGGCCAATGAGTTCAGTTGAGCTCAACTTTGATTGAAGAATTTCATTTTCACACACCCTTGCATTATATTCTTGAAACACACCATCTCCATTGATTTAGCAGTGTAAATACCACTGTGAAATCCCCCTAGATAGTTTGGTTGTAATGCACATTGTATATTAGCTTAGTGTTTGTATTATTACATTATCAACTATATTATTTTTGTAGTAAATAGATACTGAGGTATAACTTTTTTGAACTTTGTTCAATAATAGCTAAATCATTAGATTAAAACAATGTAAACACAACAATTTTGTTAATATTTATACTGTTTCTTTTATTGGTGTCTATGAACTTATTTAAATAAAAACTTAGTATGGCCTAGGAAACATGCAATTTATTGCTCAGAATTCATTGTAAGAGTATTTGGTAAAAAATGTCAAAGCAGTTATTGGTCTGTCTAGTTTAGTTGCCCTTGAACACACTCACAGTCTGCTGTCTAGGTCTGATAATTAATTGATGCACGTTCTCTTAAGCCTTGTTATGGTCACATGCACACACTTTTGTACATTAAGACCCTCAGGGTTTACCATACACTCCTGGGTAATGAGGAATTTCTTCATGGGTCATGTACACAGGAATCTCGTATTAGATTCATGCATGCAAACACAAACACAAACTCAGCTGCTTGTTGTAACACAGAGTTTGGCTGCACAATCTCCACAAGCATTGGCTGTGTGTGTGGCAGAAGTCTGCATCGGTGTCCTCTTCCTGTCTCTCCCTCTGGGGTTTTTACAGCAGATCATGACCCAAAAATAGCAGCGGGTGCTGTTTCAAGTACAAAACCGCCAACTTTAGGGCCACAGCCAGTCTGTGAGTGTGAGATTTCTTGGGAATACTTGGACATGCTCCAGTCGGGCCGTGTGTGTATTCCACTCCCACTTTTTTCCTTTTTCCTTCTCTCATCTGACTGGAAGATGAGCTTGCAAATTTTCACTGAACAAATGCACTCTATGTGATGGTGGTACACACACACAGCTCTGCTGGGAGGCATTATAAGTGACTGCCATATTGATTTCAGCATCACATCCCATATGGACTCTCTGCTCATTTTGTTTGGGCTCTACGCCTGCACGATGTTAAAGAAAAATAATTTGATGTGCGATTTACTAATGATCCGAATTAGTAAAATCAGTTTAAATTATATTAAAATATATTTAAGAGCTGATGATGATAAGTGTTTCACAGTCTTTCTGTTGATCATCTTGCATGTATCGGCACATATCATGCACACACACACACATCCCAAATAACTCTTCAAAACGTTTACCGCACATAACTTTATGAAGTGTTAAAATCATTCAGATATTGTTAAACATCATTCAGATATTTTAATAATTTTGCTATTTCATGCAGCCTTACTCTGCTCTTTATCCATAAAATGAAAATGAATGGTGACAGGCTGTCAGTCCCTAACATTCTGCCTTATGTTCCACATACGAAAGTCACGCAGGTTTGGAGCAACATGATGGTCCGTAAATTAATTTTACATGTTTTGTGTTTGTGTCGGAGAACTTGTTCCTTTAAGTATTTAGGTGTAAGTATTTAAGTAAGTGATGTAGTGATGCTTGCTTTAGTAAACACCACTGGTTGTACATATTTATTCCCCTCTTTCTCTTGTGTGAAGGATCTGTCGGGCTCTATCGACGATCTCCCCACAGGCACTGAAGGTGCTTTGAGTCCTGGTGTGAGCACGTCAGGTGTGTCCAGCAGTCAGGGGGAACAGAGCAATCCAGCACAGTCACCCTTCTCTCCCCACACCTCCCCTCACCTGGCAGGCATTCGTGGACCCTCGCCATCACCTGTGGGTTCACCAGCCAGTGGCCCAGCCTCACGCACGGGACCCCTCTCACCTGGAGCAATGCCAGGTGGAAAGCCTATTTATATCATTTTACGGCCATTGTCTGTGCTACTACATTTATGTTTGTTCATTTGGCAAATGCTTTGAAAGCTTAGTTTAGTCAAGGTATAGTATGTGTTCCCCTGGAATCAAACCCACGGCCTTTGCACTGCTACAGCAATGCTTTACCTGTACAGGGAAATATTTAGCTATACAGGAACATACAAGTTAAAGTTTTAACAATATTTTTCTGAAATACAAAAGCGTACAGAGGAATTAAGTAATTTAGAATTTTTGTTTTGCACTTATAAAGAACAGTTATGACACATTATCAAAAGTTGCTCATTTGTTAATTTTGCTGTTTACACCACTTACAGGAAACCAGATGCCCCCCAGACCCTCCAGTGTGCAGTCCGATGGTATGCTGCATTCCTCAATGGGTCAGGATAGAGGTACTTCCTAACCCACCCCTCCCAATTATTTAGATTTTATGGGTGCTTTCACACTGGCAGTTTGGTTTGAAACGGGGCATGTCTCTTTTTACAAATGGTAATGTAAAAGCTGTGATGAAGACCCTGGAGCACACCAGGTTACCGAACCTGAGACTACCTGTAAGAGGTGGTCTGAGTTTGGTTGCACTGGAACTGTAGCGCGATTCACATTATTGTGAAAGCCACTTGGACTTGGTGTGAAAACGAGCCCACCTTAAAAAAGCCACCTTAGGTCACTGAAATTAAATAATTTTAAGGCTTCAAACACACTCTAGACCGTGCAGATATTTTACACATTGTAATAGTTGGATTTGTTGTGGTTTGCTGGCATTTACTTGACTTTTAAAACAGCTTTAACACCAACAAAACTCAGATCCTGAGCTCTAAGCTTTAGTGTGAAAACACTCTGGGTAGTTTATTCAAATATAATGGTGTCCTTTCCCCCTTTAGTATATATGCGAAACCCTCAGATGCCCTATGGCTCTCCTCAACCAGGATCTACGTTATCCCCACGGCAATCATCTGGAAGCCAGTTGCATAGTGGGATGGGTTCCTTCCCGCAAAACAACTCAATGGGCAACTATGGACCACAGAGTGGCCAGTACGGGTCACAAGGTGAGAGAGATTTAGCAAGAATGTCTTACAGTGGCCATAAAAATTCTTCTGACAGCTTTTTCCTGTGCAGGTTGATTTTTTTTTTGTAGTGGAAACTTTCTTTTAGTTCACTCTTTGCACAACCTTACAAAAAACATGCTATATCCTCTGATGTGAATACTTTTGGTTCTGTAAATTGGACACTTTCCATGAGCACTTCTCTTTGTAGTTTTCACTTTTACAGTCGAGGCCCCTAAATACTCTTTGCCCTCTCAAAGCAGAAACTTCAGCTTCTGTCTGCTGTTGTTAAATCTTCAACCTGACTTTTTGTTATTTGCCATTGGAGTTCAGTTTCTATCACACATTTAGTGTTTAATGTCACACATTTGCCTGCTTAAAGATTTGGATAATGTCAATTGTATGTCAATGAAATTTTTTAACTTTTTATTCTTGTTCTTGATTTAAGGCCATTCAAAATAGTAAGGTCTTGTCAAAAGTAACCTAACCTTTAATGTTTTTACACAGGTTACCCAAGACCACCAGGTTATGGAGGTATGCCTAATACTAACTACCCTGGTGGTTCTGGAATGGGTGGCTCAATAAATCCTATGGCAGGGCAAGGTGGAGGGGGGCCATACGGGGTTATGCCTTCTGGGCGCATGGGCCCGGGGCAGATGGGTGCAAGACCTTATGGCCCTGGCATGGGCCACAACATAGGTGGCATGCCTCCTCAGGTGGCATCTGGGATGTGTCCACCACCTGTAATGAACAGGAAGCCCCAGGATCCTGCTTCAGCGGGCATGAACCATTGCCCATCTAATTCAGTACACAGGTAATGTGCGCCACATGGCTCTTATAACATTTGTAAAATGTTAGTTTTGACAAATGCTGTCGCTGCTTGGACATTATACCCCTGACAAAACTTGTTATAGTGTAGTACATGTAATGGATTTTGTTTGATCTTTTTAGTGATTCCTACAATAAAATGATGCCTAAGGCAGCAGTGCCCAAACTTGGTCCTGAAAGGCTACTGTTCTGCAGAGTTTGCTCCAACTTGTCTCAACATACCTGACTGGCATTTTATAGTCTGCCTAGATTATTAGAGGGTTCCTTGATTTGCTGGTTCAGGTGTGTTTGATTAGTGTTAGAGCTGAACTCTGCAGGACATTGTCTCCAAGAGCAGGACTGGACACCCCTGGCTCAAAGTGATAATGGTCAATTGTCAAGTTATGCATTTATTATAGGGTTCAGACTTGAAATTCTATGAAGGTTAGTTATAATTGTGTAGTAATGCGTAGGGTGTGCTAATATAAAACACTTCACAATTTACATTTTTTAACCTGAGCATTCATTTGTTCTTCTAGGCCACCTGGTTATGCCAACATGGGTCAAGGCATGATGGGAGCTGGGTCTTCTTATGCCCCACCCATGAACAGCATGCAGAACATGATAACCCAAGCAGGACCATACCCCATGCCTGGCAACATGGCCAATAACTCTGCAGGTAAGTGCTGAGCTGTAAGCTTGTTTATAGCAAATTGTTCTTACATGAGTGTATATCGATTGCAAATCTGGGAGTTTGATGCTACCAATGGTGGGAAAATAAATCAAAAGTAAACTGTGTTTCAGCATTAGTTTATTTTTCTCCAAGGCATGGCTCCCAGTCCAGAGTTTGGCGTGGATAAGCTCAACCAGTCTCAAAAGTTGAATAACAAAGTGGATGGGACGCCTAAGACAGAATCAAAAAAGGTAAAGAGCTATTAATATTTAAATGGATCAGGGCTATGGTGTGGTAGCATGGCATCACTCTCATATGCTCATGAACATGGTCTGCTCTGAGTTTTGTAAACAGCAGGTGACTGATTGTATGAAAGTTAAAAATGTCAGAGAATGTACAGGCTGACTCTTAACGCACATTCAAGGCTTTTGAAAGTGCTCCCTGAAGCCCAAGCTTCATACATAATGGAAATGCTGTTCTACTGAAATGTGCATATAAACCGATACATCTGCTAGATTTTTCTGTCCTTTTGGTTTACGAATGGTTTTGTTTGATTCTTTTTTTTATCCCTTAAGACTAAACAGCTGAAATCTAATCTTTGAATGTCATTATCGTACAATTTTTGTGTCCTTGCAGAAGTCAAGTTCTTCTACCACCACTAATGAGAAGATAACCCGCTTATATGAGCTGGGACCAGAACCAGAGAGAAAACTGTGGGTGGACCGTTACTTGGCATTTGCTGAGGAGAAAGCCATGGGCATGAACAATCTGCCCGCGGTGGGCCGCAAGCCCCTTGACCTCTTCCGCCTCTATGTGTCTGTTAAAGAGATTGGTGGCCTCACTCAGGTGTGGAGATGTGCTCATCTTGGTATGAGGGACATGTTAGGGGTTATGAAGCTTACAAATTACTTTTACAGATTATTAGTTAAGACTACCAGTTAGTTAGGACGTTTTGTATTCAAATGAGATCAATCTTACTTTATGTAACTTAAGGCTATGATATTAGTGTTTAAGTTTCTCCACCTACACATCCTGGGTTACAAAAGTTTAGCTTTTCACAGGTGAAAAAAGTTTTATATTGGTAAAAAAATTAATAAATTGTAAAAATAAAATAAAAAAACAATTGCGTACCTAGAATACTTCAAAAAGGATCAACTTTGATTTCATGTTGTTTTGAAAGTTGATTGTCTTTAAATTTATGTTGAACATTTTCCGATTCGATTTTCCTGTTATCCCAGTGAACCCTAACCCTGTCTGTCTGCATTATTAGGTGAACAAGAACAAAAAGTGGAGGGAGTTAGCTACTAACCTGAATGTGGGCACGTCAAGCAGTGCTGCTAGCTCTTTAAAGAAACAGTACATCCAGTGTCTCTATGCCTTTGAATGCAAGATTGAGCGAGGAGAAGACCCACCGCCTGACTTCTTAAACAGCGACCCTAAAAAGAACCACACCAAGGTCCAGCCTCCATCACCAGGTTAGTGCAGACCTGCACAAGATAATTCTAAACTTTAAGGTCAATGCTTGTACCAGAAAAGAGCTTTATGACAGTCAAAAGGGTTGCATGATGTTTTGTCAATAGCTTGGTTTCTATTATTGTCATGTTAAGCTGTGTAGCCCCACCCATAATCCAACTAGTGCAAATGTGTTCTGAATGGCTGTGATTTCACCCTCAGCATTTTGCATTTGGGTTTTTGTCAGTCCTGTTTAGGATGAGTGTGTGTGATTGAAAGATCAACACCATATCATGCAAAAATATCATGGTTGTCCTGTAGCTCAGTGGTAGAGCACTGCATTAGCAGCGCAAGAGGTCGTGGGTTTGGATCCCAGGGAGCACATGTACTAAGAAAATGTGTAAATTCAATGCACTGTAAGTCGCTTTGGATAAAAGTGTCTGCCAAATGCATAAATGTAAATGTAAAAACAAAGCTTGTTGACGAACAAGATAAAGTTGAAAGAAAGGAAAGGTTAAGGCATTTTATGAAAGATAATCATATTTGTTTTTAACCTTGTTTTTTACCTCATCTTTACTCTTTGCTAATTAATAGAAACTTGTGTTTACTTCATTCAAATAGCGTGTTTGTGCTGTTTCCCAGCGGAGACCGGTTTGCAATCATGTCACTCTGAGCCAAGCTCAAGTGGAAATATAACCATAACTATTCCTTACCATTTTTAGAAAAGCGACTTGCATAGTTTACACATTGGGAATTTGTACGCTTCCGTGAAAGACTCTGTTTGTTTGAGCCGGAGAATAAGTTATGTTGTGTGTGAGAGAGAAAGAGAGAGATTACGAGGAAACACTGGGCAAATTAAAGCGAGTCCACTATGTTGTAGAGCATGTTAGCTTGGCAGTGGGTCAGGTCCTCTAGGCAGATTTGTGTGTGTGTGTGTGTGTGTGTGTGTGTGTGTGTGTGTGTGTGTGTGTGTGTGTGTGTGTGTGTGTGTGTGTGTGTGTGTGTGTGTGTGTGTGTGTGTGTGTGTGTGTGTGTGTGTGTGTGTGTGTGTGTGGAAGTATGAATACGTCTGACCAGGCGGTGATCCCACTGAGTGTAATGAATGGAGGAATGAGTCATGCGACAGGCATGCCAGTAGTAATCGTCCTCTTGCTGGCTGCAGGATGGGCCACAACATGTGGTGCACGTTTGTGCTGTTTGTACACACACTTGCTCTTTTTTACTTCTCTCCTTTTCTCTCAGTCACTGACATTTACACAGATGCTTTTACACATGCAGACTTGATTGTGCCTTTTATTATATTAATAATATGCTATTTTCAAAGACCATTATTTTTAGTTAAAATCAGTTTGTACGAGACTTTGAGCTTTGTAACTTTGCAGATCTTATACAGCTATTTGTGCATGTATAACACACTAAAGGAAAAGGAAAACATGAAAACGCATCATATGACCTCTTTAACTTGAAAAAAACTTCCGAAGCACATTGGACAAACCAGATTTTGTACAGATTTAAATTTTTTTTGCATGTATTTAATTTTACCCGGAGAAAAATGTTGGAATATGCCAAACGCATTACACCTACACACAGTTAATACAATTATGGTTTGGTATTTAAGCTTTTCTCTAGCTATAGTTAATATACCGGTGTTTTTAAACTAATCAAAAACTGCCCAATAAATAAAATCGTCGACAAATGAGATGAAGCACCATGAAATGTAGCGTGGTTTCAGGCTCTGGATACTTGCCTAATGAACCAGGATCAATGTGTTTTCTCTGCAGCTTGCTGCTTGCTGACATGTCCACACAGTGAAAATACTGTGGAAACAACAATTACAATGGAGCAAATAAGTATTTGATACACTGCCGAAGTGTTCCCACTTACAAAGAATGGAGAGGGCTGTAATTTTCATCGTAGGTACACCTCAACTGTAAGAGACAGAATCTAAAAAAAAAATCCAGAAAATCAAATGATGTATAATTCTTAAATAATTAATTTCCATTTTATTGCGTAAAATAAGTATTTGATCACGTACCAACCAGCAAGAATTCTGGCGTTCATAGACCTGTTATATTGTCTTTAGAAAGCCCTCCTATCCTCCACTCATTACCTGTATTAATTGCACCTGTTTGAACTTGTTACCTGTATAAAAGACACCTGTCCACACACTCAATCAATCAGACTCCAACCTCTCCACTACGGGCAAGACCAAAGAGCTGTCTAAGGATACTAGGGACAAAATTGTAGACCTGCACAAGGCTGGGATAGGCTACAGGACAATAGGCAAACCAGCTTGGTTAGAAGGCAACTGTTGGTGCAAAAATGAAAGAAATTCAAGATGACTGTCAATCTCCTTTGGACTGGGGCTCTATGCAAGATCTTGCCTCGTGGAGTATCAGTGATCCTGAGAAAGGTGAGGGATCAGCTTAGAACTACACGGGAGGAGTAGTAGTAGTAGTGGTCAATGACCTGAAGAGAGCTGGGACCACAGTAACGGTTACCCTTAGTAACACACTTACACCATCATGGATTAAAATCCTGCACCGTGCGCAAGGTCCCCCTGCTCAAGCCAGCACATGTCCAGGCCTGTCTGAAGTTTGCCAAAGACCATCTGGATGATCCAGAGGAGGCATGGGAGAAGGTCATGTGGTAAGATGAGACCAAAATATAACTTTTTGGTATTTTTACTCCACTCGCTGTGTTTGGAGAAAGGAGGAGGATGAGTACAATCCCAAGAACACCATCCCAACCGTGAAGCATGGGGTTGGAAACATCATGCTCTGCAAAGGGATGACTGCACCACAGGATGACTGCACCATATTGAGGTGAGGATGGATGGGGCCATGTGTTATGAGATTTTGGGCAACAACTTCCTTCTCTCAGTAAGAGCATTGAAGATGGTCGTGACTGGGTCTTCCAGCATGGCAATGACCCCAAACACACAGCCAAGGCAACTAAGGAGTGGCTCCGTAAGAAGCATTTCAAGGTCCTGGAGTGGCCTAGCCAGTCTCCAGGCCTGAACCCAATAGAAAATCTGTGGAGGGAGCTGAAACCTGAAAGATATGGAGAAGACCTGTGTGGGCCAAAATCCCTGCTGCAGTGTGTATGGATGACCTGCAGGAAACGTATGACCTCTGTAATTGTAAACAAAGGTGTCTGTACCAAATATTAAGTTCTATATTTCTATTGTATCAAATACTTATTTTATGCAATAAAATGGAAATTAATTATTTAAAAATCATACAATGTGATTTTCTGGATTTTTTTTTTAAGATTTTGTCTCTCACAGTTGAGGTGTACCTACGATGAAAATTACAGCTCTCTCCATTCTTTGTAAGTGGGAAAACTTGAAAAATTGGCAGTGTATCAAATACTTAATGTCCCACTGTACAGTGAGGAAGACCATATTGGATGCTTAAATTTCAGTTGGTTTTTGGACCGTATGACTGGGCAGATCCTACCTATCTTAATATGAGTTTAAACGCTACAGTGAATTTGTGTGATCTCGAGGCATTGGTGCCAGTGTTGTAGCTAAGACCAACTCACCTGAGTCCAAGTGAAGACAGAGACCAGAGTAGGCCGAGTCTGTGTCAAGACTGACAGTGTATACACCAGATGCGAGCAATGTGACAAATGACAATACAACCCACAAAGAATGAGGCATTCATTGCATCCCATCCTGTGTTGACATCATCATTGATAATAACGGGTTCTGTTGTCTTGTGACATCAAATGGTGCTGCTCGCATCCGGCGTATGCACAGTATAAGACCAGGGTAGGCTGAGTCTGAGTCAGGTTGAGTCCAGATAAAGGTGGGTCCAACAAAATGTGAAAACTGATGACATTGAATTTTGTTAAGGAGGAACACTGAAGTATCCAGCAGTGATCAGCACCCAAACATTTGCATGCCACTGTTTAATTACTGAGATTCTGGTTTGAGTTAGCTTATTTTAAAGCACACTTCTATTAAACACTGCATATGATATTGTCAGAGATGACTTTTAAATTTGCTAACTGACAAACTGGTGGTTGCATGTTCCAGCTGGATCGGGATCTTTACAGGGTCCTCAGACACCTCAGTCAACCAGCAGCTCCATGGCCGAGGGGGGTGACCTGAAACCCCCAACGCCTGCATCAACACCTCACAGCCAGATGCCCCCCATGCCTGGTGCCAGGTACATGCTAATGTCTCCCACATAGCTGTGTTTTGCTTTAGCACTGCTGTTTCATTGAATTGTCATTCAACTTTGCAACAGAAAATTTATAAGAAATGTTTAGAGCTGGGAAAAGCTGACCTTTACCTTCTGTGTTGTACAGGAGCAGTGTGAATTTGCAGGATCCGTTTGCTGATGGTGGAGACCCAGCCTTTGTAAGACGTAACTCTGTAACTCCTAATTCAGGTTATCAGCCTAGCATGGGAGGGACAGACATGATGGGCCGCATGGGGCCTTATGAGCCCAATAAGGACCCTTTTGGTGGCATGAGGAAAGGTAACTGAGTCATATATTTGTGTGTGTGTGTGTGTGTGTGTGTGTGTGTGTGTGTGTGTGGTGTGTGTGTGTGTGTGTGTGTGTGTGAGACATTTTAAGGGTTTTTGAGTTTCATAGTAAAGGGAAATGTCTGTACACAGACACATAATGAAATGGTTAGTTACTGTGCATGTGTTATTGTGCACTCTTACTTTCTTTCATACAAAAATTAATGGTTCTCACACATGTACTCTTTGTGGTTCATATCCTGTTGACAGATTTACATGACCATTGCTAATGACGCAAAATGCATTCATAAAACTTTTACTCATTACTTTTAGTATACATGTAAACTATGTCAATGTAATTATGTGCTTCTCTGCTGTTTTTAGCAGGTGAGCAGTTTATAGCCCCAGGTCAAGGCCCAAATAGCATAGGTGAACCGTGTAACAGAAACCCACCAGGTACTATGGGGAACATGCAGATGGGTCAAAGACAGCAGTATTCATATGGTCAGGGATATGACAGAAGGTGAGAGCAGCTACTCCAAATATTGACATTATTTTTTCTAAAAAAACAACCAAAAAGCTTGATGTTGGTCATGTTATTTTGTTTAATCACAGACCAGATTCAGGTTTGTGCCCAGATGGTATCATGGGTCCACAACCTAACATGATGTCCTCAGGTGCAGACGCGGGAATGTACTCACCAAACCGGCTCCAACAGCAGCAGAGGTTAGCTTTAAAACTGAATGCATCAATGCAAATCTTGTCTTGGGAGTGATTGCTGCAACTCTCAGCCATTAAAGCCAGTGTAGACAAATTTGTCCAGAAACATTTGTTGTTATGCTGGTTGAAAATCTCTTCACATCCTGAAAGCAATTACTTAGGAGAGCAGTCTAAGTATATAACATTAACAGCGTTCATGGGAGGGTTGGATCTTATGCTTTCAAAGCTAGGTTTGCTATTGCTAACCTCTCTGAAATTGCTTACCCTACCATTAATCAAAAACAGAGATTTCTGAGAATGCTTGCTTTTGTTTGATACTATTCAGTTCAAGTATCATTTTGGCCTGTCTGACAAGTGTCCCTTTGGATTGTAGACATGATTCGTATGGTAATCAATACCCTGGCCAAAGTGCTCCCCCTGGTGGATCATACCCAGGCCAACAGCCAGGAATTTACCCTCTACAGCAACCGGTCAGTGAAGAAACTTACTCATAATTGTTTGTGGTTCTGTTTTTTACATTCTTAATTCGAATGTAAGTAGAATTTTGAAGAGGTATTTAACTGTAGAGGTAAATAATGTGACCTTATTTACGTGTGAGATTGTCAGAGATTGTAGCTTTTTAAATTGTAGATTTCCAGCTTGTAAGAACTGCGTCTTTTTTTAACTTGTATGCATGCAGAAAATGTATTTGTATGTTTGGATGTTAATGTGTCCCATTAAGGAAATCTGAATCTTTTTAAAATACAGAATTACACACAAAAGAGGCCAATTGATGGTGTTTATATGCCTCCTGCAAAACGTCACGAAGGGGACATGTACCCCTTTAGTGGTAAGCAGCAAGGACCCCAACCCCAAGGTGGACCTCAGTCCCAACCAGATATGTACAACCAGTATAACACCTATCCAGGCTCAGACAGACGCCTGCCTGGTCCACAGAGCCAATTTCCATTTGGTTTCGGACGGGATCGAGCACCTAACACAGGTGGTCCAAACTCTCAGCCCTCCATGCCACCACAGATGATAGGTAGCTCCTTGAGTGGCTCCATGCCAGCAGTCCCTGATGGACCCCAAGGTTCCATGTGGCCAGGTCGAAATGAGATCAACTACTCTAACTATCATAATCGTCAGGGGCTTCCTGGTGCCCTTTCTCAGAATGCTGGATACCACAACATGAGCCGCTCTGAAGACATGATGCCTTCAGACCAACGCATGAATCACGAGGGACCGTGGCCTGGCCACGTCAACCAGCGGCAGCCTCCATATGGGACAGGAGCTACTGGGCCACCAATGTCCAGACCTCTTCAGCCAAACTATCAAACTTCCCAGAACCACATTGCACAGGTGTCCAGCCCTGCACCCATGCCAAGACCCCTAGAGAACAGACCCTCACCCAGCAAGTCCCCATACTTACACCCGGCAATGAAAATTCAGAAGGCTGGACCCCCAGTTCCTGCTTCACACATTGCCCAGCCACCAGTGCAGCCCCCTTTGATGCGTAGAGATGTGGCATTCCCACCTGGTTCAGTAGAGTCTTTGCAGCCGATTTTGAAACCACAACGTCAGCTTACCATGAAAGATATTGGTAAGAAGCTCTTGCCATCAATCCCTGTGGTTTTTTGGACTTAATGAAATGTGATCTTGAAATTGTGATTTGTTCTGTTCTAGGAACACCAGAGGCCTGGAGAGTCATGATGTCCCTCAAATCTGGCTTGTTGGCAGAGAGCACTTGGGCCTTGGATACCATTAATATTCTTTTACATGATGACAACAGCATTTCTACCTTCAATCTGAATCAGGTGAGAACAATTTTTTTTTTCCAGATCACATGACTAGAAATGGGTCGGTGTAGTTTATGCTGGTGGTTTAAAAGGCATGAATTTACAGATGCAATTGCTCAGCCAAGGTTCTTGAAGTACTGACACTGTGTTGAGCTTTAGCATGCTACTACATGCTGCTACATGCTACTTTTGGACTTTGCGCATGCCATATAGTCTCAGAAAATAGCTCTTATATTAATTATATATTAATTATATATCTCTTATTACTTAAAACAGCCATCAAAGCACCACTTTTGAAACAAATCCGTCCCCTTAAACAAATCTGAAGACAATTACTGACAATTACTGATTCAAAATATTTAATACTTTTTTCAGACCATCTTTTATCATGAAGATGGAACCTTCTCTTTGTGTCAGTAACTTTTCATACCAGCTTCTTCATATGTTTTTTGGTATGATTGCAGCTTCCTGGCTTTCTTGAGCTCATAGTTGAATACTACCGAAGGTGCCTCATTGAGATCTTTGGCATCTTGAAGGAGTATGAGGTTGGGGACCCTGGGCAACGTACCCTGATCGACCCAAATGCCATTGACCCTGAGATGTCTGATGAGGAGGGGCCAGAGGCAGAACAGATGGGTGAGGAGGATGAGGATGATGATGTTGACAACAGTACTGTGCAGCTGGCACACATTCAGGTCAAGCAGGAGAAAGAGGAGATAAAACAGGTCCAGAAACCCAGTGACAGGCTTGAGCAAGTAGAGTGGGATGGTGAGGGTACTTCATGTAAAGATGACCTTAGATCGCCTACTCCTGTGCAAGACACAAGTGCCTTACAGGAGAGGCCAAAGCAGGCTAGCAAATTCGACAAGCTCCCCATTAAAATATTGAGGAAGAAAGACCCATTTGTGATTGGCTGCACTAGTAAACTGGGCAGACGACAAGCTTTTGATAGTGGTCTAATTCATTGGAGTGTGGGTGGTGGAGATACCACAGAGCACATACAAACTCATTTCGAGACAAAGGTGGAACTGTTGAAGCACCAAAAATGTGTGCTTGTAAATGTTGAGCCGCGTAAGAAGGTTTCTCACATAGTGGAACCAGTTATGGATGATGCTGAGAAGGCGTCAACAAATAAAGAGCAGCAGCTACTCCAAGTGCAACTTCAGGTGTCTGCAAATCAATCATCAGAGGACAAAAGCGCTGCAACAGCTAGCACATCACCAAATATAACGGCAACCATTGATGATGTGCTGTCAGCTCGACAAGGCTCTGTGACAGAGACAGCAGTCCGAGGCAACCAGAATATAAACACAGAAAAAAACAAGTTTCTCTTTGGCATCGACCTTGCACAACAGAGTCGCAATATCAAGATCTTGGAGGACGAGCCACAAAGCAAGGATGAGACCCCACTCTGTATGCTCTCGGATTGGCAGGATGCCCTTGCCCGTCGCTGCATCTGTGTTTCCAACATTGTTCGCAGTCTTTCCTTTATCCCTGGCAATGACCTAGAAATGTCAAAGCATCCAGGACTTTTGCTGTTACTAGGCAGGCTGGTGCTATTGCATCATCGGCATCCTGAACGCAAGCAGCCTCCTGTCACTTATGAGAAAGAGGAGGATGAAGGTGGTGTTAGCTGCGAGCAAGATGAGTGGTGGTGGGACTGCCTCGAGTTTCTGCGGGAAAACTGCTTAGTCACATTAGCTAACATCTCAGGCCAGCTGGATCTTTCCCTCTACCCTGAAAGTATTTGCTTGCCCCTGTTGGATGGCCTGCTCCACTGGGCTGTTTGCCCCTCGGCCGAAGCCATTGACCCCTTCCCTATGCTAGGGCTCAACGGAACGTTGTCCCCCCAAAGACTAGTTTTCGAAACCCTCAGTAAGCTTAGCATCCAGGATAACAATGTTGACCTCATTCTGGCTACGTCGCCTTTCAGCCGTTTGGAGAAGCTTTACGGCTCCCTTGTGCGCATGGTTGGTGATCGCAAAGTGGCCGTTTGCAGGGAGATGGCAGTGGTGCTGTTGGCTAATCTTGCCCAAGGTGACAATGTTGCAGCTCGGGCTATTGCTGTGCAGAAGGGCAGTGTTGGAAACCTTCTTGGATTCTTGGAGGACAGTCTTGCAGCCACTCAGTTTCAACAGAGTCAGGGCTCGCTGATGCACTTACAAGGTGCACATTTTGAACCCACTAGTGTGGACATGATGCGGCGGGCAGCGCGTGCCCTGCATGCCTTTGCCAAAGTGGAAGAGAACCACTCGGAGTTCACGCTGTATGAGTCACGGCTACTGGACATATCTGTATCCCCACTTATGAACTCTTTGGTGTCCCATGTAATCTGTGATGTACTGTTTCTGATTGGCCAGTCATGACAGCTGTGGGGTTCATCATGTTTTTCCCACTCGTTTTTTTATGTGTGTATGTGTGTGTGTCTGCATAAGTGGAAAAATTTCTAAAAAAGCAAAACTGACTTTTTAATTTATGCAAAACCACATCAGATTCCACTGTCTATCCTGTCTAACTTTGCTTTGCTCTCAAGGAAGAGTATGCCATCAAGTCGTAATAGATTTAATGTGTATGCTGACTGAGACCCTCGCCTGAAAGAGTGTGCTGCCCTTTTGTTTTTTATAAGGAAAAATAAAATTACAAAAAATAAACAAAGTTGCTGTCACGTTTACAGTGAGTTTGGGGAAAAATCATGACCATGTTCTCTTTTAGGGTTAGGATGGGTATGGAGACCACAATAATCTGGTTCTTGGAGGCTAAACAAGACTTGCCGACTCTAGTGTGTGTGGTATGAAATGCTGTAACATGGATTATATATTCTTAGCCTCAAAGGAACCAGGTCATTAGCTGTGAACAGACATGTAAATGGGAGGCCTGTGCAGTAGGTTGTAGGACTTTTTCTGTACTGTACACCTTAAAACTGTAAAGATACTGTAACAATTCTGTTTCACACTGAGATAATGCTGACTTGGCAGCAGAAACTGTAGTTTTTAAAAATGATTTTAGTTTATGTTGAGAGGAAAAATGGCTTTCCCCCCAAAGTTACGTAAACCTACAACACCCCGACCTCTTTTTTTTTCTCCTTTGATTGTATGACTTGACCCTTAAAGAAATTGCTTCTTAGGACTGGTCTTGAGCTCTAGATGCAGTCCAGGCTGCAGTGTATATAATAATGCTGTAAATTACACTTTGATCTTTCTTTCTCATCTTATGCCGCTCCTCACCGTTTTTAATCTTTGATGAATTAAAGGTTTCACTCAACAGATCCCTCATTATGCATTGCCATGTATTTTTTTTTACCACCTTTCCTTTTCTTGCAGTTCCATACACAACATTTTCAGTTTTTTTTGTAAAAGCTGTAGAGAAAAATATCAAACGAGACAAGTCCATGACAACTGATTTAAACATTTACCAGAACAAAGATTTAATAAACAAGTTTTGTATCTCTATCCCAGTTATTTCCTTAGTCAATTCCAATGCTATGGATTCATATTTGTATTACAGGTGATGTAGGTAAAATCTTGTGAATTCCCTTTTTCGGCTTTAGTATCATTTATTCCATATGAAATCTTTATACTATATGTTCAACGTGTTAAGAATAAATGTACATTAAATCTTGGTAAAACGTTTATGGATTTATTTAATTTTTTACTTTGCATTTGGAACTGAGATTTTAAACACTATTAATTACATATTAACATATAGTTACCCAAAAATGCCAATTTGATCATTATTTACTAACCCTGTAAAACAATTAACTAAATCTTTTTAAAAAGAGTGCAATAAAGTCTGTGGATAAGGACTGGGGCTATTGACTACTCATATGATGGTAAAACCACAATGAAGGTATCATAATAGTCTGAGGCAATATGATTTTTGTCAAGTTCAGACTTAAAATTGAAATAATGAAGTCCTATCGGTCAGATCCTTTTTTGGCGTGTTCCTGTAACACTAGTTGGTTTGATTCAAATAACATTATTTCACTCCAGTAAGTTAACTATTGTCAGTGAATAACCACTTAAATTTTAGCCGAACTTCAAATGATTCTTTAACCACTTCTTCAGTTGTTTTATGCTTGCTTGTAAATTTGGGGCTTGGCAGACCCGGTTGTTTATCGATTGGGAATATAATCAAATTAACCTATTGTTTTATGAGGAACTTGGTATTGAGGGTGAGTAAATGATCATTTTTGGAACTTTTCCTTTTGTCCAAATATGACCCCCATCTTTCTATTTCTAAACCATGGAAGTGGCATCTATTTGCACAAAATGCCTACAGTCTGTATAATAGTGCTTAAATTAAACCTGGGACATTTTTTCAGAAATGTACTCTTTATAGCTTCTCATTTTGGCATCAATGTACATTATTCTTTTGTTTTTCAATGCACATTTATTTGTATAATGCTTTTCAACATGCATATTGTTTCAAATCTGCTTTGCAGAAAATTAAAGTTGAACGTTGTCAGTAAAATGGTACAGATTGGATACAGATTGCAAATTGGATAAAATTGTCAAGGCATTGAAGAAGAAATGGCAATCAGTGTCTGAGCCCTGAACAGTGTCAGGAAAGCTATTCCAGAATGTTACGAGTGAAAACGCTCTACCTCCTATAGTGGATTGTAGGTACTACCAAAGTAGTAGAGCACACTGACTAACCCATTTTAGTCTTGTAAGTAGCAATAACTTGTATGTAATATATAATTAAAAACAAATAATATAGAAACAAAGCTTTCTTAAACACACACGGGCCACAAACTTTAATTTTCAAGGTGACATTGATTTGGTGACAGGTTTATTAAATGCCGTAATATCTAATTGCATAAATGCAAATCTTAATATTTACTGTTTTAGATTACACTGACTGACCTTCTCCCTGACTGCTGCATTTCCCCTTTTCTTTTTCCTTTGGTGCTATTCAATTCAGGGATATGTTGGTTAAACTATATGTTGGATAAAAATGGTTAAACTATTGTTTTGCATTAATGTTAGATGCTTTTGATTAAGAATGTTTTAGTAAATAATGAAATTATCATAAAGATTATTAAATGCCGTAGCAGGTGGTGTTAATCGATGGTTCACTTTACCTAAGGAAGTAAACAAATGTTAAAAGGAATCTTAAAGGCAAATTGGGTCACTGTCAAAGTAATAAATGCAAAACAATTGTTACTATGGTTTTATTTTAGGAAAACTGAAATTGCATTTGTACCCGTATCAAAACAATACACAAAGTACCTGCTATCTAAAGTACACAACTTACTGAAATGTTAATATATATATATATATATATATGTATATGTATATATATACATATATATATATACATATATATATATACATATATATATATATATATATATATATATATATACATATATATACATATACATATATATACATATACATATATATACATATACATATTATATATACATATATATATATACATATATATATATATATATATATATATATATATATATATATATATATATATATATATACGGAGAGAGACAAAAATCTATACATATAGTCAATCGGAATAACTTTCTGAAATGCGCAGCCTATGTCCTATTTGCGCATTTTCAATTTTGTCAAAATGGAGATGTCTTATGCACTCTACAAATGTAAAGAGTTGCTCTTAATCTGACAACAGCTTGTATATGTACGTTATGAAACATTGCATTGGTCTGCGCAGGTTTTATTATGCAAAGATTCATTGTGTACTCCCGCTACCTGTTTGTAATGATTTTTTTTCCCCCACGCACCGATCCATCTTAGATCTCGTACAAAGACGCATTTTATTTTTTATAAGATGGAGAGGGAGAGTTAGGGGAAATACACGGGAGTATACAATAATTTTATTTAATACTTTATTTTTCTAACTGTCAAAAGCATGATCTCGCTAAATTAAATACGATCTCAAAATTATAAAGAAAAATAAATGAAAACTGTTAGTTCACTATACTTTTAAGGTGAAATTAAAATTTTAATAAGCTATTTAAAACAATCCTCGCATAAATAGGATGCAAGGTTTTTATAGTTTTGGATTTTAAATGTAGTTATTTTTGTTTCATTTTAAATTTAGTTTCAGTTCAAGTTAATTTTAATTTTAGTCTTAATATACTGTAGTTTCTATTTCTGCTGTTTGGCAGGGGAGAACATTGTATATTGTTTTTAAAAGCTAAACAATTTTGTTTTTGAGATGAAAGCATTAAAAATGAAAACTGAAAAAAATCCTTCGCTCTGTTTTAAAACTAAAATGAGATGCAGATGATCTTTTCTAAGTTTTAGTTGTTTAGAAAATATTGTTTTCGTTTTCATCTAATTTTGTAAGTTATTTTTAGAAATTTAGTTTTAGTTAACTATATATAACCTTGATATGATGTTTTAATACTGGAGTGTGTCCTACAAAATCCGACTAGAATGCTCACAATACGATGGGATGTAACGAACATTTCTTGTCAGTTTGCTTATACTTAGTGAGCAGTCTAATTGTCAGACTGCCCACTCCTGTGCAAAAAAATATAAATTGCTAGGGCGTGGCTATGAAGTTGAAATGTCATCATTTGTTGCTGCTTACTAAGCTGAGCAATGTAAGCCCACCCCAAGTCTTTACAGCATTCTGATGCGGAGCTATGACACCACAAAGATCTGCCCAATGGATTTTTCAATGGGAGTCTATGGGGCAGTTGTTATGGTACTGTAACTGGTCGCCAGGGTGTGGCTATGAAGTTGTAATGTGTTTCTAAGTGTTAATAGCAAAGTGTAAATTATTGTCCAGACCGCTGCTTTCTCAGCTGTTCATAATGTCTTAACTTGGTTGCATCCAAAATCTTAGACTGCTGCTGCTCCTGGGAGGTCTAGAAAAGGCAGACACTACAGGCACAAATTATAGGAAAGTTCAGCCTTCACACCCCATAACCAAACGTTAGTGAATCCCGTAGTGCTTGTGCTTTCAAGGCAGCACTCTCAGGCCGGAAGTGTGCGGGGCACACTTATCTTACTAGGCATTGTGCTACTTGTTGCTTTGGAGCATTTCAAAGTTTAAATCCATGTCAATGTCAAGTCAGTATTTTAATAAAACAATTTATTTGAATTTTTTGAGTAACACTAGATGACATAATTCATGTGAATTGAACAAATTCTGAACAGTATGTTTTTAAGAAAAGTCGAAACGACAATTTGTTTTGGTGCATGAATGATTAATCTTCTGAATCAAGACACAAATGAATGTCTGCTTCTTAAAAAGCTCAGGAAGATGCTTGAAACAAAAATGTGAAAATCTAAGCCTAAAGCTTTCCTAAAGGAAAATAATTATAGTTATAGCTATGGTAATTAAAACAGCTCATAGACAAAATTTCACAGTAATTTGGCTTTTTAGCTGGTTTATTCATACAGGTGTGTTTAATGATCATATAGATTAACATGTTTTCCATGATGTAAAAATGTCAAGATTATGCTAATCTAGTTATTTTTTTTATTTGTGCCAGTGCTTGTATCTTCCAGGTATTTATGTCCTTATTGGATAAAAAACCAAACCATGAATGCCATAAATACCAGTTTTTCACAAGATATCTCCATTATTCACTCTGAATTGTTTCATTAAATAAAACAAAATTTGAGCATGTGACAGATTTATTTAATTGAAATGTATTCAACAAGCATTTCAGAATTATACATTGCACTATTCTACGCTGGACTGAATAAGTCATGCAAATTCAGATCCATCAAACCCAAGAACAGGACAAATACATGCTTAGTAAAACAATCTTCTGTGTACATTAGGTAAAACGCATTACAAGAATAAGGAAATAATTGTCATTTTATCAAAAAAGACAAAAAAAAATTAAGGCTCAAAGCCATTTTTTGTATAACTTAATTGTTAAACAATGGTCTATTAAATACATAACACAAAATGACAACTTCAACTTCAATTTTACAAAAGCTTCAAGTGCACCAGAGCATCATAGAGACATGGGAGTTTTAATACTGTCTGTTAGTTTTATCCTGAGAACTATCTAGCTATACCCTAGCAACCATGAATAAGCCATATCTCAGCATTAGAACATTGTAAGGACGTGGGTGCAGTAGCACTGGCAACTTACTGGCCACACCCTAGCAACATCATAACATCATGAATATGCCAATGAATCACGAATACGTTTATGGTAAACTGTTCTAGAATCATGCTAATGAATTCTAACATCATACTGAAACATGCTAGTATCATGCTTAAAATATTTTAGTGTTATACTAAAATGTCCTTGTATCATGTTTATGTTAGAACATGTAACCTTATGTAAAAATGTGTAACCTTCATGTAAAAATATTTTATCCGCATGCTAAAACGTTAACAACATAAAACATGTTAAACTTGTTACCATCATGTCAGAGAATGTCAGACCTAAAGTATTTCAAACCATTATACACTTTTCAGGCTGCGCTTTATCTAGTTTAGTGTTAAGTGTACTAAATACTATTTAATCAAATGTCAAGGAAGAAAACTTTGTTTTAAAGAAAGCTTTAAATTTGACATAAGGTAAAGTTAAGATCAACATCAACACCCTGGACCAGTGTTGGGTCAGGGCAGGGGGTTCGGTCAACCATGCATATGTATGGTAATATCGAAGATACCCACTAGATGTCAGTGGCGTATAGTGTCGAGTTCTATAACACTGTTAAAAGCAGAGTAAGCAGCAGAGTAGAACAGGTTGTGTATGTATTTGTCTGGTGCTATTAAAAAGGATTACGGTAACAGTTAACTGTTTCTGACGCCTTTATTAAGTATACAAGATACAATAGGTGACAGGAAATATGGAGTTTAAATGTTTAATTAAGCTGGAACCTTTACACATAAATGCAAATTACAATTTAAAATGAGGAAGGAGTATGAATGAGGAGAAATTAAAAGACTGTGTGGAAATATTATTTTTCGGTTATTGCCTTTTATAGGCTACAAGGTATCATTTAAATGTATTACTAAAGTTACTAAAACACAAAAACTGTAACATGATGTCACTCACAAATAAAAATAACTTATCTATAGTGTAACTGAGGCATGAGAGGTACACTACAATCTATAGTGTAACTGAGGCATGAGAGGTACACTACAAAAAATGTGACGTCAAAGCAGAGTTTGAGTAATCTTTGTTTTACTGGTGAGCTTTTGCAGTACATGAGTGTTCACTTAGTCTGGGAGGGCTCGCACATAGAGAGTAATGTTGAGCACTTACCGTTCCACTTTGCTCACATTTAAGTATGTGACTTTTGTACCCAATCATCACGAGTAATTAAATTACTCCTAGAAGAAATTTATTAGAGGTGCAACATTCCTCATAGATCAAGTCAATTCTATTCTTTATATTTAATATAAGAATCGAAGGCATAATTTTACTTGACAACATGCCTTCAGTTCTTAAATTCACTAAAAAACAATAGCCGTCTGCTGGGAAGCAGTCTGCCATTTTGCAGCTTCTTTCAGCTTTCTGTTTACTCTCCTTTCCCATCTCTCTTTATTGCACTATCAATAATATTCAACATATTATTTGCATACTGAGCATAAACCATTCAAAACGTACTAGCACCTATTACGTTCAGAATCTCTTTAATCTAAAAGGTTTCTAGTAACTAAAAAGTACTACTACTAACATTTTTTAACTAGTAAAGTATAATTAAATACTAGACACTGTTGAAATGAGCACTGGCATCTAAGAAATAAATACTAGTATTGAATAAGTACTAGTAGCATACAAATAGATACTAGTAAAGTTTAGGTATTAAATGTTAGAAATAATTGCCATACGCTTAATGTGAAAGCACCCATGGCTCACACACAACATCACAAAGGGAGTCTGTTGTCTCTTGCCTCATAAACATAAAACCTAAAACATCAAAGCACTTGAACTGTGTTTGGTTTTCAACCCCTGCATCTATGCGCAGACCTAAAGTTGTTTACTTTTTTGTATTGTGTACTTTTTTGTATCCTTTATTTATTGTGAAAAGTGTCACATCTTAACTGTGTTTGATCATTATTACGCATCATAGCGAAAACACTGCAGAACAATGCACAAAGTTATCTCAGCTTCTTAAGGTTACATGTTAACTGCTGTTTGGCGACGGCTGCTGTTGTTTGTGGGTACTACCGAGTAAACATATATCAAGATAATGTTGTACTGTAAAGCTATATATTTATTAAAATATAGCCTGTATATAGAACTACATGTAGGCTGTACATAATATGATTTCTTTTCTAAAGATATGTCTGGTGGGACTTTATGGTTAATTATCACAGCAATGTTGCAATTACGAGGAAGGTAGTCTAATAAATTGTGTTTAAGCTACGTTTAGGTTGTTTTTTAAATACTGTACAAAAATGCAATATGTAATTTACTAACCTACTTGTCTTTGAAATGCTATTACTTCTCATTGTTTAAAGCATGATTATTTAAGGGGATCTACATTAATTCATAGCCCTTTTTGTCATTGCCTTTTGCAGCCATGGATGATGTTTGTGGCAGCTACTACTGATAAATCAGGTAGTATTGTACATAATGATGTATGTATTATATATCATTTATAATTATGACTCTAGTTTTAATTGTGTTTTTGTTAACTTTTGTGCAATTAACTGTTTTCACGTTCCCTAGACACAGGTAAATTGACTTGGAAATAGTCAATTATATAGCTTAATTTCAACAAAGATATATCTAGGTGTACAAAATTTTCCACAAGTATTTTCTACAATCCTTGTTCTATAGAGGTTAGTCATTAGTTGGTGATCTGTCACACCTAATGCAGCCTAACTGTAACTAACTTGGCGACATTTAACTACTCGTGAACTTCTCTCTGTAAAACGCTGTCTGCAAGGTTTACCCACAAGGTGTACACATTTAAAGATAAGTGGAATGACTATCCCATACTAAGTTACTTTGTGCACTTGTTGACCAGTAATTTGTGGTCAAGACCACAATAAAAACTTTTTAATTATTTATTTGCGCAGGTGGCATATTATTGTTTGCAAGTTTATAGTACCTTATTCTTGAGTGCTCATTTTTCATTTGAAGAAACAACAAACTGTTGAAACTTACAGTGCATTCAGTGTTTTGACTGTAACAATATATGTGTTTTTAGGATCCGAAAACACAATTCTTGCTATACCTCTAACAGTTAATAAACACTGTAAAAAAAACGTTGCTGCCTTAAATTTTTAAGTTTAATCAACTTGGCTATACAAGTCATTTCATCTTAATATTTTAAAAATCCTGACTGGTATAACTTAAGACATTTTCCAACTATTTCTTATAAGTTACCTCAACTCCACACGAGTCAAGATTACAAAGTGTATGTTCAAATGACCTGTGCAACCAAATTGATTAAACTTAGAAATGTAAGGCAGCAAAAAACATTTACAGTGCAGGAGCAATATAATGTTTTGTTTACTGTGTATTTACTCTTGTGTATTTTATTGCTATTGATGTTGTTTTTTAGTGTACTGTACATGTTGTGAGCACCTTCTGATTTTACATCTGTAATTACCAGTTCAGATTAATGACCTTCATACTGTTGTAGCAGTTTATATTTAAATATTTCATGTCTACCTTCAAGTGTGAACTTTCAACGAAATGTGGATACTCATTCTTTTGTAGAGCTTTAAAATGTATCTTAATTCATCTCACTTCATACAGGAACTCTTTAAGAGAAGTCAAGAGAGGAGTAGAGTAGTTTTTTATTGTCATTTAACCATACATAGAAGGTGCAGTACATAGTGGAATGAAACATTGTTCCTCCAGGACCATGGTGCCACATAAGACAGACAACATAGGCAGCATGGGACCAAGTACAATCACACAATTTCAGATAAGTACATGTGCAGTGCAAACATCACAAAGTCACAAAGTGCAAACAGTGCAAAGAAGAAAGACACATGCAAAACAAACAGTATAAAATAACCAGTTTACTACAGAAACACTACAGTACAGTAGAGATACTTGGTTGTAAACATTCATCTGTTAGCAGCATTTGTGAGGAAATGTACAAAATGCAAGGTTAATGTAATGCAGAGATGTGTGCAAAAAGTTCTGAGTGTGAATGAGATGTGAATTTGTGTGTCAGTTCAGTTCATGGGAATTCAGGAGTTTGATGGCCTGAGGAAAGAAACTGTTACACATTCTGGTTGTGAGGGCCCGAATGCTGTGGTAATTTTTCCAGATAGCAGGAAAGTGAAAAATGTGCATGTGAGGGGTGTGTGGGGTCATCCACAATGCTGTTGGCTTTGCAGATGCAGTGTGTGTTGAAGATGTCAATGACAAAAAGAAGAGAGACTTTGATGATGATCTCAGCTGTCCTCACTATTTGCTGCAGGGTCTTGTGAGATGGTGCAATTTCTGAACTAGACAGTGATGCAGCTGCTCAGGATGCTCTTGGTAGCCCCTTTGTAGAATATGGTCAGGATGGGGGTGGAAATTGTACTTCATACAAAGTAGAGGCGCTGCTGGGCTTTCTTTGTTAGAGCTGGTGTTGAGGGTCCAGCTAAGGTTCTCTGCCAAGTGAACACCCAAAAAATTTGGGAATCCGTCACAGAGGATGTTCAGCAGAGAACGGTCACTCTGTGCTCTACTGAAGTCAGCAATCATCTCCTTTCTTTTGGCAACATTCAGAGACAGATTGCTGGCTCTACACCAGGCTGTAAGATGTTGAATCTCCTCCCTACTGTATATGCTGACTCTTCATTCTTGCTTAAGAGTTAACCATGGTTGTGTCATTAGCTTGATGATGTGGGTCGAGCTCTACACTGCTGCACAGTTATGAGTCAGCAGAGTAAACAGCAGTGGACTAAGCATACAGCTTTGGGGGGCCCCTAAAAGCTGTGCTTAGTGTGGTGGTGTTAAAGATGCTGATTTCTGATCTGGACTGAACAAAGTCTCACTTTCAATCAGGTTGCTGAGGGATGATAGTGTTGAATGCTGAACTTAAGTCAATGAACAGCAATCATACGTAGGTGTTTTCTTTTCCATATGTGTAAGAGCCAGGTGGGAGTTGTGGCAATGGCATCCTCTGTGGAGCAGTTAGGGTGATATGCAAACTGCATAGGGTCCAGTAAAGGTGGCAGCAGGGTTTTGACATGCCTCATGATGACATGCCTCTCGAAGCATTTCATAACGGTGGGTGTAAGTGCGAGGGGACGGTAGTTATTTAGGCCTGACACTGTAGACTTCTTTGGCATGGGTACAATCGGGTTGATCTTGAGGCATGTTGGAATGATGTCGGTGAAGACAACATCTAGCTGATCTGAAGATTTCCTGAGCCAGGAATGTTATCTGGTCCATCAGCCTTCGTGGGTTGACTTTGTGTAGAGATTTCCTCACATCAGCTGTGGTTAGACAAAGTAACTGGTTATTGGTCTGAGGGATGGGCATCTGGAAGGGAGGCATCACCCAAAAGAGGTACTTTCAAATAAAGAATCTTATGCCAAGCAACAAGTATGTGTCAAATACAGGAAACCAAGACAAAATGGGTCTGTGAATTATGTTTAATTGTATAATATTTAAGTTAATTGTTCCTTATTTTTTGTGTAAAGTTGAATAAACTGTATTTTTGTTACAGTTATACTGCTATTTAAGTTTTATAAATTAAAATTCTAGTTTGAAATGTTCATTTTTGTTTTCATATAGAGAAATGCATGTTGCACTTGTATAGCTTTGACATAAATTCTTATTTTGAATTTTATAAATAAATTACATTTTACAATAAATGCCCATATTTTGTGGCTTTAGGTATTTTTACCTAAACAACAACGTGAACATGAGGGGAAATATAATCTCATGATATATTTAAATGATAGTCACACTTTACAAGATGGTTACACAACTTGGTTAAAATGAATATCAATATCCAGTATCTGGAGAATAAATGTGCGTCACCAGAAATAAAACTTTCTTCTGTGTGCAAACTGACCAGAGTATGAAAATACGAGTAAGAAAGGGCATTGAATTAATGTAGATCCCCTTAAATAATAAAACGTTAAACATAAGTAATACCATTTTAAATTCAAGGAGTATAACTACATTTTGTAAGTGCAGTATTACTGCTGGCTACCTGTTGTATTAGGCTACTTTGCTGTTTACTACAACAATACTGGTAATGAATCAAAAGGTGCCCCATCACGTATTTATCCTATTGTCTTAATTTGCAGCACCCGCGTCTTTAGCAAGAAAGCATTGTATGTATAGTTCTATACAGTACAACACTGCGCCGATTTGTGTTTACTTGTTACCCACGAACAGCGGCAGCGGTCGCAGACAGCCGCGGCACTGGCACGTACAACGGCAGCTGTCCCAGATTAACAGCTGCCACCGGAAGTGCCACCGCTATTGCCGTGATTTGAGCCAGCCCCTGCAGTCAGGATTTACGTTTTGGTAATTCCGCCGTGTTTGTTGCGGCACATCTAATGGAAAGTGGGACGTTGTCGGTGTGCTTTCTCTGTTATGACACTGTTAAGAGACAGCCGCCCGTTCTTATCGCACTCAATAGCAAGTAGGTGATATTTGATGAAAGCACAGAGAGGCGTGCTTTCACCATTGAAAATGATGAAAAATCGGGAATATCAGCAAATAGATCCTAAGGCACTCGCGCCACCCACGCCGACCCCTCCATCGCGACCTCTTCCCGAGCAAAAGAGCAAACGACCCCGGAAAAAATGGGAGGTGTTTCCCGGGAAGAACCGCTTTTACTGTGATGGGCGCATCATCGTGGCGCGTCAGAGTGGCGTGCTGCCGCTCACACTGGGGCTCATACTGGTCACCAGTGGACTGTTTTTCATATTCGAGTAAGTGATCCATCTTTGGTTGGGGGTGTTAGTTAGATTTGCGTGGTCTCTGTTGAAAGAGAATTCCTAACCAGGATTTGGTGTCTAAATGCATGTCAGAACATCTAAAATGATGCAGGCCTACATATCGTTAACGCTGCGTTGTAACACTGTAATAAGCCCGACAGGCTAGTTCAGTATCTATAAGGTTTGGAGCCGAAAGTCTGATTGCATGAATACTTGGCTCTAGCAGTGCGTTTCGACGTTGGTTTAACACTTCTGGTTCAAAACAATTTCCCCTGTGATAACAATCCTCCAAACTAAAATACCAATGTCATATTTATTGTAATGGTTGTTGGGTAAACAGGTCAACACAGTAAAATCACACTGCCATGCCTTAAAGTAAAAGCAAATTACGTTACAATTATTTTTTGTTTTATGATTTGCTTTTGTGCGGTTTTGGCTTCTCTTTAAGGAGATAGTTAATCCAAAAATAAACATTTCCCATCATTTACTCGCCCTCCTGTCATTCCAAATATGACTTTATTCTTCTATAAAACACAAAAGATATTCTGAGAAATGTCTCTGTGGTTTTGTGTCACAATGGATTTCAGTGTTTACAGTGGCACCACCATACTTCAAAGTATCTTTTGGTTCCTCGGAAGCTAAAAGTCATACAGGTTTGCAGTGACATGAGGGTGGATAAATGATTTTCATTTTTGGGTGACTTATCTCTTTAAATACAGAACGTATTTAAATGTTTTTGTAATGCAGCCATTATTTAAAATGCATGTTTAGTAGATGTTCGTGCAAGACTTTGTGTGATATGTTAACTGGAGTAAAATTGTAATGACTCAAACAGATTCAGATTTAGTATGGTGTCTGCAGGGCCATTATTGGTGCTGAAGCGACTCAGAGTCAGACAGTTAATTAAAGATGTGTGGTGATTAAAAATTGTTATTAAAAGGTCATAATTAAAAGGTCTTAATTACTTCTCTGATTTAACATGCAGCTTCCTGTGGATGCAGCATGCAAAAGTCAATTAAATACAGTTTTGAATGTGTACTGTCATGCTTTGAGAGTACTTGCTTACATCCCCTCACTGACAACTAATATTCCTCTCTGGTTCCTGACTTTTGTTTAATGTTTCACAGAGTTAGAGGGAATGGAAAATTTTAATGAAATATGATTTTTAATCTCCCTTTATTCAGAATCATTGTTTTCCTGACAGAGCTGTTTTGTCATTATAGTTGCCCGTTCCTGGTAAAACATCTCACCGGCTTCATCCCAGCAATAGGAGGGGTCCTATTTGTGTTTGTAATCATCTCTCTTCTTCAGACCAGCTTCACAGATCCAGGGATTCTGCCCAGAGCAACACCAGAAGAGGCCGCAGACATTGAGAAACAGATTGGTGAGGAAGCATGAATGTCAAGCAATACTGGAATATTATTTTGTGCATGCTGCAAAGACTGTTACTGCTTTATTTACACTACCTAGTATCTCCGCAATGAAGTCAATGAATGGAGCAGCCTGACATGCTGTGTGCTAGAGTTGTATTTGAATTGACTGTCTTTATGTGCACATGCCAACATAATTTTCACAATAAATTATAGGACTTTCTGCTTTAACTACAGAGAATAACACTGACATGTGACATGACAGCATGATTATCAGGCCGGTTTCAAACCGCACGTGTATCCAGTGTGTATCTGGCACGTATGTGGACCGGAGGACGGGCGTATCTGTTGTGCTTTCGCACCAGCTGCGTGTAGTGCATAGCTGATCCACAAATTGTGTAGAGAAAACTATAAAGTGGTAAAGTTTACATTACATTATTTTGTTAATCTTTCAGTTAATATCTTTCAGAAAGTGGATCTTTCAGTTAGGTTTTAAATGAAAATAAAAATGAGCTATTTAAACCTGTACTTTGGAGAGAAAGTGTGTTTTAAAGTATTTTTGTTTTAAAATTGCCAATATGATGTTTAAAACGGTAGATGTCATCAGTTTGCTTTTTTGTTAAAATTGCTACGTTTTTGCCTCAATCCATGTGTATTTTGTGTAGTTTATTTTGTTAACATGGGTGCCAAAAAAATACGCACTGGATATGTGTGTAGTGTGTAACAGGCCTCAGGGTCCCTCCACACATACAGTCACAAGACGCACAAATTCTGTAACAAATCTTAATGTACCACATGCTATACTCGGGGAACTTGTTCACTGAAACACTGAATAATAGTGATGAAACCAAGATATTAAATACAATTGATTAATAGTTACTGAGTAATCCACTAATTTGTGAGTGCAATTTGGTAGACTCATGTAACCTTACAAATGCTACAAAAACGTCACAGCAATATCCTATATCCAATAGCAAGCGGTTTTTGCAGTTTTAGCCATTTCCAGGCATTGAACAACTTCTAGAGATTTCATTACATCAGTATCATATTTGGGCAGTCTAATCTAGTGGCCTTTGCAATGTTAAATTGCTTTTGAGATTATGTTCAACGGCATGTCTGTTGAGGCAAGATAAATTTGAGGTTTTGCCATGAAACAGGAAGAACCTGATGAGCGTTAGGTATGCTCAAACTTCACACCACCATCCCCAACGTGCACCAAGGATGTGAGGGCCGATAAATGCTGCTCGCATTCTTAATATAAATTGCTTCTAGAGCTATTATGAGTCTAAATATGCAGTATCATAGCTAAATATCATGCCTCTTAGGGTAATGTAGTAGGTCTCTGTACATGTGTGTTTGATAAACCAAAATTTACCTTACCTAGATTAAATTATTAGAACTTCCCTTGGTTTAAAATTGTGCAGCATAGCCAAACATACTAGATCAAGTAGTATCAAATGCTATGAGTTATATTTAACAACATTATCTCAAACTTTAAAATATATTTTCAACACTTTATTTTTTTAAATTATTCAAGTGGCCAGGACATAGTAATGGGTCCTATGTACCAGTCAGCCACCATACTTTAAAACATTTTTGAGCTTTCAACCACCCCTTGTAGATAGTATCACTTTGAAGACAACATTTCAAGGATAAATTATGCCTTCCAGAGCTGTATAGATGAACATTTCTAAAATCCAAAATTGAAATAAAGGTACTGCATGAGTTAAATAGCTGTTTTCTATATTAATAGCAACATATTATGTTTTTTGAGTCCAAAAATATTACAAATATTGTTATTATTTTTTATGTGAATAACTAAAGGTACATTTCTGGCTTCAGCATTAGTTCTTCAGACATTCCTCTTTAAACGAAAGTACCAGATTTTTACAAAGTGACCCACATTTGGTTTCCGACAACTGAAAATGTGTACAATTTAATGAAAATCTAAAGGACATTAAGACATCTTTAAAATGTCTTTGGTTACAGGCATGTAAACTTTATATAAAGAATACAAAAAGTGCTTTTTCCTCATTTTTGAACCGTCACTATTGGGATAAAATGTAACATTTTACATTTGAGAGTCCTTCAGGTGCCTTTTGGTAAACTTGGCCGCTCTACCATACAGGCTTGATTGGTGGAGTGCTACAGAGATGGTTATTCTTCTGGAAGGTTCTCCTCTCTCTACAGAGAAACGCTGGAGCTCAGTCAGAGTGACCATCAGGTACTTGGTGACTAAGGCCCTTCTCCCCCGATTGCTCAGTTTGGCCAGGCAGCCTGCTCTAGGAAGTGTCCTGGTGGTTCCAAACTTCTTCCATTTATGGATGATGGACACCACTGTGCTCATTGGGACCTTCAATGCTGCAGAAATTTTTCTGTACCCTTCTCTAGAGCTGTGCCTCGATACAATCCTGTCTCGGAGGTCTACAGACAATTCCTTGGACTTCATGGCTTGGTTTGTGCTCTGGCTGTTAACTGTGGGACCTTGTATATCAAAGTGTGTGCCTTTCCAAATCATTCCAATACTTTCTAGATGCACTGTAGTCGTTTAGAGTTGTTTGCATCACAAATTGATAAAGCTTTGTTCAAGTTCAATTGTTAACCTTAAATGTGATTAAAATCCCAGTATATTACTCTGTTGATCTCTTTAAAACCTCTTGATATTTCATCCTCAGTTAAAACTTTATCTTCTTCCCAGACAATCCGACCAGCTCTTCCTCATCCTATCGCCCCCCTCCGCGCACTAAGGAGGTCGTCATCAACCAGCAGGTGGTTAAACTTAAGTACTGCTTCACCTGCAAGATCTTCCGTCCTCCTCGCACCTCCCACTGTAGCCTGTGTGACAACTGTGTGGGTGAGTGTGAGGATAATGCCAGAGCCAGAATCAGATCACACAGATAGCTTAGTGTATAATTCAATTCAATTTTATTTATATAGCGCTTTTTACAACATTACATTACTTCAAAGCAGTGTTACATTATAATAAATAAAAAAAATAAAACACAGAACAAATGTCATGTTTAACAAATAATACATGGTGTTATTGCAAAAAAAAGGTGTGAAATGTAATAAGACTAATTAGGCATACTAGGTTTATAGTAGGTTTATGAATAAAGGGTTGACTGAACCGATAAATCTACATAATCAAGCAAGATATGCCATTCCAGTTTACATGGAGATGGCATATAAAAAAAGATAACATCTTATGGAACAGGGGTATAAGGGATTTGCAATATTACCATAAAATACACACATGTAAAATGCATACATACAAATATAAAATGTATGCAGTAAAAATACCTGAAGATTACACAATGATGGAGAATGGAAGACAATCGGAGACAAAGGAGTAGCAAAATAGAAGAGTCTTTTGAACTCTAATTATGTAATTTCGCTAGAAGCAGTATTACCAATTTACAAAACCCTTAGCTAAGTTAGATGTTAGCAGTCTCCCAGTAAGCAAGCCAACAGGGAGACAGTGGCAAGGAACCGAAACTCCAATGGTGTATAGATGGGGACAACACCTTGGAAGAAACCAGGTTCAACCGGGAAGGCCAGTTCTCCTCTGGCACGTTATACCAGCAGTTTGTAACTTTCTTGGATATGAACAGAGAGCTGATTGATTAATTATTGAATAATTATTATTAATGAATTTGAGTTAAGACTGTCGGGTCTAATTATATCTGACAATATGCCAGGCACTGAGAAATATTACCAACAGAAATGGAGATGGAAGCATGTTACTAATTGTAGCTATAACATCACACTGCTGTGATTAGGCAAGGGAACAAAATATAGAAACTAACTAGGCTGGAGGTAGGTATGTAGATAATGGTAAGTTTACTAAAGAAGTCCATCAAATCCTGATGATCAGGGGTTGTACCATCCTGTCCCCCAACATTTGGTCTCAATAAAGTTCAGATCCAGGACCTTGAAAAAAGACAGACAGATTTAGTGTGGAGTCAGTACGTCTGTTCTTATGGGACGTGTCCCTGGTTTTGGTTTACCTAATTAATGCAGCCTAATAATCCCCTAAGAGATTTAAGTAATAAATCCATAGGACTATGTGTAGGCTAGATTAAAGAGGTAGGTCTTTAATCTAGATTCAAAGTGACATTTACATTTTGACATTAAATTTTGACATTTATTTGGACGTCAAATAAGAAAAGTATACACCATCAGTGCTTGATTTTGAAATTCTGGGTATTATCAAATGGCCAGATTTTTAAGATTGCAATAAACGCATATAGCTAGTTTAAGACCCCTTCTGTAGTTTTCTTGTGCTCTTGCATCCATGGCAGCCCATAGAACAGTAGGGTAAAAAGTTGCGAAAATTTGCAAACAGATAGAGGACAGTGTGAAATGTTATCATGGTAAATTTGGAGTCCCTATCTCAAACTCTGTAGTGCCACCAGCAGTTCAAATTTTCACTCACATTTATGCTCATAATTACTGAACCATAAGTCCTAGAAACAAAACAGCGGTATTTGATGTTCAATGGTTGGCCAATTTTGTCGTAAAATGCAGTATTCAGCAAACGCAATTGGGTATCATTACAACTTTGGTGTGGTTCATCACTATAAGCTGAGGTGACCTGCAAAATTTGGGGACAGTGCCACATAGTGGTCAAAGTGGATATAACAAAATGTATGAAAATTTTTGTAACACATAACTGAAATAACATTTTCGTGCAACTTTAGATAGACAGGGTCATGAAGAGTCCTACAATACCAAATGTGTCCTAGTCAGTGCTACTTTCTGTATGTTATTTTGAATTATATTAAAAAAGCTACTTCTTTAAACTCCTCTCACAGTGTTTGTCCGATTTGAAACTTGGTATGTAGCATCTAGAGACAAAAAACAAAAATTTATGGAATTCATGTTGATTCATCGAATCATTCCCTTATACCATTTCAATGAATGTGACTTCAAGCATATAAAATGGAAATGAGGCTGTTTCTTATATAATTTTGTGTATTGACTGTCATTGTCACATGCCATTGTAACATTCTGACAGCCTCATAAAAATATGGTGGCAGCGCCACCTATTTGTCAAATGTTGTAAATTGTTTGATTGCATTAAGGAAAACCCTTATGAAAACCCTATGTTTTCTTTAACTGCTTTTCTCATCAGAGATGTCCACAAATACTTTCCTTGGTGCTGTTGATGAGCTTGACATGTAATTGTTGTTTGCAGCTATATTTAGCTTTGCTATAGTAGTAGTGATGCTTTGTTTTTGCAGATCCTAGATTAGAGATATTCCCTGTGATGTGGTTATGAATGAAACTTTAAATAACATAGCCTTTTAAGAAGAGGTGTTCTGTTATTTTTTTTTAAGCAATTGGACATGCCATTTGTATAATAATTGTATAATATATAATAATATAATAATCCTATAATAATTCATAAACAAACATTTCTGTGTGACAGAGCGGTTTGATCATCATTGCCCCTGGGTTGGGAACTGTGTGGGAAAGCGGAACTATCGCTTCTTCTACACCTTCATCGTCTCACTGTCTCTCCTCACAGCCTTCATCTTTGGTTGTGTAACCACACACCTAGCTTTAAGTATGTGTGCTTGAATATCACCAGCCAAACATTTCTTTATCCGTGAGCTTACACTAATGCATGCATCAGCAAATGCTGTCAGTTTAAATGGCTGTCAATCAAACACTTGTACATACAGTCAGAATTAAACTGTAATTTGTAAACTGTAAAAGATTCTTGGGTAATATGTTCAATTTATTTAATTTTAGGTGCCCATTTATTTTAGATTTAAAGGGTGTTCACACTATGTACGATACAGATAATAACAAAGATAGTTTTAAAACTCATTCCAAATGTAAAAAAATAGGACCGTTCACATCATAGCTATAAAGGTACAGGGAACAATATCATTGAGATTACTTTCTGAGCCATTTTTTCCAGATGATGATGATGGATAAACCATTAAAAGCCAAACAAATTAATTTCGATTTAAAGGGCTCATGCATTTACTGCAGCACGCAAGCTTAGAATAGACAAAGTGTTATCATCTGTTGGTGTTGACACTAATATATTTATCATATAAGTTATTAAGTCATTTTTATAGTTAACGTTCTTGGTGTGAACAGGCCTTTACTGGTAAACTTACTGGTAAACATTTGTTTTATCTTCAATATAGATGTACATACAGCTATTTACATTAGCAGTCCTAAACAGGAATTTACTATTTTAAAAATTTGTGACTGTTGTCATCTTTTGTAGGGTCACAAGGAGGAAATGGGTTGGTCTTTGCTCTCCAGAAGAGTCCTGCCAGATATCCTTTGATTTGTAATGTTTGATTTCAGATGTGTTTTTGCTTATGTAATCTGTTATTGCTGTAAAGGACCAGCATCTGTGACATACTGTCGATTACCACAGCAACATTACATATTGCACAGGCTTATGTTAATGTTTTTCTTTGATAATCATGATACAGATTTAACATTCTTTTTTTTCAACCTGGATCATTCCAGTACCATATGCTGTTAATTTATTTTTTGAGTTACTTTCTTGTGTAACAGCCTTTGTAGATGTGTAGGTGGATTGTAGGATTAACGGGATATGATAAAGGGATAGTTCACTCTAAAATGACTTTTTGTTCCATTTATTTTGACTGTTTGACTTCGTTCTTCTGTGGGAAGCAACAGACAATACTTTGAGAAATGTCTCTGTGATTTTGTCCATACAGTGCAAGTCAAAGTAGGTCAGTGTTGTTTGGTTACCATTGTTCTTTAAAATATCTTTTGTGTTCTTCAAAAGTATTGTGTTCTTCATAAGTCATACAGATTTGGAATGACATGAGGGTGCGTAAATGATGGAAGAATTTTTATTTTTGGGGGGCTATCCCTTAAGAGGCCTGATGATGTTGATTTTGCCCTTTACTCCTGCTCACTGCTATTGAGTTAGTGGTCTGCTTCTTTTCTGTGTGGTCCATTCTGGGCCTCTCAGGCTTCCATACGTACCTTGTAGCTGCAAATCTTACTACCAATGAAGATGTGAGTGTTGTCTATTCAAAATTTAAAAGATATGATTTATTTATTTTCAGTTTTAGATTCATATCTTGAGGAAAAGTACTTTGCATTCTCTAATGGCAGCATATTTTGTGTATATCAGATTAAAGGATCGTGGTCAGCAAAAAGTGGAAATGAGGATATTGGAAATCCTTACAGCTACAACAGTATAATTAAAAACTGCTGCTCTGCCCTCTGTGGGCCCATGCCGCCCAGGTGAGATGTCTGAGGATTGGGAATGTGTTGTCAGATTGTTTTGATGTTACCTGTATAATTACTCTGGTTTTAGGTCATGTCCACCAGACATTGATCTTAGTTTCTTAGGGCCATTCACATAGGTGTGTGAAGCAGCTAGATGAAGAAAGAACAGAATGCAGAGTACCTGAGTACATGTCTTAGTACCTGTTTTTATTTTCTCTTAAAAGCAACGCCCATGGCATAAGATGTTAAAAATGTCCATCTAATATGTACATAGACCAACAACAAAAAAATGACAGAAACTGAAACAAGAATGTATCCTATGTGAATAGCATCTCAGGGGTATATGGATGCTCTTTGCAGCTCTTCATAACTAACAGATATTTAACCAATAAATAGCTGATATTTTATTGCACAAAACTACAGAAAACAGAAACAAACAAGTTATGCAAACAAAATTATCATCACTGGCCAAATCTGTCTGCTTTGTTACCCTGAGAGACAAGTCTGTGTTTATTTCTGCAGTCTTATTTTCTTTTCTTGTCAGTTTGATTGACAGGCGAGGCTTTGTGCCCTCTGATGACTCGGTTCAGACCAGTCCTGTGGAAACCGAACTTCCAGCTCCTAAAAACGACATAAACATGGTAGGACAAGACGTCACCTCAGGCCGACCTCCTCTTCCAACACCCCTGTCCTAACCCTACAGCAACCTGACATCTCTATTCAGAAACACTCAACAGCCTGACTTCATGTGTCTGATCCAAAAACGTATTCCCCCGCAGTAAAGCCCACTGCTGTGTTTGTTGCGTTTTGGCATGACAATTGCCTTAATTTAAATCTCAGACAGTATTCAGTTTGCTGGCTGCAACCAAGTACAGCTGTCTTAGATTGTGTAGTGTTAAGTAGAGCCGTTGTGGTCTATCTCAACAAGGTTGATGTTGTTTACTTGAAAGAGGAATATGTTTATAGGTTTGTTTTTAGAGGTGGTTTACAGAAGCCTCCCTCATAGATCAGTGGGTTAGTGTGTTTACAGAAAATGGGTGTAGCTCATGTGTTTCATGTTGCACAAATGTACATTTTCTTTGCACAGAAGAGGAAATGAAACTTCTAGCTTCCTGTAGCATTTGGTGGAATTAACAGCTTTTGAACAGGATAGTAGCATCACTAGTGGCATCAGTTGATGTTTTTTAGTAAAGATATTTATTTAAAGCATAGTGTTACCTCTGAATATCTGTGGAGACCTTTACTTACAGATGTGAAAGGTTATGAAAAATAATGGTGCCCTTAAAAAACATCTGCGTATAAACAAACAGCTTGCTTGTTTTTGTTTTGTTTGAGGTTATTTGTAATTTTTTTTAGTATGTGTGTTGTTGATGTCTGTTGTCAGACATCGTATTTTTTTTGTTTTGTTTGTTTATACTCATATGTTTTTGTCACAAACCAAAAGTGCCTTTAGCCACATCTGTAAACAAGACATTTTTTTTGTGTTTTTCCAGGTGTAAGTCAGGGCTGAAAAGTCCCTTCAAGAAACAAAACTTTTTAAGTTATAAGAAGTGTATTTTGTTTGAATTACAGACAAAAGGTAACAGTGATGCTCATTAGTTTGTAATAAATGTAACAAAGGTGATAATGCAGGTCATTGATGCACTGTTTACTGTTACAAATGTAGCGGGCACAGTGTAGGAACGCCCACGAGCCTTATGATTATGTTTGTGTGTATGTGTGCATGTATAATTTGTGTAGTGGTTTGCATGTGACTGACAATTTCACTGTGGGATTTTATAACAGAATGGGTTTAAATCCCCCTAATCTGTATATAATTTTTAAAACTGCATTTCTGAAAATTTTCCAAAACATTTTGTAAATTTTTAACATTTTGTATGTTAAATGCATTTTCATATAAAATAAATATTTTTCAAACTATACCCCAGAATTCCTGTGCTGCATGTGAATTTGATTTTGTATTGGCTTGTTTTAACAAGTACTGTATATAGGGCGAGTTCATTATTGTTTGTATATTCAGTAAGTACTATCCCATCACGCATGTTGGTAACACTCACCCATCTTGGCACATTAACCCTTGACCTCTGTGTGTGTGCATGTGTGTTTAGGAAAAAGATTGCCTGGATTTTGCCCTGTCTTGTGCCAGCTGATGGTTCAGTGGGCAGAAGCAGGGGATTATGGGGAAGTTGGTAAGACCCTTGGCTCCACTTGCTTTTGGCCTGCATGTTGCCTGGCTGCACTGGTGCTGCTGACGCCATGCCAGAATGATAGTTATAATGCAAAATGTTGCAGGCCTGATGTTTTGAAAGCATCAGCATATCAGTACTGCCCCACTCCGATTCTGTCCGCTAACCACTATTTCAAGTTCAAGTTCAATTTATTTATATAGTGCTTTTCACAGTGGCACACTGTTACAAATGCATCTCTACAAATGAAAAATATCCAAAAATATATAACAGTGAAAGTTGAAATTGAAAATAAAAGAGAAAGGAGAGAAAATTAGGAAGAGAAAAGGAAGAAAATTCAAAATTGATAAAATGAATAAACAATGATAAAAACACAATGTACAAAGCAAATGTTCTAAGCTAATATCAGCAGTCTCCCAGTAAACAAGCCAATAAGGCAACAGTGGCAAGGAACCAAAACTCCAGTGACATATAAATGGAGAAAAAACCTTGAGAAACCAGGCTTTGCAGGGAGGGCCAGTTCTCCTCTGGCACGCTAATGCTGCAGTCCTTAGCTAAAGCTAAAATAAAAAAGATGTTCATCACATATTCCGGGTGCTTTGGGTGAGCCAGGTGTCGCTGTAGTCATTGCTCTATGGCACGAGCATGAGCGCCTGACTGTACCGTAGCAGGGGCAGTTTTCAGGAGGAACTGGAGCTTGGGTAGATCTGTTGGATGTTAAGTCCATCTGTAGATGTAATCTATAACTACCCCGAGATAGTAAACCAAAACAGAAAAATTAGCATAGCTGCTGTTCATAACATTAAGAGCATAAGATTTTATTTACTTTGAGGTAGAATGAGAAACAAGTGATGAGAAGCATTATGAGAATGCTTGGCTAAATAGATGTGTCTTTAAACTGGATTTGAACTGTGAGAGAGTAACTGAGCCCCGAACAGCATTGGGCAGGCTATTCCAGAGTTTAGGAGCCAAGTGCAAAAAAGCTCTGCCGCCTTTAGTGGACTTAGCAATTCTGTGAATGACCAGAAGACCAGAGTTTTGAGAGCGTAAGGCACGCATTGGCTTGTAGCATGAGAGAAGATCAGCTAATTACAAAGGGGCTAACCCGTTTAAGGCTTTGTAGGTAAGCAGTAGAATTTTATAAATAATACAAAATTTAACAGGTAACCAGTGTAGAGCTGACAAAATTGGAGTTAAAGTGTCATATTTCTTGGACCTGGTAAGAACTCTGGCTGCTGCGTTTTGGACTAACTGTAGCCTGTTTATTAAGGATGTTGGACAGCCACCTAGAAGTGCATTACAATAGTCCAGTCTGGAGGTCATAAAAGCATGGACCAGCTTTTCTGCATCAGAAGTAGATAAAATGCTATGCAGCTTAGTGATGTTTCTAAGGTGGAAGTAGGCAGTTTTTATAATATAAGCCACATGATTTTCAAAAGACAAATTACTGTCTAATATACCCAGGTCTTTAACAGTATTAGATGAAGTGGCGTTAAAACCTTCTAATTGGAAACTGTAATCAGAGAGCTTGTTTACTTACGTTTGGTCCAATGAATAATATCTCTTGTCTTATTTGAATTTAAAAGAAGAAAACTATGAGTCAACTTCTGGGGACCACAACCTACGTAGTAAGGGGAGGTTACATGTGGAAATCAGATACTTCAGAGAAAATACCACATCAAATTATGCCTATAAGGGGGGACTACCAGAGGAAGATCTGTCCCAGTTTATAGGCCATGATGGAGATCGTTCCGTCTAGGGGAAAACACATTATTAGCAATAGGGAAACTGGACTGTGGACAGATACTCATATGGACAGAAATTCCTTCATATGAATTATGATGATCAAAAATCCAGCTAACCAAATGGGTAGCCTTGAATGACAGATCCAAATGCTGAGTCCCTGCTGAGTGGTTCTCCTTTGACTGTGGGAGAGCATGCATGCTCACCACCTGGTCCCTAAAGAGAGTAGTAGGAACCATTGACACGTAGTCAGGCTGTAGTCTCAGAATAATGTGAGAAACTCCAAATTCGAGTCTTGCAGAGGCCCTACCCTCTTAAATGAAGTGGGGGCAGTTTTCCCATCCAGTGTAATGTGAGACACCACAAAGCAGTCACATATACTTTTAAGGTGGAGAGTTATCTCTTCAACCTCTCCTGTAGGAAAATAAGCACAGAGCCAATAGGGCATGTCTGTGGGTCTTCATGAAAAGAACACCACTACACAAAAAGAAGCCACTTCAAGGTATAGAGCTGCCTGGTAGATGGGGCTCTAGCCTGAGTGATGGTGTCTGCCACTGCCAGTGGCAGGCCATCTAGGTCCATGTCCCTTCCAAGGGCCAGATTTGGAGGTTTTAAAGGTCTAGCCTCAGTTGCCATATGCCCTGCCCCTGTAAAACAAGGTCCTTCCTCAGGAGAATCTGCCAGGAAGGGGCTGTTGTAAGGAGCATGAACCAAGTCTGAGTGTGACAGAAAGAGGCCACAATCAGAACGTATTTCTTCTCTTTCCTGACTTTGTACAGAGTCTGTGCTAGTAGACTCATTGGGGGGATAGCGTATTTGTGCAGACACTGGAAGCAGTGGTGCGCCAGGGCATTTGTGCTGAGGGGAGCTTCAGTCAATGCATACTGAGGCGGACAAAGGGGTCAATTTCCTGGAGGTGAAGAGTTCCACCTGTGCTACTCCAAATTGACTCCATATGAGCTGGACCACCTGGGAGGTTGCCACACTCCACAGAGCGTAACCTTTTAAGAGGCAGCATCCTCTTAATACTGCCTCTTAGCGATGTGGGTTGCCTGAAATATGTGTGGCTCACAAAGATTTCAACCTCTGCTGACTCTGAGGTGACAGGCGAGCTATGACATGCGAAGGGAGTGAATACTGCCTTTTGTATATGTATGTATGTATGTATGTATGTATGTATGTATGTATGTATGTATGTATGTATGTATATATATATATATATATATATATATATATATTACACCCCACTGTGGCCATGTTGTTCGTCTGGATCACCAGCATTGATTGAACATGCTGTTCCATTAGGCATGCTCTTATGGTGACAGAGTCCAATTGTGAGAAAAGAGATGCTCTCCACTGGTGAGAGCTTGCTCTTTTCCCAGTTGACCCGAAGCCTCATGAGGTTTAAATGTCTGAGAACCAGGTCCCTGTGTGCACAACTGCTTTCGAGAGTGGAACAGAATGAGCCGGTCATTGAGAATGTGAATACCTTCATGAGTAGAGAGCACCCTCTGTGAGCACCCTTTCGTGAAGATGTGGGAGACATGAACAGACTGAGGGGAAGGACCCTGTACTGATATCCTCAACACTTGAAAGCATACCAGATAAATGGTCTGGTTCAAGGTAAAATTTTAAAGTGTGTCTTTCAGGTCTTTGGCCAGTCTAGATGCTGCACACACGTAAGAATATGTTTCTGCATGAGCATCTTAAAAGGGAGTCTGAGAAGAGCCAGTTCAAGAAGAGTTCAGATCTAGAGTTGCCTGCAACCCACTGCATTTTTTAGGCACAATGAAGTAAGAGCTGTAGAATCCCACTTTTATCTCAGTTGGTGGAACAGGTTTGACCGTGGCTTTTGCCAGAAGGATATCAATCATCAGACACAGGACTGCTGTGCTACTAAGGAGAAAAGAATGCCACAGAACCTGGCCAGGTTAACTAAATCACATAGCTGAGCTGTATTGTCCTGATGAGCCAACACAAGGGGTTGGGGAGTCAAAGCCTCACATCCAAACACCATGCAAGAGGCTGCAACGGGACAATGTGCCCAACCCAGTGAGTGCATCATGACAGACCACAGGAAGTGTCAAATGTCGTCTGCCATCTCTTTGGGAGAGCAAGAAGGCAATGTGTTCTCATAAACCCTGGAAAAAAACAAAGAACCTAATGGCAGAGCACAGGGTGGCATAGGTATTGGCACGCTCGTCCAAGAATGACCCAGAGAAGAGAAACTGTTTTTTTTGTGACAACTGGATGGCCCATGCTGTGGTGACACCACTCCTTGGCTTAACCCTGAAGAGTGAAATAGGGTCCCTGCCCTACCCCAGGTCAACAGTTTGGTCTTCTCTGGGTCACCTGTCTCAGGTCTACTTCTGAGGGTTTTTGGCGGTCAAATTGCAGTAGAGGCTCGAGAGAACATGGCCACCATTTCTGCATCTGCCTCACAGGGAGCGCCACTGCACCCGAGGGTGTGGGCATCAATGAGTCATTTGCTTCTGATGGTGTAGACCCACCCTCCGTTGATGCAATCAATAGTTAATCTTCCTCTCCAGTTCCAAATGTGACAGTGAGGCCGCTATACAGCGACCTGTCTACATCTGGGAACTCAACTGGCTCAGACAAGCATGCAGGTTAATGAATATTATGTTGGCGTTAGAGCTGTTCAGTAAAAGATTTGGGGTTTTAAACAATGTAATGCAATACAATTATGACTTTAAAGATTATTGTTTTATTTTGTAAACTGTTGAATATACACATGATACTCAAACATGAACATATGCATAAATGTGGTCAGTCCAATTTATTGTAAATGTGACAGGTACTGTAAGATGGTGAAAGTCTGTTTTGAGTAGATTTATTGTGGCCATCATGAACTCTATTATTCTGTTGTTCGTCACTTTCTATTAGGCATGCACTTATACTTGATGCTGTGTCTTTCTTGTCTTTTCATATGTATTATTATATTATAAATGAATGACCTTTCAAAAATACATAGTGTAGCGGATTAATATTGAGTTTTGTTAACAAATTAAGCATTCTCCACCAAAAATGTAATTATTCATAAACAAGTTGACTCATCATTAATGTTAGTAGATCTATTCTCCACCTTTCCCAGTGTAAGGGAAACACGTGTTTTGTTCCAAAAGGGAAATGTTAATAATTGCTTAGGAAAGGTGTAATGATATGCTCAGGTCACGATATGGTATGTATCTCGATACTAGATTCACGAAACAATATGCAGTGCAGTACTCTCTAACATAGCACAGATAATCCTGTATTTCTGTGTATCTGCCTGAGAGGTTTTGCAGGATGGCTGCTTTCATTTTAGGCTATGGTTCTGGAGTCTTTCTTGTCCAGTGTCATGCTCTGCTCGATCATGGATTTCAAGGGCACAATAAGTGACAAGGTGGTGCTCTTTTCATTAGACAGGACAGTGGTGGCTTTTTTAGGGGGTTTGAGAAGGTTTTCTTTTGCATCAGTGATATCGTTGCTATACAGAGTATCAAGATGATGGGCATTTTCATGCACCTCTGTGCTCAAGAGAGTTGCCGTTATAGCTGCATGTTGCTCGAAATAGTGCTCCAGCATATCCGTGGAGCTGGTCCATCGTGTTACCACATCCATGATAAGCTTATTTAATGCGATCTCAAGCATCTTTTGCTTTTCTGTACACAGCTGTTGCTGTGGCACTGCCGTAAAAGAAATCCACGACTTTTCTCACGCAACCAAGCAAGCGACTGATATGAGAAACATTTAAACCTGCTTGTGACGCAAGATTCAATGTGTATGCAAAATGCTTAATATTCAATGAAAACCCAGCTTCTCTTACTGCCACCTCCATGTTGCATGTGTTGTCAGTAACAACAGCAGTACTATGAAGAGCCCTTTCAAGCTCCCATCCTTATATAGCCACTTTTAAAACTTCAACTATGCTAGTTCCAGTGTGTGAAAAAGTGGGTGAGTCTGAAGCACAAAACTTTTCATTTCCTAAAAAACATTTTCATGCTGAAAAAAGCAGACTAACGGGTGGACATTGCGGGCTTCTCAGAGCTATGGTACAGACACGGCGCATGTTATTAGAGAGCGAGTAAAATCTTCTGGAAGGGGGAGCTGCCCCAAAACCAGCCACCACTGAAGGCAGCTGTCAATCCGGTAGATGCGTGTGAAAGACGGGGCATCTTTAATTTCAGCTGAACTCATGTTGCCCTCCTAATGTTCAGTTAAAGCGATTTCTGCAACTGCGATGAAAGTACATGCGACACTGTCGCAGAGCAGGTCACGTTGGCAGCTCAGCCAGTAGGTTTAGACTGCCGTCATATTGTAAAAATATCGCCACTACTCTACGATACATATTGTTATATTATATATATATATTTTTTTTTTTTGCACCGCGAAAAATATTGTACTGTGATATATTGTTACACCACTATTCGTTATTGGATATTATGACATGACTCATCAGCAGTGCTTTTCTAATGGCTGTTGCTTAATGTTCAACTGTTTAAGGTTTTCCTTTGAACTCACCTTGAAAATTCTTTATTTAAATACTTGAAAATACTTAATTTTTTCTCCTTTTGTCTTTGTCATCACTGCAGTGCGCACAGGGTACTAAAGATCTGCTTCAAACTGCCTCTTGCTCTCCGCTACTCACAAGCTCCTGTCTGCAGGCCAAGCCCCAATCAGTGCCACCTATCCTGGACCCTCTACCAGAGCTAGTCTCGTCTCCTCCCCTAGAGCCCCCCAAGGTCACTGGAAGCAGCCAGACATGCAACACTCCTCATAAATACCATTCTCATCACAGATCCAAGGGAAAACAAGTTCATGTTCACAACCCGGCCCACAAGTCATTTAGTTCCTCTCCAAGACCCTTTCACAGTCACAGTTCAAGAGGGCATAAAGACTCAAAAAGCAGAGACCCAAAATTCAGCTCAGTGCACTGACCACCCTGACTCCATGAACATGTGAATGTCCTCTCCTTGTGGACTGATTAAATGTGGCTTTGCTTGGTGATTAAACATACAGGTCAGAAAATTTCAGAAAGACCTCCATTATGATAAACTGTTGTATTGTGTGTGCAGGTTGTTTTAATGGCTTATTAAGCACAAAGAGGGCCTGTTGGTCACTGCAGGGCCAATCTCACTGAGGCTAGTCAGTCTTAGTTGCAAAAAAGCTTTATCAGAACAGTAATAATGGAGTGTTGAAAGCTATGAACTATGGGATCTGGGGTCTTTTTTTAGGTCACATTGGGATATAGTGGCCAGACTTCAACAAGACAGTCTTCTTTGGGCAAAAAAAAGAGAAAAAGAACAAAAGCATGTTTGGAAAATAAAGTCCAAAACCATTCATCATTGACTGTGTTCTAAATAACAAAATAATAAACATAATCTTTCTAATAAACATAAATCTTTCCACAATTTCCTCAATTGCATGATATTGTAACATTGCATTTGTGCTAAGGTTTCATGAGTCTCATTATTTACACCTGCAAATAATGAGATGAATGTGTACCCAATCACGATTTTGAAAATAGTAATGAGCTTAATAAGCATAATATTGTTGCTGGTAAATCTGAGCTTCTGTTCAAATTTTGTATGTTCTCTGGTTTGATTCCTATGGCGTTCCTCACCCACTGCTGTCTATCAGTGATTAGTAGTTGAAAATGTTTACATGCACTAATCCTCAATGCAGCAATACCGAACTGATTGAACTGGGAATTCCTCATTTTTTGAATATTGTGCTGAGGTGTGTGGGCATTAAGGAGTTTAAATGAGAACAGGAATGTTGGTGGTGCATTGTTATCCAGGTTTTGTCTTAAAATATGCAAACTGAATGTTATGAATGCTGATGTTTATCCTTTGTTTTTTTTAAGACCTCTGCAACACTTGCACAAATAAATATAAAGAACTAATAGGCCTGCTAGGAGTTTGTGCTAAATGCTGTTCATAAATATGTGCTATGTTAGTATACATACTTTAGGTCAAACTTTGTGTAAACTGAAGAACTGTTAAGTTGTCTTTTTATAGCACCTTCATTTTTAAACCTGCATTAAAGATCCAGAGCTAAATTCAACAAGTCCTGTCCATCTTTAATGTCGTTTTTACCAGACCAGTTTGGTGAAACATCAACTTTTGTTGGAGCCATAAGCCTCGTGGGCAGCTCCAGACAATCCAAATTCAAATCCTTGTTTGTGGTCATACAGAATATAGCTCCAAATCTAATCAAACACACCTGAACCAGCTAATACTGTTTTTAATGCCTCATACAGCAGTCTTTAAAAGTCAAAAGTCTTTATTCTGAAACCTTGGTGTAGATGCAGCGTTGTGTGAAATTATGTTTTCATGTTATTGGAAAAACACTATTCATATAACGCATGAATAAATACAGTGATAATGAGAATAATTTCTTTAGTCAGGTGATCTCAACATGGTGAGATTTTTTACATAGAGTAAAACAGCTTTTTCTAGGTCACTTATTCAACAGAATCACATGTGAGCATTTGAAACATATGTACAAACTATATATCCTTTTTAATTAAACTGTGGATTGAAGTATTTGGTGAACCTTATACGAAGTGCTTTAAATGAAGTAGTAGTGATCACAGTAGTGATTAGTTACTAGAGTAATTATAATGTGCAGGATGTGCAGGAATTTGATGCTGAGAGCGATAATAACATGAACTTGTCCTTTGGTGTAAATTGCTTTTTCTGCAAGATCAGTCCCACTTGAGACACATTTATCACCAGATGGCGCTAGTTTACACCTAATCCTACAGATCATCCTGTAGAAAATTTAATTCAGCCTTGAAAAGTGAGTTCCAAGACAATAGGGACAGCAATAATGATTTTTGCTATAACAGTGCTATTGCTATGATATACATCATCATCAAACAAAGCACACCAACGCATATTCAATCAACCATCTCATTACACTGAAGTATAATTCTATATAGTAACTATTCTAAAACCATTAAAATGCTTTTTTGGCACACGTTGCAGATCACATTTTCATATTTTTTGCAGTGTAATGCCACATTAACAGATGCACCACTTTTGAAAGTATTGTTAACTTTGATATTAGCTGCCAACATTTTTTTTATTGAATGCTCTCCATTTATATCCAAGAAAGCTTTAACATCCCAGGGGAGAACTGACCCTCCCAGTTGAGCCTCATTTCTCCCAAGGGTTCTTCTCCATTTACACATTATTGGAGTTTTGGTTCCTTGCCACTGTTGCCCTGTTGACTTGCTTAGTGGGAGACTGCTGACATTAAACTTGGATTAGGGTTTTTTTAAATAATTAATATTGTGTTAAGCATAATGATCTAACTACAGTCCTATAGACTACTGTTTTACTATTATGGCTTTGTCTTCCTTTCCTTTTTATTATGCAATGTTCAGATATTTTAATTATTAAAAATATTATTAAAATCCTTTATACCCTTGTCCTATAAAATTAGATTTTCTTTCTAAGCACCATCTCCATGTAAGGTGGAATGGCTGGAATATCTTGCTTTATATGATACCGGTCATCTATCATGTTAATTGACTAAATATTGCATAGTCTCAGAAGTACATACTGTTTTAGTAGGCAGTCTGAATACATTACCGTCTCATAGACCACTAAGATAGGTATGAGTCTTCACATGCAATGACAGGTATTTCTGATGCACGTCCATTTATTCAAATGGTCCAAATATGTTGTAGTTGTCATTAGTTTAGTCAACTCTATATTCATAAACCAATTGCAATCTTAGTATCCCTAATTAGTTTTATTAATATACACTACTAATACACTTATAATGAACAATAAAAATCTTTTTTCTGTGTTTTATTTTCATTATATGTAAAGCTGCTTTGAAACAATGCAACATTTTAAAAAGCACTATACACACAAAACTGAAGTGAATTTAAAGCTGATGGTAATTTTACATAAGAATCAAGAGAGCTCATTTGAATGGAACAGTGAAGTATAAAGAACCATATGGTCATTGTTTTAAAGCGCATATAATTTGGCTCTATAAAAGATTATCAGTTGTCTGTATGGACAGAATGGAGTACTAGTGTACTGCTTAGTGTATACTGCTGGTTGTTTTCTAAAAACCTTTGATACCCCCAAGTTTGCATACATGCAAGCTATGCATACAGAAAATGTGAATATTATGCACAGTTTACATACTGTATACTGCAGAACAGTAAAATTGTTATGATAACATGCTATTTTGAGCATTTCCTTTCTCTCTGAGATGTACCCAGCCTGTTATCTGAGATGTGGCTCTTGTTAATCTGACAAGGACCTTGCTGCATTCCATGACCAGTAATGCATATATGGGCTCCTTGGAGATTAGTATTGAGGGGGTGACTTCCCAGCTAACAATAGTAGGTTATAAGAATGTTTCCATTAAGTGAGAAAAACGTTAAAAGCGTTATTTTGAATGTTCTAGGAATGTTCAAAACATCCAGCTTTTGGCTGCTTGTGGTTAAGCCTGAGGCTCCAGTGTGTACAAGTGTGTTGGACTCACGTGTGGATAGTTAAAACTGCTTAAAAAGGAAAACATTATCTACTATCTCTCACATTGTTTCAATTGTGGTATGACCTTCTCACATTGTGGTATGACCTTCTTTATTCTCTGAAACTCTAAAGGAGAAGATTTGAAGAATGTCTAGGTTTATCCTTTACTTTCTTTACGGATAGGTTTTTCCTTTCCGTTACACTTAGCCCACTTCAGACATTCTACTAACTATTATTTTGTCGATTACATGTCAACTAACAACATTAATTTGCAACTACATACCAAATAACTCTTATTAGAGTATTAGTAGACTTTTGGGTAGCAAACAAGACAAACAAGAGAACAACAACATACATTTTTAAACAAAGTAGTAGTCATAGTCTGTCAGAAAATATTTACCCAACTTGATAGCACTTTCTACTCTGGTTGGATATAGAGATGCTAAAGTTGGAATAAACATCACCCTTTTTACTTTCAAGAGGGGAAGGCAACCCCAAGATGGATAAAAGTGTGCTCCCAAAATTTTCTGCAGTTTGTGTGGCATTTAGAAATGAAATACAGTAAAAAATTATTTTCGGCTGTGTTTGCAGTTCATTGAATGAGTAAAACTACCCCAAAGAGAGGCACTTATGAATATTGAACCAAATAATGCTCACATTTGAATAAATCTTACTGTTTTGCTCTCTACGCTTTTAAAAGTCTGTGTGGTCTTCCAGAAGGTAATTTTCTGCTACAGCGTAGGCCACTTTAAACTACCCAAACAAATAGCACTTACCATATACAACAGAAAAGTCAGTGCCATTGTGTAAGGGATTTGGGGTTAGGGATTGGGTTTGAGTTAGAAAAATAAGATGAAATGTACTTTCTGCACAGGGACTGCAGCACGTCTCGTCTTCAACGAGCCCAAAAGAGCCCATGTCACCCCTCTCCTCATCTCTCTGCATTGGCTACCACTCACTGCTCGCATCAAGTTCAAGGCCTTGACGCTTGCTTACAGATCTATCACTGGGTCAGCACCCTCCTACTTTCATTCATTCTTACGAGTCTATGCTCCTACCAGAAGCCTGCGATCACAGAAGGAATGAAGGCTTGTTGCACCATCACAGAGAGGCACAAAATCACTCTCCAGATAATTTTCGTTCACTACTCCATGCTGGTGGAATGATCTTCCTGCCTTCATCCGTAATGCAGAATCCCTGGCAATATTCAAAAGACAGCTGAAAACACATCTCTTTCGTGAGCACTTAACCTCATCATAAAAAAAAAATCCTTTCCCTTCATTTCATATCTCTCTTCCCTTTAAATCTCCCCCTTGTTGTAGCATATGATTCTCTGAGCAATGTCTGAAACTTGTATTATGAGCACTTGTGTCTAGTTGCCTCTTCAGGTTGACTCGCTTGTTGTATTCCGCATTTGTAAGTCGCTTTGGATAAAAGCGTCTGCTAAATGAATAAATGTAAAATGTAAATGTAATGTACTTTCAAAATTACTCATAGTCTGTGGAATGTCTGTTGGGGAGCATCAGAATAAAGCATTACAAGATACTATGTAGTTTAATAATGCTGTAATTCCTGGTAGTGGACAAGTAGTTGCAAAGTTAATTATAGCAAAGATTATAGAATTAACAAGATATTGCCATTCTATTAATACGAATGGGGGGAAGTGCAAGTGCTCAATATGTCTGCCCTAACGATAAGTCCCTGTCTTCTAGTAGAAAATGGCAATCGTCAATCGCTAAACACTAACGATTCTTTGGGGACGTGCCTCTGTACAGAGTGACGAGGTCCTTAGTGCATTCTAGTGACCTAGAAAAACTGTTTTTATAGTGCAATCTGAGCAATCTTGGTCTTTGAGGAGTCAAATAGCTGCCCGGAGACATTGCAAAGACGGTCACAGAATGCAGAGACTTCCTTAAAGAGACTTTGCTTATAGGTAATAGAACATCTAAAGGGGACTATTAAAATAAACTCTTTTTTTTAAAGCAATTTCTTTGCCATTGAATGAAAATATACACTGTAAAGCTCCAAAAAGGACTAAAAGAACAGCATGAAATAATACTATCAAAATAACTGATCCAGAAACATTTTTTTAAACTTCAAAGGCCCTAGTCACTGTAACCTTTTATTGTATAGAAAAGAGCAGACAGGAGATTTAATGTTTTTAAATAATAACAGACAGTCATGGAGGTGCTCCTTTAGCTTAAATGGTAGAGCATTTCATGGGTGTAAATTTCATCAGTTGGGGGGGACAATAAAAAAAATTCTCAAGAGCAATTTTTGAAGGGGACACAATACAGCCAAAATTGTACTTGTAAGGATATGTGTACACAAAGAAAGCCTCACTATTATTTGTGTAGCATGGAGACTGTGCCATTATCCTTATTCTTAAAGTTTCTCTCTGGTTCAGTGAAAAAGCTGGCTAAATTGAACAAAATATTCTTCTTTAAAACAATTAAGCACTTGTTATAAAGATTGCCTTAATATGGGGATCTTTTGTACTTACTTGACATTTTTGACATTGCACTAAAAATGATCTTATGTCCATGCTTTTTTCTCTTCTTTTCACAAAATGATAGACATTTCTTACTTACATATTTAACTGCAGCAAGCCCACTAATCTGCCTCTTAACATCATATTGAGCCAAACCCAACACAATGGTACATCTACAATATTAGCCCAGTATCGGTTCACACATAGGCTTATCGCTGTGCTAGTTGCTTTCTATGCAACAAGCTCCGGTTTTAAACAAACAAGCTAGCAATACATTGGTTATCATCATTTTTTTTGATGACTAATTTAGTAATGACTCAGCATTAGCTGTAATAAAGATAAAATAATGCCTTCCGATATTTATAGTGAATAAAATAGCCTTGACAGACTACTTACTGGGCTTCCACAACTACTGAAGAACTTTGTTTCTCCCACTGGACTTGTGTATGTAAGTAAGGTAAAGGAAGGAAAGCAGTTAGTGGACTAAAGCACTGTGACAAGGGACGGGGGACCCAAAATGTTTCTAAACTTAAAATGTAATTTTTTCCCCAGTTTGCTTTTATTGTTTAGTAACACAATTATTTTAAGTATATATCATTATATTATTTACAATTGCCAAATACAAAAGTGCAAATATAGAAGTTTGATAAAAGTCCACACAATGGCAGAAAAGGAAGTGTTTGAGAAACCTGTCTGCATTTATGCTTGGTGCAACTAGTGTTCAGAAAAGGCAACAATATTAACTCAGGCAATTTCCAAATGAATGCCTTAAGTGTCAAATCCTCAGCTGTTTACTAGAAACAAGTGTTTCTTTTTAGCTGAGGTGAACACAAGTCATCAGTCACCTAGATATTGTCGCCTAGCTTTGTATCCAAAGACCCACACTGTGTTCACCAGGGGTTAGTATTATTAGTAGTTCATGTTGGCACGGTACAGTTTTTTGCAAAATTTTAATTGTCAAAATTTGACTTTCTCATTTGGATAGGTACTGATTGTGAACATGAAGCTGTTCTACAGATACTAAATTGAATAAATGCCTGTACTTTGACTGGACTGTTCCAGGTCACTAACCTTATGGTTTTAAAGTACTTTGAGTCACTGTCCTGATGAAAAATTGTTTTCAAAATCTCAGTTCTTTTCTGGATTTCTGTACATGCTTCTGCACTTCATCTATTCTTCCTGATTCTTGCTTCCCAGAGCATGATGATACCTTTGTTTCTGTAGGGTGTTCAGGGGCACGCTTATTTTTACACCTTTTCTAGATTATATCTATTTCTCCTTGATCTAGCTCTTCTAGAGTTTTAAAGGCCAGTTTGCTCCAGACAAATTCACAGCTGTTTCACATTTTCAAACCTTTTGATGAATTTTTTTTGTATCTTTTCCTAATATTTGTCAAGGTGTTTTTAGAGGTATTTTTCAAGGTGTTTCTGGTAAAGCTGGTTGGCCAAGTGAATCTTGCTTATTGTAAGACTTTTGCAGACACCAGCAAATAAACACTAATAAAAGGAGTAGTGGGAATCTTCCTGACCCAGTTGTATTTTTTGTGATATCATGTGAAACACTTCAGCAGCACTTGTGAAGATCATATGACTGGTTGTCAATCACAAATGCTTGTGACGTTAACCCTGATTTAAGCACAAAAAGAGAATCATAGCTATAAACATTGAAGCGGTCTGGATTTTTGTCATTCTGTACTGAAAAGAGACTAATGAATGTAATATTAATGTTAATACAGTCAGTTATCTTGAACAGACTTGATATATAAATTAAACAGAAAAAACTCTTGGTGCACATGTAAAAAAGTGGTGCACATGTAAGTGAATAATTCTGGGCAGCTTAAAGATGTGATTATTTGAAAACTAAAATCAGATTGCAACTGACAGAGAACAGTTTGTATTACTTGTTTAATTATTTTAAGTGTTTTTTTAGGACTTTTAATTTGAAGTTGCTTAGTGAGCGCCGGTTAAGAGACTATTATTAAAAGGCGCATAGAAGAAAGGGACGTCAATTCAAGAGATAGCGAGCTAAAAGTTATGAAGAATTAAAGTGTGTTTGATCATTTATTCTACTCATCGCAAATGTTTACAAAGACAACATTTATTTAACGTATTTTATGTTTATATTGTTTGTGTTTACTTTGTTTTTGTGAATTTAGTTCTCACGGCGTCTCAAGTCGGTTGGTTATGAACCAGTCAATAAATCGCCAGTCATAAAATATTTCTTGTGCTTGTGAAGTTACTGGGGAAAGCTACACAGATTAACTGAAAATGTTGTAATATACATATACAGGATTTTTAATTTGACCAGTTTCTATGCATATATTTGTTCTCTTACAGTATATAAAACATTTCTGCATCTATGTAATATGTTAAGTTGAAAAAATACACTCCACTAGTAACCCTATCTCACAAGCTTTCAAGAGCTGATTAGATGAGAAGCAAGATTTTAAAGCTGTGAAACTTTGGCTTATTTTTTTAATTTGATCTGTTAGCTGGAAGAAACAACAAAGCTTTTAAAAATAGTCCCTTAATCTTTTAATGTTTTAGAGCATTTTGAGCTGACAAGTGCTTAAAACCAGACACACAATGTACATTTTTAAACAGTCATTTATGATTGTTGCTTCTTAGACTGTACGACTGATCTCACTTATAAGTCATGCCACATTTTGGGCTGTCATTTTTATTTTTTCAGACTGGATGTTGTTAAAACAGACACACATAAAAAGACTTGCTCCTCTTTGTTTATATTAACCCCTGCATAGGAGGAAGAAACCTTTATTCTACTAGCAAATAGTCAGTCACTGGTCAATAAAATTGACGAACGGGTTATGTTTCAGTGAGACATTAGAAACTGCTGTGTTTTGCCTTCACTGAGACATGGTAGAGCCAAACCAAAAGGACATACTTCAGCCTTGATCTGGCATACAGAAAGAGCAGCTATGATTTTTAGATTATACTGAAGATCAGACTGCAAAAAGAGATTATAGGGACAAGATGTTGGCAAACGGTCAGGGATCTGACCTCAAACATATGTGGAATAGTTTTCAGTCAGTAACAGATTGGTTACAGGTTACAGGGTGATATAAATGGAAAAACCTGCAATATAAAATACAAAACAGAACAAGTGTCAGACATGTTCAACAAAGAATGCATGGTATTATTGCAAATAATTTGTGAGATGTATATTAAGACTAGTTAGACATACTAGATTTATAGCAGGTTTAAAAAAAGGGGTGACTGAACCAATAAAACTACAAAATCATTAAGCAAGATATGTCCTTCCAGCTAACATGGAGATGGTATTTAAAAAGATAACATCTTATGGGACATGGGTATGAGGGATTTAATGAAATTTTTATGAAATCCACACAACACAAAGTAAAATGCATACATACAATATATACAATAGAAATACCTGAAAATTACACATAAAAGAGAATGGGAGACAATTTGAGACAAAGGAGTAGTAGAATAGAAGTCTTTTGGACTATAATTATATCATATCGCTAGAAGCAATATTAACAATTTACGAAACCCTAAGCTAAGTTAGATTTCAGCAGTCTCCCAGTAAGCAAGCCAACAAGGCGACAGTGGCAAGGAACCAAAACTCCAATGGTGTATAACTGGAGAAAAACCTTGTGAGAAACCAGGCTCAAGGAGGGCCAGGTCTCCTCTGGCATGTTAAAGCTGCAATTTGTAACTTTCTTGGATATGGACAGAGAGTTGATTATAATGATTTATATTTATTGATATTTATTGATAAGAAACTGTCAGTTCTAATTACATCTTACAATATCAGGCACTGAGAAATGTTACCAATAGAAATAGCATAATGTTACAAGCGTAATGCGTAATGTTAAAAACAGAAGCATAATGTTACTAAATGCAGCTATAACAGCACACTGTTGTGACTATGCAGGGAACAAAGTATCAAAACAAATTATGCTGGAGGCAGTTGTATAATGGTAAGTTTACTACTTAATGGTAAGTCCATACCATCCTGTCCCCCATCATCTGGTCTCAAAGTTTGGATCAAGCTGACTACAGGACCTTGGGGAAATGAAAGACAGGCAAATTTAGTGTGGAGCCAGTGCCTATGTGAAGTGTCCCTGGGTCTGGTTTACCTAATTAATGCAGCCTAATAATCCCTTATGGGATTTGAGTAATAAATCTGTAGGACTATGTGTAGTCCCACCTCTTTAATCTAGATTTAAACTGACATAATGTATCTGCCTCCCGGACAGTACTGGGAAGACTGTTCCTGAGTTTTGGTGCCAGATATGAAAAGGATCTACCACAAGTGCTTGATTTTGAAATACTGGGTATTATCAAATGGCCAGAATTTTTAGATCGCAATGAACGCAAAGGACTGTAATAAAAGAGGAGCTCGCTTAGATATTGAAGAGCTAAACTATTCAGAGCCTTGTAGGTAATCAGCAAAATTTTTTACGTTTATACAATGCTTGATAGGCAGCCAGTGCAGTGTGGACAAAACTTGCCTAATTTGGTCATGAGAACTCTGGGTGCTGTATTCTGAACCAGTTGGAGTTTTTGTATTAATCCTGCAGGGCAGCCACCAAGTAGGGCATTGCAGTAATCATACCTTGATGTCATGAATGCATTAATTTTTCTGTGTTTGACTTGGAGAGCATGTGTCGTAGTTTTGATATATTTTTGAGATGGAAAAATGCAGAATTTCAAAATCAAGTGCGGGTGGTAGATTATTACATATTTGGCAGATACATTATGTCAGTTTAAAGGCTCATCTCTTTAATCTAGCCTTCACATAATCCTATGAATTTATTACTCAACTCCCTTAAGGGATTGCCTTAAGGGGCTGCATTAACTAGGTAAACTGGAACTGGTGACACTTCCCATAAGAACAGATATACTTTGCTCCACACTAAGTATGTGTGTCTTTCATTTCCCCAATGTCCTATACTTTATCCAGACCATATTCTGGGGAGACAGGATGGGACGACACCTGAGACAAACCAATTTAGCTCCAGTTCCACCTGACACTAGTCCCATTTCTGGAAGAGCTAGTTTATCATCTTTAAACCAATTAAAGATTACATCCATACCCTGGATCACCCTAAATTAGTGGGAATATTATGGACTTCTTTATTAGACTTCCTATTATATATTTACCTACCTCCAGCTCAGTTAGATTCTACATTTTAGTTCCCTGCCTAGTCAAAGCAATGTGATGTTATAGCTGCCCTATAGTAAAGTCCCACCCCTGACACTGATGGACAGGTTTGTGTGAATACATTGTAAACACAAATGCAAAGAGAATTGCGATTGCTTTTGAGTTTTGGCACGCTCAGTATGCGACACAAAGGAAAGCAACTTGTAATTGCTACTGCAATTTACATCTGACTGGGTCGTAACGCATTTTTGCATAAATGCATTTTTTCTAACCCTTGTCTAATAAAATTGTATCCCTTCTAAGCGCCATCTCCATGTAAATCTGGAACTGTAGCAAAATGCAAGTGTACAAGAGTCTTAAAAAATAAAAACATGCAATAAAGAATTTTAAGAGGTTTAAAAACAGTTGTTTGTTGGAGAGAAAAAAAATCTACACGTTTGCAACTCCTCAAAACATTTCTTTGTGATTTAACATTTACTGATACTACTACAACTTTCACAGGTGCTCAGATGTTTTGTTTCAAATAATGTCTTCATATCTGACTGTCACAACTGTCACTGTTCAAATATGTTAGCCTCCCTGTTACATTTTTCTGAGGTAACATGCACCAGTTGAGCAGATGCCATTAAAATGAATACAGATGCTAAAATTGGTCCCTCCAGTTCTTGTAGATCTCCATATGATCGCTAAGCTATAGAGCCCTCTGCTGGTTCCAAGTAAACATTGCAAATGGTTTCACAAAACTAGATGTTTATGTAAAAACAATCACAACAACACTAAATCAAAGGATGCTTTAAGTTTTAATTAAAGGTGAACAATTTGTACATTTGTTACTTTTAAGATATTTAATGTCTCTTTACATAAAAAGTAAATATATAGCAGTGGGAAAAAAACATCTTTTGTTAATTTTATTATATCAACCGGATCATTGTATTACTTAACCTGTAGTCATGCTATTTCTGCTTTATAAAAAAATATTATAGAGTAATTCTACAGTTACAGTTTTAAAAAAAAGCTAACATTAGGTAGATGACACCATCAAGTAAACCATATATGCAGTAGATTAATGCTATTATCTACACAGTGCACAGGTTTAGGCCTAAAACATATACCATAAAAAAACATATAAAAACTGGAAATTAGCTTGTTTTTTAGATACCATTAATGATGTCACACTTCACCTTAAAATTAAAAAAAGTAACTGTATTTTGCTTAAAATGATTGCTATGACAATTATGCACATTCCCCCACCAAATTTCCACAAGTTGTGCAGTTAACAATGGTGATTTGTATTACATTATTACAGTGAAAAAATAATCTGCATCATGGCAGTTTGTTGTAGTGTCTATGTATAAAAATTATATTGCAATATTTTTACTGTAAAAATACTGTATTACAGCAATGAGAATACTGAAATAATGAGAAAATAAATGTATGGTGGACACAATATGCTTTACTGTCATTAAGTTATTGTAATAAAGTAAAACATGTTTAGCATCCTAAACATAGGCATTTTACTTGTGCAATATTTATTTTAATTTTACGGTGAAATATGATTTAGAGTTTCTCTTTCACTCTGAATTTTTTGGAAGTGCTGTTGCCAAAACACAAAAAAGACATGGTTTATCTATGTGAAAGAGTAAAAGCATAATAAAATGCACAGTAAATACACATTAGATGCACATGTGCTGAGAATGTCAAAGATTCTTTTAAATACACATATTATTGTGTAAAACAGGGTACAAACGTCTGATGTGGTACCAGTGTTAAAGCAAAAGTATACAGCAAATATCATCACTCACCACGTAAAAGAGTTTGCTCATCAACAGTGTCATACTTTCTATAAAATATTATTTTTTGTAAGTCTTTTCTTGATCACAGAATGTGTGCCAAGAAGGTAAAACCCAATCCTAACAGCCCTGTCTCATCTTTTCCCTGAAATCATCTAGTACAGGTTTCATCACGAAACAAATTGGGGCTCACCGGAATCATTAGCTCTTCCACACCACTTCCTCCGCCATTGCCTCACTCAAAGAACTACTGTAAGTGGCTGGCCTGGGCACTTATTAGTATGTATGGGAGGATCTTGGAGAAGCAGGATGCTAGAGTGAGATGGAGGCTTTTAGCTGCAGTTATTGTGCAGTTGTTTAGGGTTTCCTCCTCAGAGACTGTTATTATGGCCGATGAAACCTGGATGGAAAAGCATTTGTTACATGAATGCATAGTACACAAAGTGCTACAAACAGTATATGCAAAAACAGGAAACTGACAAACTTTCCTTGATTTTACTCTACATCATTATATCTTTCGGTAAGGAATAAGGAATTCCACTTACATTAGCTCATTGTAGGCCCTGTTTACAGGTGTTTCTGACAAACTTAAACATTTTAAAAGATGGTTTACATGCCCCATAGGGTGTATAGCTATTAAAATGTCTGTATACAGTTACAAGTTAATCAAATTATTTGCCCTTTACAATATATTACAGCCACATGCCAACAAGTCAGATTTCTAGGAACCAGAATATTATCTTATTTAGGTTAAAGCCTTTTTGTGGCATACATAATCAAAATATGACCAAAATCAAATGAAGGAAATGTTCTGGGTTCAAAATAAATGGCGTATTTATTTAATCAATTACAATAATTGCACTATTAAGAATGTGTTTAAAGTGTCAAACCTGGTGTATATTTTGCTGTCCTCGTGAACTTCCATTTCTGAGCTTTTATACTCATTCAACTCTTTTCTTATGGCTGCCTGTAGGAGAAGAGAGAATACAGAATGAATAAAAATAAACAAAACAAACACTCAGAGTACCACAGTCTTTAAACAAGTATTGCGATATAATGAATCTTTATCATAGTGAAATGATAGAATTGGTCAAGTGTTTTTCAAATTTTGTTTCTTTCAAAACAATATTTGTTTAGCAAGTAAACTTTGCATTTAGCCTGTCGACATTTTTAATTGTGCAAATGTTTCTTATGTAACTACAATTTACGTAAGGATTAATCCAATATGTCTTTAAATAGGTTAACACGGGGAGGATGAAGTAATTCAGTGGGACCTTGTCAGCAGGTGTGAGTTTGGTCCAGGGTTTGTCTGCACGTCGGTCATAGTCCTGTGCATGAGTGCACTCCACATACTCATGAAAGCGCAGGATCTTTCTGGCCTGCAGCTCTGCCACTGTGGGTCTCTGTGATAACTGTACACACAAAGACACAACATTGACTGTATGTAATACATACATGTAATACATTCTTATGACATATGTCTTAGAACATTTTTAAGTTCTATAGGACATTGATTGATAGTGAGGAACAAAATAACAAACAGTTAACACATTTAAGAGCTGTATTTTGAATCTCATGCTAGTGCATTTGAGAGCTGTATTTTGAAGGGAAAGGACAAGAAAGATTTCTCAAAGTTCTAAACAACAACCATCTGTAAAATGCAAATTGTCTTATGCATGCTTTAATTTCAAACATTCTTCATGGCAGTCTGTTTATATGTATTTGTGCTTTTAACCTTTCTGGTCAGTCTCCGTTTGATCTCACTCCTTTCTGCCCATCTGTCTGCTTCATTCTTGGCTGAAACAGAAGAACAAAACCATTTCAAATTTTGTCAGGAACCATTACAGTAAAATTAAAAGTGACATATTTGTCAGATATGGTAACCTATAACCGAAATGTAACCTCTGCATTTAACTCATCACTGGTAAGGAGTGAACACACACAGCAAGTCGTGAACACATACACCTGGAGCAGTTGGCAGCACACTACTGTGCCCGGGGAGCAACTGGGGGTTAGATGCCTTGCTCAAGGGCACTTCCAGTGCTGGAATCACACACTGTCCCCCATTGCTTTCATCCCAAAACTTAAAATTGTCATTACACTGCATTAGAACATCTACATTAGACATGTGAAGACATAGCATTTCACATGAGGACCATTCAGGTGTGAAACGCTTCTGTCACATTCCACAGAAGGCTGCAGGATATGCAGTTTGTGAGAGGGAAAGACAGCTGACCAAACACTGACCTTGTAGGATGTTTCTCTGCTCAAGTTCTTGTGCAGTGGGTCTCTGACTCAACCTCCTATGAAAGGAACACAGTGTCACGGGATACACAGTGGATGGGATACAAAAATCCATTCTTAAACATCTCTGAACACACACAGACCTTGAGAGTGTGGTGCCGATCTTGCTGCGAACTGCCTCCCACTGTTGTTTGTTTTTCCAGGTGTTGTTCTCTGGATCTTCTGACTGCTCTTTCTCCTGCTGGCGCTCCAGCTTAAATGCCAGAGTATCCTTACGTTTCACACGACTTGCAAGACCGCCTGACAACAAATATCAAAAGTCACTGTCGGGATGGAATCTGGACCAACAGAACTCCACAGAAAGTTCTGTGGATTTCTACAGAATGGGATTAACACATCATATCAGTTCTACAAACATTTTAAACCACAGTATGTGTGAACAAAGTTGTAACAATTGTAAACAATGTTTAGTGTTAACAAAAGCAGTAAAATTAATCTGAGCACACGAAATATCAGCACACCCTAATGTAAGAAGTCTACTGGAAAGTAGTTAAAGCATGTGAGTGCAGAACACAGGAAACATCCTCAGAATATGGTCTAACATTCTCTATTAGTTCTCTTAAAGCTCAAAACATTCTTGCAGTAGTGTTACGTGTCATGTCATTGTCTAACGTTCTAAAAATGTAAGAACTAAAACATTGCTCTTAAATTATTAGTGGAACATTTTAAAACATTTAAGTAAGCAATAACAGTAATACAGCTTCTAAAAAACTGGACATTTTAACACTTTTGTACTTGATGGAAACATTAAGGATTAACGTTAACTTTCTTACACGCTAAAATTTTAAGTAGTAAATTGCTCATGTGACTAGTCTGAAAGAACTAAAGAATCATACTTGTGGGAACATCTTCCTCATTATCTTCGTCCTCATTGTCTCTGTAATTGATCGGTCCATCTGAGTCACTTTCCTCCTCATCCTCACTGTTTCCAGGTCCCCCGTCCTCAGGAATGACAGCGACTTGAGGGTCTACCACCAGACCGCGCCGGCTCCGCAGCTCTGGCTGCCACATGGGATGAGGAGCAGGTCGCAGTTTCTGCAGCTCCTCTTCAATGTCAAAATCATCATCCTCTGGGCTGAACGATATAAAAATAAACATTTACATTTATTCATTTAGCACATGCTTTTATCCAAAGCAACTTACAAAAAAAAAATTTAACAACCAACAAGTCTAATCTTTAAAGCTACATTTACAAGTAAGACTAGTTCTGATGCTATAGACAGGATAAACAATAGAAAGCAGGTTTTGTTTTATATAAACGTTAAACAAGGTTAAACATTGAAGTATAAAGATTAGTCAGGTGTCTGCGAAACAGGTGTGTTTTAAGTTGTTTTATGAAGATTGTGATGGTCCTGGCAGATCGTGTGGAGGCTGGCAGCTCATTCTACCAGGAAGAATAGGTGAATGACTTACACAAACATACTAACATAATGACAGAACAAAACATCAAACAGTCAATACTCCTAATTAAGAAAGCAAAGAAAGTTTTATTTAGAGAGACGAGACTCTCTAATAATGAGATGAGAAATTTGATGAGAAATTTAGAAATTTAATGATGAGATGATGAGAAATTTAAATTTTTTGGCCCTTAACTACCAGTATGTGCAACAGTAGCATTGATTCTTAGCAGGTAAAATTAATAACTATAATATTAAATCATAATTTTAACTATATTAATATTATAACTACAATATAGAATGCAGTATAAGAACAGAGGATGTTGTGTTCTTAGTTGAATTTATATATACACTGTGTAAACACTTACAGTCGGAGAGGTTCGATAGTGATGGGGAGGGAGTACCTCACCCCACCTGGGGCCTCTGTGAGGAAGTCTGGTGGTGACTCAAACAGAAGTGTGTGAGCTCTCTGAGATCCTTCTGGATTGGGCTGGACCATGCCTGGACTGACCAAGACTTCCTGGATGCGTATATGTAGAGGTTGCAGAGGCTGATAGGGCGGCTCTGTGGGGGGGTTGGACGTGTCCACATGGAGAAGTCCAGAGGGAGGTTGGGCATGAGTAGGGGAAGGTGGGATATGGGTTGGTGGAGGAGAGAAAGCTCCAGCGCTTAAGTTTCGGTTGTCATCTGACTGGTCAGGAGGTGAGGCTGGGGTTGGTACAGGGGTGGGGCATGTAGACAGAGGCTTAGGCTGACTGGACAAGGAATCATCTGAATTGTGTTTGGTCACAGGTGTCATTCTTTTTGGGGGAACAGGAGGAGATTGCTTTGCTGGGACTCCAGGTGGAGAGGGATCCACTGTAAAATAAAAAAGAAAACAAGTTAAACGAGTTAAAACATATCTGAGAGCTATAAAATTAATTAAATTCACAAAAGACATGAATTTACATGAAATTACAGACATGAAATTAATCAAAGGTGTATTTGTATGAGGTGGATGGGGTGTACTGAGATGAGATTTTAAGTGGTAATGTACACAGTTTGTTTGAGAACATGGTGTACGATTTAAGCAAAGGAAGATAAAGACTGTTGTAACAGAAGGCCTAAAACATACCCTACACAAGAAAGGAAACATTGCGAACAATCATCGATCAGTTTTCTTTTTCAGGTCAACTACTGGGCATTAAGCAGAAAATATTGGCGAGCTTGTTTAAGATAGCTTCCTGAACAACAACACATGTTGTTTAATGGCACAGACATGAAGATAATTATCATGCCCTTGAGTAATAATGTTTGCTACCAGCACAGGAACACATGACTGCATGTTAAGTATGTCCATTGGAAACACACTTTCAATGCATTGGCCAAGCATTCATAGCTGTGTATTGGTGTGGAATATGATTCTAGTGTCATCTTTACCTTTCATTTTAATCTTCACCCAGTTTCATATTGAAACACTCTTCAAACCCATCAAAAACATAATATAAAATACTGGACTACATGATGTTCTTTACAGAAACTTTAAGGTAAAAGGTTTAGTCCAGTTAACACAAATGTGTATGTTCTGCAAGAACATGTAAAATGTACGTTGTGAAATGTACGTTTTTGGGTAATATTCAGAACCAGTTATATTTATTACAGAAGTTTTAAAAATGGATGAACCAAACTTTTATTGAATTGTTCCCAGAAATCACAGTGATTTGGAGTGGATAGAGGGAAGTATGTTTTTAGCATCTTAAACAACAGTCACAAGCACTGTTGGTCACTGGTTTTGTTAACCAGGTGGCACTTTTTCAAAATTTCAGTGTTCTTGGAGGTGAAATGTGCAGTTGTTTTAAAGTTCACAATTCAATTCCAGTTTAATGTGCAGAGACAACTATGTGGAAGCCACTGGTAGTCTGACATCTGAAATACGTAAATAATGTAGTGGTTTCACAACACTACAGGTTGAAAATTCCTGATAAGCCCTACACAGCCACAAGGACTCAACCTCAATGTCAATTTGGAGCTGTTTGTCCCAACAACGCTAACATTATTAGTTAGTGTAATGGAGAGAATCCTGTTTGGAAATAATCAATTTCTTCACTTCTGTTTTTGCTGGTGGCTAGAAATGACAAAACTTGTTGTTATATTATTTTTAGCAATAAAGTATAAATCAGGTCAAGTGGCAGGTACATTTAAAAAAAATCTCAGCTTCACCACAGAAGTAGACTAAGTGAAAAATATCTAAGAAAACATTTTAAATGATAAAATCCTGTGCAGTATATCCAGTACATATTTATATGTATGTATCAGGAAGAAGTTTATTGGTGCTGGCACTTGGGTAGCTATTGCCTGTCTGTCAGGCCACGCCATGTAAATTAATTGATACAGTCACCTGAGATGGTTTTCATCTTTTTAAACGTTTAATATTATAGATTCAACAATAGGTGGTTCATTTATTTGTACCTCTGTTCATCTATTGGGGGCAGTTGTGGCCTTCCGGTTAGTGAGTGGGGCTTGTAATCAGAAGGTTGCTGGTTCGATTCCAGTGCTGGCAGGTAGCAACTGAAGTGCCCTTGAGCAAGGCCCCTAAGAGCTGTGGTAAGAGCTGTGCAGGCTAGCAGAAACATTTTCGGCTAAAACATCAGGTTATGCTACTTAAGCACTTTGAGCAGTTTGATTAGGATCAAGGCTTTACAATTTTAAAAACTTTCCTCAAAAGTCTATGGAGACAATAAATGGGAAAAAAACTTTCAGAACAAAGACCACTGAAAAAGTGGATGGTCACTGTTATGTATCACTGTACTGATAACAAAAATGGCTGAGGTTGTAAGAACAGTGAATTCTCACGTTTATGACAAAGCATCCAGCACTGAGACACTGAACAATTGTAGTCCCAGAGGAACATTACATACACAAACAGAAGTTATTATTCCTATATATATATATATATATATATATATAAAATTTTATATATATATATATATATATATATATATATATATATATATATATAAAATTGCTTGGGGTTTGCACAGTACAATTTTAAGTGAAACCCTGTCAGACAGCATTGTGTAGTTGTTTCCTCACAGATGCTCCTAAGGTGTAAGAATGGTTAAGGCTGTTGCAGTATGCTGAGGAACTCAGCATCTAAAAATACTCCAGCAACCAGCAGGTGCATTTCAGCAGCACTATCATCACAGCAGCACAAACAGCACAGATCTGTTTCTGTGTTTGAGAAAAACATTGTGTAACTAGGCAGAGACTAGAATGAAACCAATGTACAAACTGAATTTTTGAACTTGAATTTTGTAACATTAGCCACACTAGATGAAATTCACTAGCCGACCATATTTTGCTTTATTTTATTAAAATATATTCGTTACAATATATTTCATACCTGCAAGTATGAAATTGTTTCGTATTACTTTTGTATATTTACGCAAACAGCACAAGACATCAGCTCTTTTCCAAAAGCTATTCTATTCTATAATGCCTTAGCTAACATCCTGATTATCATGGAAGCTCATAAGGAAACTTCACACACCAACAAATATTCCACAAGTGGAAACTCCCAACTTTTTTTTCAAACTAAGTTTGAAGTTAGCATGTTGCTAAGCTACTTGTGATATACCAATAACAACGTAGATGCAAACAATGGGTAAAATATCAGTATATAAAAACTTTTTTTATCAATAGTACTATACAATCAGTACAAGAGTCTCACTTTTACATTGAGTAAGCCACAAAGTGGACCAGTCTTAAGCCATAATAAAGTCTGCATAATGATACACAAATAATACTATTTCCATATTCCCATATTAAACAGTCCTTGGCTATGAGAATGATGGTACCACCAGTAAAGTAGCTCTGTAGTTTTACAGAGTTTTACAAAACATGAAGCTAAACTGTCAAAAAAATAACAACATTGAAAAAAGTGTTGTGAAAATAAAATACGTGACAGGGTGCCCAAACATTCTGACCCTGCAACTGTATGACATATTGAACAAATAGATATACAAATAGGTATCTTCTCTGACTGTCTATCAAAAAAAGAGGTGGTTAAATAGATCGTAGATGTCCAATACAAACCAGTTTAGCAAAGATGCAACTTTCAGATGCAACTTTCAGCAAAATTTCAGAATAAAATGTTATCATTTGCACGTTTCTAAGTCTTACTCATGTAAACATTCAAGCAATTATAAACCATTCAAAAGAGAACTTAATTTGGTACTTGCAAGATGCTTTCTGTGTGCACGTATGAAACAGCATATGAGTCTTTATCTCCCTGCACTTGACCAGGCACATACACACAAATTATCTCAAGTATCACTCCTGCCAAGTATTCTTGTAAACACAGTGCTAGTCTTTACTGGTAAATTACTGGCAAATTACAGTTACAAGATAATGTGTGACCCTTTAAAAAATTACCACTATTATCAGTCATGGCAATTTACCTGGCAAGAGAAGTTGTAATAGTAAGTAAGTAATTTACCAGTAGGGTGCCGTATGTGAACGCAGAACATGATTACCGGTAAACTCATAGAAAGCTAACACCATTGTTTGTGTGAACGGCACATTTGTGTATTTACCAGTAAAGTCGTTCTGGTAATTTGCTGGATAATAACCAATATTACTGTGTGAAAGGGGTCTTAAGTCTTTGGTGAGCATCAGTTGAGAAAGACCTTAGATATGTATCATTATACTGGATCTGTGCAGTCGGTCTTAAAGTGACAGTGGCCTTGTATACCTGTTGCTGTTCAACTTTTGTAGTTGGTACAACAATAAAATTTCATTTATTATTAATTTGATTACTTAGTTTCAGTACCCAAGTAAGACCATTAGACCTAACTTTTTCTGTAACTGTGTTATTTTTTATTTATATGTGCTTGTAATTTCTTTTAATCAAGAGGGAAGCATAAAGCCAAACAGACTGTACAGTTGCAGCTGGCTGAAGCAGGCATGATAAAACAGGACTCACCTTGCAGTGCAGTGTTGCTACTGTGATGGGCAGGTTTGGGAGGGGGAACAGGAGGCTGTTTTGGGGAAACAGGGGCCAGGGGGGTGGAGTGGGCGGGGACAGTAGGGGTCAGAGGGGTGGAGTGGGCGGGGACAGTGGGCTGGGTGTTATGGACTCCTGCTGTTACTGGGGGGATGGGATTGCTGTGAGAATCATTTATGTTTAAAGACACAGTCCGGGGCGGAGGCTTAGCAACAGAAGAGGATGATGACGAAGATGATGATGAAGAGGAAGATGAGAATGGGGCTTGAGCAGGCTCGGTGAAGGAGCAAGCAGCCATGAGCCATTTTGGTGGGAGGATGGCCTGTTTAGTAGGTGGCTGTGACTCTCTAGTGGAGGTATTTCCAGATTTGGGCCCTGGGCTGGGGTCAGGAGCAAACCACACACCTACTGATCCTAGCAGACACATGCAGACGCGAAATGACAAAACACACACGAGTATATCAGGCATAAGCAAATAGTGTAAATAGTATGTGTATGGGCGCTTAAAAGACTGAGATGTATGGGCACTCAAAACTGGAGATTTGTGGCTTTTAGTCCATCTATATAGCAGTGTGCACATAAATGAAATAAACCAAATATTAATTTTTAAAAATCTTGCAGATTTCGGCAGAAAGCTCCATGGATTTCCATGGAAATAATAATTGGTTCAGTAAACAAATTAATTAAAATTAGATACAATTGTCTGAGATCTTTTTAACACATTTAAAACTATTCTACAGAATTCCCCAGATTTTTCCAAAAATTCAATGCAGAACACATTTACACATTTAAATTACCTGTCTGTGCTCTCAGTTCATCCATGGTGGGTATGTATCGTGGCAGCGTGCTGCTCTGGATGGCTTCAGAAACTGGACGAACCTTCAGTTCAATGTCAGACATGCTCTTCTGAAGACTAGGCCGCATATCCATCTCTGACTGAGGCCGGACTACTTTCCTATCAGACATCTGTTTACCAGATTCTGTCATTTTGATGTCTTTTCTGTCCTTTTTCTCACGTCTTTCCTGTTCCTCTTTTTTTTCTCTGTCTTCTCTTTTTTTCTGTTCCTCTCTCCTTTCACGTTCCTCATGTCTTTCCCGACCCTCTCTTCTTTCCCTGTCATCTTTGTGTTCTCGATCATCTCTCTCCAGCACATTTTGTCTTTCATGATCCTCTTTCATGTCTCTCAGCTGTTTTCTGTCCCAGTTTTCTCTCCAGTCCTTCTCACACTTTTCTGGACCATTCCTTTTCTCTCTTTCCCATTCATCACGCTCGCCTCTTCCGTGCCTGTCATCCTTATCCAGCTGTAGATCTGTCCTCTCCTGTCTGTTTCTGTCTTCTCTGCATCCTTTCCTGTCATCTTTTCTGTCACATCGATCTTTTTCCTTACTTCCTTTCTCCGCTCGTTCATTCTTTCGATATCTTCTCTCATCTGGTCTGTGTCTGTCTTTTGGTAACAAACCTGCTTGTTTCTCCCCATCTGACTCTAGACGACCACAACGGTCCACATTGGGCAGTAACCGGGTTCGAGCATCCACATCCAAAGGCTGTCGGTTCCGGCTAACATCAGAAGGCACTCGGCTGCGTCGCTCCGGTTCGAGTACAAGGCTGTTTCTTTGTTCTTCTGCTGGTGGCCTTGATGGTCCCTTGACACCCAATGGCATGTCTAACTTGTGGTCTGCAGGCATTTGAATGGTGTGACCATTCTTAGCCAGAGTAGCTTTTGAGTGATTCACATTGTTACTCTCTAAAACAAACATAGATAATGAATTATAAGACAGAAAAACACAGAACAACAAAATTCTAAACCATATGTTATATGGCACTGAATACTATAAAAAAATATAGAAAAGTATAAAATGAAGCAATGCCTAAAAAATTAGGGCTGTCAAAATTAATATCATTTGATCCTATGATCAGACGCGTTCAACTCCACATCCTCCGTTCTTGGGGAACCGATGGGCGCAACGTGCAAGAATCCACATGTAAGATGCTTGCACGTTACCTGTTTTTGATCCTGCCATTAACATGCTTGTCTCAATGTTTAAGACATGTGAGTTTAAGTGTGGAAATACGTATAAATAGGTCTACTTATGAAGTTGTATCAATCATCACATAAAAATATCAATACCAATCTTTTAATCTTTTAACTATTAAGGTTTAGGGCTGTCCCCTACCAGTCGACTAGTCATTAGTTAAAGAGAAAAGGCTTAGTCAAATAAATTTTAATTAACCTATTAGTCGCAGAAAAAAAAGACTGCAAAGTCATGCAGTCTGTGATGGACAGATATTTGGTAATTATGAAATCAAAGGACATCAAGTGTTTATTTCGAGAAGGTAATAGATGACCCATAAAGGTGACATGCAAATTGTGCAGGCAATGTTTGCTTAAAATTCATATGCCTCAAACATCACTTATTATTTGAAATGTAATGCATCTAAAGTTAAGTTACTACTCACAGGGTCCTTGCACTAGATAAATGTGCGCTATTATGAGCATATTAAAGTTTGTCAAAGGGTGGAAGTGTGGACATGGTGGCCACAAAAGACCCTATGATAGGCTTTTCAGCACCTGCACTGGATCCCTTCCACATCCATGGCATCAGCACACATCTTCACAAAGGCCGGTGTACCGGCTTCATTGTGAGTAGGACACAGAGCTCACTTTTCCTGACACTGCAGACAAACTCCTAAAACTTTCCTTAAACACTTAATGTGGCATAATCCATTAAGATCAAATGACAAGTTATGATACACCTTATTAATAAAGCGTACTATGTACAGAGATGCTAAAGAGCCCAGAATATGAATGAAAACCGCTAAATGGCATGTTATGCATTTCAGAATGTCCGGTGTTCATTTATCATATAAGACTGAGAACAGAGGAAACAACAGTGATGCGAGTTAGATAATTATTTGCATTGATGTAGTGTTGTTTTATCTTTTAATTATTCTTGTTTATATAATGTATAGGCTTTGAACTTTGTTTGCATTCTCACATTCATACTCATTTTACTGGTGTCACGTGGTTTACATGTGTGTTAAATTTATATTTTAAAGGCTCATTATTATAGCTTAGTATTCTCTGTAATGTTATATGTAGCATTGCTAAATAACAATAAATAACAATTTTCATTGTTATTTATTCTTTCTCATACCTGAAACTCAAACCATTATCTAATACCCCCCTGCCCAAAACATATTTACATAATTAAATTAATTATGTAATTTAGCTTAACTGAATGACTACCAGTTGATTAGGAAAATCCTTAGTCATGGATAGCCCTATTAAAGTTATTACTTATTTACCATGAAAATAAATGTGCAAAATAAACTTCAAAGCTGTTGACAAGGTGCTGATTGGACTCTATAATAAAAGCAGTAGGTCTCGAGCCGCTGTTGATCTGATTCAACAGAATAACTATGCAACTGTAAATACTGGACCTCTAAAGTGTTCACCATCTGCTAACAATTTTTTTCTTTGAGATTGACTTTTTCAAGCTGCAGGTTTTTGGTAGGGTGGAGGTTGTCACATTGTCTGAGTTTGATCTATTACAGAAACATTCAGCTTTAAATAACTGTCCCCACTGGGTTGCCATACCATTCTTTGGGATGTCCTTAAGTAACCCTCTCTCTATCAGCTCCTCCTTCGGCTTCCTGACCGACAGCTTCCTTTCCAGCACTGATCATTCAGAAAAAAGGCAGTCACACATTATATTACAGTATGGGGTCAGTTCCCTTAGAATTGTGTAATCATCTTAAACTCTTTGATCAAAATATTTGACTTTCTCTAGAAACTTTTAAGAGCTGACCAAAAATTTAAAAACTAAAGCTTATAAAAAAAAAAGTTAAACTGAAAATTGAGATATTCTTCAAATATTACAATTTAAAGCTAAGATCAAAATCACTATCTACAAATAATCAAAATTAGATTTACAGCTCTGACAGTGTAGTCCTATTGTCTGGAACATGCTTATGTTGCTTTGAGCTTATTGTACCTTCTGAGGTTTCCTTGAACTTATCACTGCTTCTTTTCTTCCTCCACTTCCAGGGCTTGAAGATCTTGCCCAGGTTGGGAAATTTTCCCTTGCCCTTTGTCGAAGGTATTCCTCCTCCTTGTAGTGCCCCAACACTGTCTTGCAAACTATGATCAAATTCATCATCTACAGAGAAGAATGAGATGGAAAGACAGGAAAAATGTGGGTGGAAACATAATGTGGATACTGAAATTACCCTTATTCAAAATTGGATTTAAAAATCATCATAGTTTTTCCTAAATCAAAAAGGGTCTTAAGTAATAACATATATACTGAAAACCTCTTCTAATCTGTAATATAATTATTTGTTTTGCATTCAACATGAGTTTTTTTCCTATTCAAACATACAAATTTTCAATTGTTAATTTTAATTTTGTGTTACTTAAGAAAGCAAAATAAGTATGTAATAAATACCTTAATACCTTATTTATATTGGATTATTTCAAATATTTTAACTATAATAGGGAACTTTATTCATAATACTTACCATGTTATGACTGGGCTTTTAATCTCCCTTTCATCACATTCTTGATTATTTAATTTTTAAGAACATGAAAATAATTTATTTTTAAATAATGTTTTAATAAATATTTTTTATAAATAATTTTTAATAAATAATTTTATTTTAAAACATTAAATGCACAATTTAGTATATGTTTTGGCTGCCTACTTTTCTCTGTATTTGGTTTACATGGTTACCAATTATGTTGAAACAACTTTTTTTTGAAGACCTGCTTCAGGTTCAATAAAATTAAAGGGTTAGTTTATCCAAAAATGAAAACTTTGATTTTTTTTAAATGTTCATTGTTTACTCACCATTGTCATTTAAAACCCCTACGACTTTCTTATTCCTTTGGAGGCAAAACATAGACTTCATTTTTTGCTCAGTGTGGATTGTGTTAGCTGTATGTTAGCATGACAGACTGTCAAGATAACCTATGACACTCATTATGAAAATACGCCGATTTGAAATGCGTCAATGCGCCACACTGTTATCCTCAATGATGCCGGGTCTGGCTTCTGCCAAATGAGACTTTATCCCAAAACATTTAACATAGTTATCAAAAGTCTGCATATTCTTAAAATATAAACCTAACAAAATGGTGTTCTGAATGTATTGTGGCTCTACAATCTCAATACAACAAAATAGCAGCATTTGGACCATTTTTTGTTGGACTGTTGGTTATTAGCCAGTGCCTGGCATAAGTTTAAAGATGGAGCCTATGGAGCTGTATAAACAATGTAGATTTACATTAACATTGCTCTAAGTCGGTATAAGAAACATTTTGTGAATAAATAATACAAGTTGCAAGAGCACCTAACCTCTGATTGCTCCCCAGGTGCAGCAGTGCTGCCCATTGCTCCGGGTGTTCACAACTTGCAGCGTGTGTTCACTCATCACCAGTGATGGACTGGTGATCTGACACTGACATATCTTTCACTTCTCTGACTTCTCATTTTTGTGTATGCATATGCCCAAATATGGCACATAACAACACCCCATTTTTGATGTAAAAGATTAAAATGTCAAATTCCTATCAACTCTTCAGACTTAATCTCTATCACACATTTCTGCTAAGAAATAAGGTTTGGCGGGCTCCTATTGGTTTTTCGGTTTGACAGTTGACAGTCATAGGTGAAGCCACACTGCAGGAAAGTGTCTCAAATGTTCTGACACTGCCAGAATTTCAGCAGAGGAAAGTTTGATCATAACAGCCATTAATCGGCTGTCAATAAATGTCAAACCAGTGACTACAGATTTTAGCCTAGGATTATAGGAATCTTATAGGATTTTCAAATTCTCTTTTGATCAGTCCAAAGTGCAGTTGTTACTCACCTGTTATGCAGAGTGGGTTTCGGCTTACAGTCTGAGTACTCATTCCCTGCCCCATACTCCTGCCCTGCACCTCTAAATCCTGTCTTCCTCTTACTCTGCCTGTCCCGGGGCACGTGGCAGGGAGGGCCAAACACAGTTACACTATTCTCAACAAGCAGGTACTCTTGCTGTGTAACTTTAGATGGTCGGGTTCATATTAATCAACAGGTTCAGATTACAACAGGTTAAAACATCTGCCCTGCAAAACTCAGAAGTAAAGGCATACAGATTTCTGCAGAATTTGAATGCCTTTTCACAGAGTTTGATGATGACATTTAAATTTCTGCTTTAATAAGTACAGCAAATCAAGATGTTTACAACATAACTACACAACCTTTTCTGAACTGGCTTTAGCAAAATACCCAGTGTTGTTATGAGATCTAGTTTTTTGTATTTTGTGCTTTGTATTTTGTGCTTTTTTGTAAAGCAATTTCAAACTTCACCACAAAACACATACGACTCCATTCTCTCAACTAGATTACATTTTGGGTGCTTAGGAATTGCAGGCATTCACTGCATAGCAGTGCATTATAGCCAGCAATGCTAAATAAAGCAAAATTAGAATAGCATTTTTACTTTGAAATAGTTTTTGCAGATTGAGTATTAGAATATTCCACTAGTTGTGCATGCCTCTAATACTCACAGCTTTGTTTAACACAAAGCTGCATACTTTCTTCAAGATCAGGGAAGAAAATGTAAAAATGATTACAAATTCCATATGGTCTTGGTAATCACTACTATTAACTAATATGAACATGGATGTTATTATTATTGTTTTAACTGGTACCACTAAATACATTATCAATGCAAGATCATCACTCCCTTTAGCCTTTCATTATTCAGACTGTATAACAAGAAAGTGTTGTTTTCTGAATTAAATTCTGTTACAAGCCACTGATACACAGCCAAATGTAGCTCCCCCTAAACCCACATTTTAACCTATGTAAGTATGTCTGGGGGAAGGAGGTTTCCACACAGAATATCTGGTCCATGTTATCAGTTTGTGTAGGGGGTCTGGGATAAAAGAGCCAGAGCTTTGAGACAGGGGAGGACAAAAAGCAAAGCTAAAGCTGTCTGTGTCCAGTGCCAGTCAGAACCATGCTTTCCATTGTTATACACACACACACACACACACACACACACACACACACATGCCCAGCAATCAAGCCTTTATTTCACCCAAGAGCTGTTTAGCAGATCTGCCAAGTAAGCCACTAACAGACAGAAATAGGATAAAAGTCTATAACTAAAAGTCAACAGTTTGCACAGCACACAGCAGACAACATGATTATGTCAGGGAATTGAGTTAATAGTTTGAGGAAAAAGTTGAGAAATTTCTTTAAAAAAACAGGATGGATTAATTCTTTGTAATTCATCTTGAGGATTTTTTTTTTAAATGAGGGAGCTCAGCTGGCAGATTGTTGCTAGAAACATAATGCCACAGGTTCTCATCTCAGGAAATAGAAATGTGCAAATTATAAATTTCGGTCAACTAACAAACCCAGTCTAGTTAAAATAAATCTATCTAGTTAAAAGTTACCTAGTTAAAAATTTGGGTATACTGCTTTCCTGTTTTTGTCAGTTTTTAATACTGACTTGGTATTACTTTAAGGAATAAGGAACTTTAAGGCTAAGGAATTAGAGAGACAAAACATTTGTTTCTAGGACTTATAAGTCAAACGTTATGAACATAAATATGAGTGAAACTTTGAACTGTTGGTGGTGCTTCAGGGAGACATTTCAGTTTGGTAACCAAAACCAAATTTGCTTTGGTTATATTTCAAACAGTCCTGTAACTGTGTGCCAAATTTCATAACTATTTACCATACTGTTCTATGGGCTGCCATGGATTTAAGAGCCGAAGAAGAAAAATAAACCACTATTGGATAAAATAGGGGTCTTCACCCCTTTGGGGCTTGATCTCTAATAATAACAACAAATATTGAGCTTCCTACATCAGGCAGCACAGGGAAGAAGTTTTGTCTAGAGAACACAATCTGTTTAAAAATGGCCATGCACATTCATGCATCATAAGCTTCTTCCATACTGTTTATTTCATGGCAACAACAAAAAAATCTGACAACACACAGAAAAGTATAGCCTGTTCTGCATGCTATGTTGCAGACAGGTGTCTAGTAAATCCAGTTACATCCATGTCATTTGCTTTAAGGCATGTGGCCTATGGATATATTGGCTATTCTACAGCTTTGAATGTGGCTTATCTACTATTGCATTTGACAGAAATATTCTTTTCTTTGGTTTACATCTTTTAAGTTTCTAATTAAAGAAAAAAATCAATTACCCTAAAAGGGTCATGACATTTTTTTTATTTGGTTCCCTGAGGTGTAATTACAATATTACCAAAGTTTTTTTACCCTAAAAAAAGTAAAAATTAATTTATGCCCTTTTCCACCCTGTTTTTAATCTTTAATAAAGTCAGATTTGAGTGTTTCCTTTAAAAACCTTTGAGCGTCATCACTGTGTTTGACTGGCTAACATCGTATCCAAAGTATTATCTTCAGCCTGTTGCATAATATCATAGTGGATTAATCCCCCAAAAAATAGGATGCTGTGGTAATGTTGTTCTGTCAGGAGATGACTGTTTCTGCTTCTCTGTGATTGAATGACCCTGGATAGAGCCAACGATGCAATGATGTAAAAGTAGGTGTTGTTATCTTGCTCTGGGGCAGGTCATATAAAAATTATTCTACCTAGTGACATTACAAATCCAGCCTTTTTGCATTCATTTTTTTTCATAAAGCTTTTGTTATTGATAAGCAGGACATTTTAAGCTATGAAACTCGTCATGTCATGACCTGTTTAATTTGCAAAGTATTAGGTACTCTGCAAAACGGGTACTAGGAAATGGTTAGGAAATATATCAGTTAAGCTACATTTGTGATACACATTCACCGCTCACTTCATTATCAATATTTCTTCTTTTTGGACCATTCTCTGTAAACCCTAGAAATAATGTTAAAATCCTAAAAAAAAACTAAAATACTCAAACCAGCCTCTCTGTCACCAACAACCATGCCATGTTCAAAGTCACTTCACTCTTAATCATGTCTGCATTTAGTTGCTGCCATGTGATTGGCTGATATTTGTCAGGTAACTAGACATGTGAGTGTATACCAATATGGGGATAAAAACTGATTAATACTGTGACATAAGTTTTTATAAGCCTTTGTTCATATGACATACACCTACTACATAAATGTTAACTCTGAATTTGTTTGGCTATTGTATCATACATCCATGTGAGGCTTTAAAGACATTTACTAGACACCAGCAAAAAGACTGATTCTGCTGTGTGTTCACAATATTAAGTCTAGTGTCTGCTTACTCAGCAGACACTATAAGGGGCAGTATACTAAAAACTGAAATCCTACCTGAGGTAGCCTCCTCTTCTACAGAGTTAGTTACTTTGTACATAAAAGTAAAATTCCACAGTGAAAAGCAAAGTTACATAGAGGCAAAAAAAGGTGTTGAGTTTCACTTGTGGGTGTGTCGACTGGTCAAAGTGCAATCACATATCTTGCTTAACAGATAACACAACTATGCATCACATGGCCAACCTTCTTTATGAGGTTAGCATTCCTTATATAAGGTCAGTAATATTATAAATAACAAGGACTAATCATCTAATTTTTAATAGAGAAAAATAAAATCTTCTGCTAGGAAGTGCAGCTGTTGTTTTACTAAAAGAAAAGACGACTGATATTGGGCACACATATGTTTATGAAACAGAAACATAAATATACAAATAAACATGATTTGAGATAATGTCAGAATGCTTTCATCCGTTTATATTTTAACTAAAAATGGTCTGACGAGTTAAAACTGCCTTATTTCTAGGACTCGGTTACAAGTTACAAACAGATATTGCTAATCAGCCACATGTTGTCACTTTAAAAGTGTTCTGGGTATATAGCCTTATGTTTAAAAACTCATCAAGCACTTTGTATATGTAACACTTATTTATTTTGCGCTGAAGATTGCAATGTTTTTATATTTAAAATTGCAGTGAATAATAAGTAAGCGTTAGTGCTGATGAATATTAATAAATAAATGTTGCATTATGGTGCACATGCAAATGTAATAAATGATTTATATTATCCTCAATAATAATATTGAGAAATATGTAATATGTACATATTATTAGTATAAATAGTAGTATAAATATATAGTATGCTCCATGCTTAACACTAGTCCTGACTCTTCTTTGGTGCGCCACCATTTTGGTTTGGCAGTGGCTCCGGAAATTTGATCTAAAAATTTTTACCTCTTTTTTTTTTGCCTTTAGATAAATCTGTGTAATTGATACTTTGTTATTATTGTTATTACTTTGTTAAGATCAAATTGATAATGTAACTGACAAGATATATTTACTTGACAAATAAATAGTTGATGCTTGATATCATCCTTAGTTGCTCTAAGATTATTTATTCAATGCAGTTCACATACTGTAGGAGCCAAATAATGCTGGCATTTTATTGGCAAGCATGGGGCAACTTATTTCCCAGTGCTGGCCATTAACCTGATTAAATTTAAAAAAACAAATATTTGGCCTTTAGTTAAGTTGTTATATAGTTAACTATAGGAACTAGACTACCATGACAACAGTATGATCCACAGCAGAAGTAGGGAAGTAAACTACTGTACTACTGTGAACTACTGAAACTACTGTTTGTCTACATTCTCACATGAAGAGAAGTACGGGTCAAGACTTCCATCAAATAATGTGTTATATTTTAGTTTTTTATAACCTGTTTGTAAGGCATCATAACACTTGGAGTTGGAGGCTGTGGATTACAACTCAAAATGCTGTAAATAATGTTCAGTTTCTTCCACAGACTGATCGTTTTGCTTCATAAGACCTCAATATATCAACAAGAACCGCAGGTATTAATTTTGTGTCACCTGTATCTGCTTTTTTGAATGTTAAAGATACAGCACCCATGGACTTGCACATGAATCTAATGACTATAGTTTTCTCTAAACATCTTCTTTACTGTTCTACATCTTGAATGGCCTGAGGGTTAACTAAATTTACAGTAAATTTCCTTTTTGTGTGAAATATCCCTTTAAAATCTCTCTTACCTTGGTTTTCCATTCCTGTGTCCAGAAGACAGCAGCAACTGAGAAGATCCTAAAGAATTAAAAGAGGCATGGCTGTTTAAAAATCATAAGCATATTTATATAAATACAATTACTAGAAGAACCGTTGAATAAATTTAACATGCAAGGTACAATGCCAAATTACTTTTGTTATTATCAAAATATAAGCCTAATGTAAAACAGAGGTTTAATCTCTCCCTGATAATGAACAGTTGGCTGTACACTATTCTTAACAAATAAAATAACCTTAATAACCCATGAAATACTGATAAGTTCAAATTATTTTACAACATAGTAAGACAAGTACTTAAAAAGAATAAGAGATATGAATCAAGCATAGTTCTGAAACTAGTCACAATAAAGTTATATTTACAAAATATTTAATCTTGCAATTAACCAATGAGAATCAAGTATTACAAAGAGCCATGTAATAACTGAAAAATAAAAAATATATAAGAAAAAACATTATAAAGCAGATTTTAAAAAAATCTAGAAGTCTTGCATTCAGGAAAATAAAGTTGAAGAATATACATAATGCATCAAAACCCGATTTTAAATAATTAAATGTATAATTATATTTATAAAAGACACAGCTTCTCTGCATTCAGTCCTTCAAATGCATGGCTTTTAACACCATTGCTATGCAGATGATACAAAACTTTTTCTTATCATGCCAACCAGCTGACCCCACCATCTTTGCTCCGATCTCTACTTGCCTTTTAGACAGCTCAGCGTGGATGAAGGAACGGCATCTTCATCTTAATCTCAGCTAAATGAAACTCCTGATAATCCCGACCAACCCAACATTATTACACAACTTCACAGTTCAACTTGGATTATCAATGCAGCAGCACATCTGGTCTTTAGTCAACCAAATAGAGCCCACATCACACCCCTCCTGATCTCACTCCAGTGGTTACCCATAGCCACCCTTATTCAATTTAAATCTCTGACTGTCTGATTGTTCCCCCACAAAAAGGTACCAGATCGTTCTCTAAGACGTTCACCTATTCTGGTCATGCAGTATGTCTCTGCGGGCTCACCTATTATGCATATAAATGCATAATAACAGAACACCTATTCTGTTATTATATTTACAATATTTATATATTGTAAATATAATACATTTACAATATACATTATATGCACATAGACATGTTGTAGTGTACTTAAAAGTATGTACAGATATACATATGTAACAATTTACATTTGTACACACAATATGTGCATTTACATATGTGTATATATACACACACATACATACATACATACATACACACACACACACACAGTAAATATATTATGTAAAGTGTACATACAAGACCAATGAACAGGAACTCGTAATAAAATCTTGTTATGTGATGTGTAAAGTAGTTAAAGTGCAGTGTATGGATAAGTGCAGTGTATGAAGAAAACACACCTGTTTCACAGACACCTGACTAATCCCTAACACTCTGTTCAACTTAAAAAAAAAAAAAAAACCTTCTACTGTTCATCCTGTCTCTAGAATCAGACACGATTCCCACATGTAAATGTAGCTTTGTAGCCTTGGCTTGTTGATTCTTAGGGCAAAATGTTAAATGCTCTCTCTCTCTTTGTAAATCGCTTTGGATTAAAGCGTCTGCTAGATTAATAAATGTAAATGTAACCTGTCCTACACATTTTCTGCCACCTTCCCTTCTGAGACTACAGAAAATAGCCATGACAGGAAATATAGGCACTCATTAGTGTAATTTTGTGGTAAAGTTATCCTAACCATGTTATGGAACAGTCTGTTTAGTCAGCTTTCCCCGTTTAGTATGTGTCTTATGTCAAATACTTTTAATAATTTTAATTAATTCAAACAAACAGAATTATGAAATGCTATAGACTGCTACCAATAAAATGTTATCAGCATTAACAAAAGCCATCTTTACACTGCAGAAGCTGCATCTGATATGACATTTATTTACACAGAAACTTTAATGCTGCTCAAGAAATGTATTTACAAAACATGTTATTAAAAAAAGTTATTAAAAGCATGTTATGAGAAATGTCATTTTAAATGCATAAAGTATATAAATGATGAAAACGACCAAAAATTTTAAAGCTAATGGCTCTGTAATGTATTAAATGACTTTTGTCAGTCACATTAATTTTCTATTATGTTAATGCAAATAAAGATCTGTTTTAACCTGGTTAGAGTGCAGAGATAAAGCCTCCTGTAATCTCCCTTCTAGCAACACACTTCATTAACAAATTATTTTAGGGTAACCAGCAATTATAGACAATTGACTTAAGCCTGAATTTAAAGAATATTATCACATAAATACGATGTAACCACTATAAATTAAACAAACATAATTATGTTGGCTTGACAAAATGTTATTGTATTTAAGATTATTATTAGTGGTGCTTGCAAAGCATTACTATTACTCTCAAAACTGTAAAGCCATTCGCTAGCAACCATTTAGAGCGCCCTAGCAACCAACATGAATTAGTCATATTTTAGCCGTATCTTTGGTTAACGATTAATTGTCTAATAACCAAGTGAGATTATGGTGATTAATTGTGTTTTACAGCTTTAACAATTAATATGATTACAATTTTTGTGTACTTTATTAAATAAGTGTTGTGACTGATATATGAGATATATTAGAACAGTGTTGTCTGCCTCTGGATGCAGCAAAGTTTGGAATTACTTTACAAAGCTAATACAACTCATATGATGGGAAAATGTCATTTGAATGTAATAGAAAGTGGAGAGCAAGGATTGTGAATGAAGGGGTATTGCTGATACTACAGATTCCAATTGTCTTCTAAGGGTGTGCAATAATTGTGGTTATCTGAAATAATTGCACTTGTATCAAATAATTGTGATCAGATGATTTTTTTATAGTTGTGACAGCCCTTCTTATAGAGACGTAAGAATTGGCTCTTTTGATTCAGACTAGGGGTGTAAATCAGACTCATCTCCTCATGATACCATATTATATTGATTCTCTCATCCAGCAATGCAGATACTTTGAAATTGATTAGGATTTGATTCATTCGGGGGTATAGTGATTGATTTTTTGATATATAGATATTATGTGCCCAGTTTACACAGCCAGTTACATTTTTATTCTCACAAAACTCACAAATGCAACAAAAATACATAACATGAATGTTTAATTAAACTCTTTAAAATAAACTGCACATCCAGTATCCCAATTGGGACATTTACAACAGAAAAATACACTTTAGTTTATATTTTTTAAATGCCAAAAAAAAAACATAATGGGCACATGATTTGAGATGACAGTGACAGTATTTCATCAGCCAAAGTTATTTCTTCAATTCCATGTTTTCGTTTTAAATGCACTGACAAGTTTGTCATATTTTCCAGAGTATTTTAGCTGCAAAGCTTACAAATAGGTTAACGCTTACAAATTACAAATTTTCTTTGTCTGCCCATTTATTTTCCCAAATACAAAATATTTTTAAACCCACGATTTGCGTCCAACAGCAGACACAAAATCTATGTCTGTCGTTTAATTACTGCCACCGCTTTGTTGCATCGTAATCTTAAGCACAGGCAGAAAGAACAGTGAGGAAATAATACGCGCTCTGCCAAAAATCCGTAGCGGACGTCATGTTACGTGAAGATGCACTAAGTGTCAAAATAAAAGTACTTATATAAAAGTACAGGTAAAATATAGGTATGTACTATATAAAAGTGGCAATATTTTACGTGTGGCACCGATGCATTGTATCGTTAGACATTTGAATGATACATACTGAAGTATTGTTACACCTCTAATTTAGACACACATCTGTTTTACCCGGTTAACAGCCAAGCTACACCCCAGCAACAATTTACTGTACCCTTGCAACCACATAATATAATGAATATCTTAGCATTAGAACATTGTAGATACATGTCAGTGGGCTTTATGTATTGTCCTGGCAACTTCCTAGCTACAAAACAAATACAGCCTATTGGTCAGGTTGTACAGCTGATTTACATTCTGTGATAATGTATGCAAGTATTATAATAAAGCATTAACGTAATTACAGTCAATGCTTTATTGGGGTCAACCACTAGGGAAAAATGTTGCTAATTTGCTGCATTAAAATGTATGAAGTGTTTTTATGAACAATTTTAAAAAGGAATTGCTAATTGCATTTACAATTGTGTTTTCTATTTGTGGGTATAAAAGTTAAAATACATAAAATAAATATAAAATGTATAAATAGGTATAAAATGGGTATAAAATGTAAATTGTTTGCATTTTCGTTTTCACTAACGTACAATGTCTGCCAAATTCAGAATTAAAATGACAAGTCCATTTGCAATTTTAATGCAATTTGCAATTCCTTTTTAAAATGTCCGCAAAAATGCTCCATAAAAATTAGACGCTGCAATTCAAATCAGCATACAGTAATGTGATTTGTGATTTTAGTAAAGAGAAACACTTGTTAGTGTTTAATGTTGAGTTAGGTTGGAGATTTAAAGTTTCTGTTATATGTTTAATCTTCATGTTTTGATTTTTTATACCATTCTGCAGGAGAGTGGTGCTTGTGCTTAGGCTGTGAGAGGCGTTAAAAATGTGTGTTTCTTCACTCAATAATCAATAAACTGTGCACAAGGAAGAGTTTATTTTTCCAGGTTTATTTTTCCTTATTTCTTCCTGTACATTGCATATACTAACAAACATTAAATTAACTTCTTTATTTTTGTTGTACCTAAGTAACAAAGGGCATGGGTGGTCATGCAGTCTCTTTAAGCAATATCACACAAGCAAAAGTAATGATTATGATTGGGCCATTGCACAAGGTAGGTAATCACAAACATTCTGACATTGCAACAAAACACTGATATTTTTGACAAACATGCCTGCTAAATCAAAAAAATGTAAATAAACGTAAATAAACGTAAATACCACCACAAGAAAAAAATTCAAGGCAAAGCTGACTTTCAACATAGCCCCATTCACACATAAAATGATTATTGGTAATTTATGAGTAAAATACTGATAAAAGATCATGTGTGAACATCAATTTTTTAAAAATAATGGTAAATCAGTTCTGGCAATGTTCTGGTATTTGAAGTAATATTACCAGTAAATTATCTGAATGATGTTATATGTTACAGCTGTGAAGGTGACAGAGTTTTCCCATTGGTTAATTGATGTGTAACTACACCAGTAATACCTGTATCACTGGAGGCGGGCACTTTAAAATACCTTATTAATGCTGCGCACCTTTCACTAATAGTTTTACTTTAGAATTAGCAGCATTTCTGCGTCAGTTGCTTAAATCAACAACAACAAGAGTACAATGACAAACTCGCTTATATTAAACATAGAACTTATTAACAAACAAAAAAACACATTGTTTATTAGGCCTAGTAAACAATAACAAATATCTTAAGTTTAAATATAAGAAACTTATAATCAGCAAACACTGTGAAACTAAATAAGTATACACCCTTGATGTAAAATAAATCACACAAAGTTAAAAAACAACAAACAATGTGGAGGCAAATAAGAAATTAATATTTTTAAAAAATGTCCTTAGATAAATGGCAAAAGTCAACAGGCTTTTCAGAGTAAAAAAAAAAGAAACTAACTGGCTGTTGGTGACAGTACGTGATAAATGAAATCTCCTGCTGCTGATACGTGATGTAACTGATGTTCAGAACGTTGTATTGAGTTGTTGCGTTCAGTTTTTAATTGTAGTGTCTGTTCTCTAACAGAACTAAATGATTACTATAAAAAAATTAATGACAGTGGGGGCGGTGACACGGTGGGCAAGTGACATAACCTGTGTTGCGGCTTAACACCGTCAACACCAACTATTGTAGCAAGCCTATTATGTGTGAAAGAAAGAATAGAATTACCGGTCCAAAAACAGAATGAGCTGGCATATAAAGTCTGCTTTTGGCCAATCATAACGTTTTGTTTTTGCATTTCAAATAAATTGTCTTAAACATTTGTCCTAAAATACATTACCACATATTTGTCAAATTGCCCACATCCTTTGCACAGGTGGTGGCTACGGAGGTGCAGGCATTTAGAGAAAAGTCATTCTGATAATTTTATGGTAATTTACCAGAATCACTCTGTGAAAGGGTCTAATGTTTCAAATTCCAATCTTTTGTACACTGTACAACTGTTTAAGTTAAATGTGCAAATTGTGTAAATGTTCAGAACAAATACGTAAAGTTAACCAATTAAAGTCATAATTTTGCACATCACTAATGACAGTAATTTTTTGTAAAGGTTACATCACATTGTGATGGTTTTACATTATTGTTGTATGTTTTTACGTCACTGCTGTATGTTTGTATTTATGTAGCACCGTGGTCCTGTGAGGCACGACATTTCGTTCCACTGTATGTCCCCACATGTACTTGACTTATGGCAGTGGAAAAAACTGACCGGACACTGTTTATCTGGGAAAGGGGCCAATTACACAAACATCTGCTGATTATGAAAGTCTTGAAACCTTGTTTGTATGGATATTTTAAGGATCAGGCATCAAAACAAAAAAGAAACCAGAAATGATGACATTGACGCATCAAACCCTGGCAATATTCAAAAGACAGCTGAAAACACATCTCTTTCGTGAGCACTTAACCTCATCATAAAAAAAAAATCCTTTCCCTTCATTTCCTATCCCTCTTCCCTTTAAATCTCTCCCTTGTTGTAGCATATGATACTCTGAGCAATGTCTGAAACTTGTATTATGAGCATAGTGAGTAATATTGTGTCTAGTTGCCTCTTCAGGTTGACTCGCTTGTTGTATTCCGCACTTGTAAGTCGCTTTGGATAAAAGTGTCTGCTAAATGAATAAATGTAAATGTACTAATAACAAATACAGTCAGTGCTGCCGGTTGTATTTACTCTACAGACCTGCAGTATAATCTTGGCAAATGGCAAAGAGATGGGTAAAAACTGGTAAAGGGAAGATGCCCAATTATACCACAGGTCATATATTTATTAATATCAAATCAGCATAAAAAACAAGTGAAAATATGAAGGACCAGAATAAAGATGATAACAAATTAAATGGTTCTAACGCAGTTTGTCAAACTGGTTAGGCCACTCCTGCACAATGTACACATCATGAAAAAATGCAGCACAGCTCAAGTTAAGACGGAAAAGTACATGTACAAATTGGGCATGTTTAGACTTATGACAAGGTTTGGGAAAAACTGACTGCTAAACATCTGTCTTTGACAAATTCTCTGGCAGTCCTGCCCATAGCTGAATAATAGCTACTCATATTACAAGTGGATGGTGCCAAATACAGGTGTAAACGGGGTATAAAATGTTTTGAGATTATACACTTTCGACCACTTCCAGAGGTAGTCGAAAATACATCTGACCTGATTGCTTTCGTAGTTCACATTGTTAAATGGGTCTGAAACGCCTTAAAAGACCGCCTATTGACCGAATGCATCACTGAGAAATATGTTGGAAAATGCACTTGTTAGACAGGATTTAAACTTTGACGAGTCAATGCAGAAATTTATTTTAAAACACAGAAAAGAAAATGATGCAATGGATCCCCAACCACAATGTTTTCCGTAAGTCATGACTTAAGGTTATTATTGCTAAAACAATAGCAACTGCTCTCATTTTTGGGAGCGTGTGAAAGTAGTGTGCTTATATCCATTGCTCTGAAATATCTGAAAAAGTTCTTAATATAATGCTTATCAACTTTAAACCTCCTGTTAAACCTCTTGCTTGTGTTTTGATGAAAGCAAAGGGACTTGTCCACAGAACCTCTTCTCCAAGTAATAAGGACAGAAGCGGTCAACAGAGGACAAAAGAGACAAATTAAAACACCAGGTGTAAAAGGGAATGTGTCTCTCTTGTCCACTTGTGATTCATTTGGCCAAAATGCATTGATAACAGGTGTTAATAGGTCCTAAAGAGCCATAATGCACCTTTGCAACACCTCCCCCTAGAGCAGGAAACCTGAGGAAAAATATAGGACAACAAACACCTAGAGCCACCATTTTTACACCTCTACATTTTCTCTCAAATTTACATTTACATTACATTTAGTCATTTAGCAGGCGGTTTAAACCAAAGCGACTTACGAAAGGACAGGAGGATATGGATGAGGATAGAGCATTACCTTTTGTATTTGCAAAAGACTTTCTTTGAGAGTTGAGTTTCCATTGTGAGGCAGATTGCATTTGTTTGCAAAATGCTGGGTTTGTTAGTTTTGGCACAATTTTAGCTCCATAGCCATTTTACTGACACTGTAAAAGATGCAAGACTAATCACAATGACACATTAATGAATAAATAGATCATTAAGAATATGAACAAATCAAACTGTCCACAAAGCCAAGCAGAGTAAAGCAAACTACAACACACAGTAAGCCTAACAAAAATGAGGCTAAGCTGGACTGACTGGTTGTGTAAAGTGACCTGATTCCACTGCAGTATTTACATAGTTTTGAGAGTTACCGGAACAGCCTAGATTTTCTCTAAGAACCTCTAAGAACTTCAAACATGAATATGCTCTACACCAGTGAAAATAATTTAGTGTCAAAGTGTGATATCAGGCAACATGCATCACTGTCACTTGTCAATTCCCACATTCTGCAATGAGCATTAAAGGGTTAGTTTACCCAAAACAGAAAACTATTTTGTGTATTGTTTTGAGACACCAATTTACCAATTGTAGCTTATTTGCATTTTCATGCATATTTACATCTTAAAATACCATTTATTACAAAAAGCTCTTACCATAAGCAATATGCAATTACACTGATTTCACCTGGTAGCTTGTGAGCCTTTTGATCAGTTTATTAAAAGGATAGAAATAAGTCACTTAAGTTCACACAGCAGATTACACTGGTCAGTAGGGCTGCCTCCTAACAGTTAACTAATTGTTAATCTATTAGTCGCAGAAAAAATAAAAGTCTGTAATGGACAGATGTGGTAATTATGAAATCAAAGCATATCAAAACTTCAGCCACTTTACATGGCCGCTTGCACTAGAAAAACATGCTAAAAAACATGCTATGCTAAGATTTCCAAATCTGCTAACTACCTGCACGGCATTAACACACATCCTCTTAAAGACAAGTGCACCAGATTCATTGAGAGCGAGACACAGAGTTCACGTTTCCCTGACACTGAAAGCAAACTTGTGTCCTAAAACGCTTAATGTTGCTTAATCCAGACCAATTGATAAGATTTATGATACACCTTATTAATAAAGAATACTATGCACAACCCCATTTCGAAAAAAGTTGAGACGCTGTTTAAAATGTCAATAAAACAGAATGCAATAATTTGCAAATCTCATATACCCATATTTTATCCACACTAGAACACAGACGAACATATCAAATGTTAAAAGTGTGACATTTTACAATTTCATGCAAAATATTAGCCCATTTTAAATTTGATGGCAGCAACACCTCTCAAAAAAGTTGGGACAGGGGCATGTTTACCACTGCGTAGTGTTCCTTCTTTTAACAAAAGTTTGTAAACATCTGGGAACTAAGGAGACTAGTTGTTGGACTTTTGGGAGGGGAATGTTTGCCCATTATTCTCTGATGTAGGATTTTAGCTGCTCAACAGTCCTGGGTCATCTTTGTCGGATTCTTGTTTTATGATGCGAAATGTATGATGCGAAAACCAAATGTTTTCAATTGGTGAAAGATCTAGACTGCAGGCAAGCTAGTTCAGCACCCAGACTCCTTTACCATGAAGCCATGCTGTTGTAAGGGATGTAGTATGCAGTTTAGCATTGTCTTGCTGAAATATTCAAGGCCTTCCCTGAAAAAGACGTCATCTGGATGGGATAATATGTTGTTCTAAAACTTGTATATACCTCTTAATGTTGATGGTGCCTTTCCAGATGTGTAAGCTGCCCGTGCCATAGGCACTAATGCAACCCCATCAGAGATGCAGGCTTTGGAACTGTTCGCTGATAACAAGCTGGGTGGTCCCCCTCCTCTTTATTCCAAAGGACACGTTGTCCATGATTTCCTAACAGAATTTCAAATTTCAACTCGTCTGACCACAGAACAGTTTTCCACTTAGCCTCAGTCAACATTTTTAATATTGTGTTTTTTTATATTTTTAAGTATTGTTTATGAGAAGATGGTTGAATAAAACACTGAAAAATTAATGGCAGATGTTACAATTATTATTTATTGGTAGGTTAACTAAAGAACTAATCAACTGATCAGAAAATGGTAAATTGATCACAAATCACAAATAACCAACTGATTATTCAATCATTAAAATAACATTAAATAATGTTTGTTATAGTCCTAATAATGTATGAGGCAAAAGTGTACAAAACCTTTACAAGCATAAACTGTGTAGTTGCCACTCTTATTAGCCAACAAACTCTCAAATAATAATATATCAACCTCATTCAATGACGCTGAAATATGCTTTCTAACATGTCCTATGACAAAAGCTTAAGATGACATCAAAACATCTATTTCAGAACACTCAAAGTACACTTTATTGTCCTAAAGATAAAAAGCAAGCAAGTTCATCAAGGGCGCTGACCTAATCTAAACAATTCCTCTGACAGTCATTGTTAAATACACTAACAAACTGAATGGGGATTAAATGAGACACAGTTAAGTTTGAACTAGGTCATCTATGAAATGAAAATTACTGCAACAATTGCACAATATCCCCAGTCAGCTGTTCTGAGACCATCAAATGTCCTGGGATTGGAATGCCATGTGTCACTTCCTGTTTAGAAGAGTCTAAACAGTCTAAACACAACAAGCTACATCAAAGTTACACAGCAGTTATTATAACAATAATTTAAATATAAACTTAATGTTGTCAACATTACACCAGTCTATGCTCAAGTAATAAGTCTCATCTTTTCTAAACTTACCAAACATAACATAGTATATTAATTTCAGCCCAATGTGTGCAGAAAACAGACCCTCTGGTGATTTATTTTTGCCTGAAATCAACTGTGCTTGCTAAAATTTGCACAGGATTACAGAAAACGTGGGGAATCCATGGACTTCATTAAAATCCTCTTAAAACCTGTTTTGTACAGCGATGAAGATTGGCTACAGTTTTTACAGACAAATTTGGATATGAAACGCACAACTTTACTGCAGCTCGTTAAAATTGACACATACCTAAAAGTGTTTACAAAAACAGTTCTCTTGGACTTATGGTGTCTAAAACAGAACATTTGTAAAGCACTCAAGGGTTAATATGATAATATGGTGGCCAAAACGCGGCATAAGGAGACGGCATAGCGTGTTCGGAGTCACACCCCATGTGGTCAGTTTTGTTTTTGAAGACAGTATTAATGTTCTTATAAATCACTGAACTACAAGTTAATCTGATTCAAGACAACATAATTTCATCTCCAGATATTTTACTTATTTATTTATTGCTCTAAGTGTGTTATAGATTGTGTTATAGATATAGAATTGTATTGTTTTATAAATGCGTCTGTTTGTGTTTAATGTCGTGATTTCCTGGTTTGTAGATGCTTAGAAACAGCAACAGGTTGTTTCACTGTTAGCATATAGAGGCTAGTTATTTTAACACCAACCTAAACCTTCAACACGATCATTTCTATTCATAAAGACATGTATATTGTTATTACATCTTACCTGTGTGAATGTATTAATTCTCCTCCATAAAACCTTTATGACGTTGCGAAGAGTTATAAACGCTTCAGCTTAACCTCGCGACTCTCCTGTCAGTCAAAGTCTCGTCAGTTCCACAGACCTTCAAATATCCTGTCGAACTATATAAAATATTCTAAATATTCATGATGATTATGTGTTAATCCATAACACGCACATGTCGCCGTATTCGGTTATTTTGGTTGTCTGTTTATCGACAGTAGCAATTCACCGTCAGGTTTCTATTTTTGCGGCTTCACTTGGAGATCAAAGGTTGCCAGGTGGATCACCTGAAATACCTTCGCAGTAAACCTATGAGCTTTGCGTTACTGGAAGCCGACTTGACTGGAAGGTCATGTGACCAGAAAACATTCGAGGGTCTGTTATTAGGTAGGTTTTGGAGTTGCCAGGTGTTTCAACAAAATCCACTCCTCTCTGATTTATTTGTTAATTGAATAGAAATTGTCCTTGCATACGTACTCTGTAGTGCTTTGAACTGCAACACTCCAAGCACTATGCAGCACTGTGATTTCATTTAAAGCACCATGTACAGTATGTAGTTATGTACTTCACGTGTACTTTAAATAATCTAACAGTTGCAAGCAAACTTTGTCTTAGTTTAGTTCAGTTTAGTTTAGTTCAGTTTAGTTTATTCATTTATAAAGCACATTTCAAAACAACTGAAGCCGCAACCAAAGTGCTGTACAGAGGTATTAAAACAAAATTTAAAACAGAATTAACACACTAAAACAACCTTGGAGGCAAATATAAAAATATAAAATACCCTCAATTAAAACATAAGGTAAACAAATAAGTTTTTAAGGAAGATTTAAAAATAGAAACAGAAGAGGAAGATCTAATATTAAGAGGGGGGCTATTCTAGAGTCTGGGAGCAGCTATCGAGAAAGCCCGGTCACCTTTAGTTTTATAACACGAGCGATGAACAGAAAGAAGATGATTGGAAGAATGTAAGGATCATGAGACATTGTACGGGACAAGAAGATCACTGATGTACTGAGGAGCAAAATAAACAAAAAGTAAAACTTTAAAATCAATCCGAAACTTAACTGGTAACCAGTGGAGAAAGGCAAGCACGGGGTAATGTGGTGACACTTTTTAGTGCCAGTCAACAGCCTGGCTGCTGCATTTTGAACCATTTGGAGACGATTTACAGTAGAATTTGGCAAACCCAAGTATAAAGAGTTACAATAATCCAGCTTTGAGGAGATGCATGAATAACAGTTTCAAGATCTTTCTTAGATAGCATTATCTTGATTTTGCTGCAAGAAACTGCTTTTAACAATAACACTAATCTGCTTATCGAAACTCAAATTAGAATCAGAAATGACACCAAGATTTTTTACACAGCCATAAACATTTGAAGATAAAGAGCCAAACTGACTATGTTAATTCAATTCAACTTTATTTGTATAGCGCTTTTACAGTGTGGCATTGTCTCAATGCTGCTTTACAGGGAGGAAAAAGAAAAAACAAGGAAATATAGACAATGATACAGCAACAACGGTATGTCAATTATCAATCAATTATCAATAACTAAGTATCGAGTAAGATATTAACTATGGAGTATCAAATATCTATTATCTATTATCCGCAGTCTCCCGGTGAGCACTCCAACACAACAGTGGCAAGGAACCCAAACTCCATTGATGAATGTGGAGAAAAAAACCTTGGGAGAACCCAGGCTCAACGGGAGGGTCATTTCTCCTCTGACGCGTTACAGCTGCAAACAGTACTTTGGTGTAAGGGTTTATAGGTTTACACATCACAGTCAGTATTCTGATTTAAAGTTTTATATATTTGCAGCGTCATAATCAGTGCTGTTATGATTTCAGTATTGATTTATAGTAATAACTACTTTTAATTTGGGTCTGGTGATTTTATTCATTTTATGTTAGCCTGATGGCTGACTGTGAACGTTGTCTCGCCAAACTGGACTTAATCTGTTTCACTCAGAGTCACTCGGAGGAGAGGGAGGAAGAGAGGAAGATAGAGAGAGGGAAACAAAACAGGCTTATATTAGCGTAGCGGCCATTCTCACACAATTTGGAAGCCATGTAGTAGACTGGGTAAAAAGTGTGCTCGGTTCCGGTTATGCCTAGCTGTTGCGGCCTAGGTGTGACAGTAGTTGAGTTAAGTGAATGCTCGTCTGAAGAGACAGGTCTTTAGTTTAGACTTGAACTCCTCGAGTGTGTCTGAGTCCCGAACATTGCCGGGGAGGTCATTCCATAGTTTTGGTGCTAGGTAGGAGAAAGATCTGCCGCCTTTAGACGTTTTAGATATTCTTGGAATTATTAGCAGACCACTATTTTGCGAGTGCAGTGTCCGCAATGGATTGTAATCTGAAAGTAATTCACGAATATATGAAGGCGCTAGACCATGTAGGGCTTTATAAGTAATTAATAGTATTTTAAAATTAATGCGATATTTTACAGGTAGCCAGTGCAGTGTTGCTAGAATTGGGCTTATATGGTCGTATTTCTTATTTATATATCTTTCTTATTTGTTTTGCGTGACACCCCCCCAGTAATGAGTTACAATAGTCAATTCTTGAGATCATAAATAAGTGGTTAAGCTTCTCAGCATCTGAGACAGACAGCATGTGACGAATCTTGGAAATGTTTCTAAGGTGTAGGAATGCAGTACGACACATTCTGGAAATGTGACTATCGAATGAAAGGTTCTTATCTAGGATCACACAGAGGTTCTTAACTGCGGAAGCTGGTACAATAGTGCAACCTTCAATAAGGATGTTGTAGTCTGTCAAATCTAGTTTAGAGCTATTGGGTTTAATAATCAAGACCTCTGTCTTATTCGGGTTAAGCAGGAGGAAGTTGTTAGCCATCCATTTTCTGATGTCGTTAATACAGTCTGTTAGCTTAGAAAAGTGATGGGTTTTGCCAGGTTCTGAGGAAATGTAAAGCTTAGTATCGTCAGCGTAGCAGTGAAAACTAATGTTATATTTCTTAATATTATCTCCAAGCGGAAGCATATATAATGAAAAAACAATAGGACCAAGAACTGAACCCCGTGGCACGCCATATTTGACCTGAGAGTAACAGGACTTTTCCTCGTTAATATAGGCAAAGTGGTAACGGTCAGTTAAATAGGATTTAAACCAGGCTAGTGCTTGACCACTAATGCCAACACAGTTTTGCAGTCTATCAAGAAGAATTTTATGATCTATCAAAAGCTGCACTGAGGTCCAGTAATATAAGAAGGGAGGTTTCACCGCGGTCAGATGCTAAAAGGAGGTTGTTTGTAACTCTGAGCAAGGCTGTTTCTGTGCTATGGTAGGACCTAAATCCTGATTGAAATTTGTCATATATGCTATTTTTTGCTAAAAATGTCTGGAGTTGTCCAGACGCTACTTTTTCCAGTATTTTCGATAAAAAGGGGAGATTTGAAATTGGTCTGAAGTTGGTCAGCTGTCCCTGGTCGAGATTTTGCTTCTTAATGATAGGCCTAATAACTGATGTTTTAAAAGCTGCTGGGACAGCCTAATTCTAATGAGGAATTTATAATATTGAGCACTGGTTCCGACACAGCAGGAAAAACTTCTTTGAGTAGTTTTGTGGGAATGGTATCTAATATACAGGTAGACATTTTTGATGAGTTCAATATTTTCAGGAGCTCGTCCAATGAAATGTCAGTAAATGAGTCTAGTAGTACTTGAGGCATGCTGTAGTACGCAATGCTATTAGACAAAGGTAAGGCTGGTTGAATAGATTCAATATTTTTTCTGATTTGCCATTTTATTTGCAAAGAATTTCATACAATCATTACTACTGTGCTGTAATTTAGCATCTCTGTCTGTTGACGCTTTGTCTTTGGTCAGATTTGCAACAATATTGAAAAGAAATTGTGGATTATTCTGATTTTCTCCGATCAACTTGCTTAGGTAGGTAGATTTTGCCGTTTTTAGAGACCGTGTTTGCCGTTGTTTGTATTTGAGGACACTCTCTTTCCACGCATCACGCCATACCTCTAAGTTTGTATTCCTCCATCTATGCTCCATTTTTCTAGCTGCCTTTTTAAGAGCTGATAAGTCGTTATTATACCATGGTGCTGGCGCTCTCTCCTTCACCTTCTTAAGCCTAATTGGTGCGACAACTTCTAGGGTACCTGAAAAAGCTTTGTTTAAGGTTTCTGTCACAGCATCGAGACCTTCAATGTTGTTTATTACATGATGCATTTGAGACAGATCTGGAAGATTGCTAATAAAACTATCTTTGGTAGTAGATGTGATTGTTCTGCTTGGTCTTTGTCGTGGTGTTGGACGAGAGGGCTCATCTAACATTACAGTGTAGAACAGGGGTGTCCAAACTACGGGTCAGTTTTTATTGGCCCACAGCAAATTCTGAAAATATAATTGAATATGGCCCGCACATGGCGCTTGAGCTCAACTCTGTTGCACTTCTCAGTTTCAACACTAGATGGAGCCAGTCACAGAAAAGGTGCTTCTCCACTAAACAAAATTAAGCAAAGAAAAATATTTACCACGAGTCACCAGAAATGGCACCGAAGAAACGCAAGATAGCAAGTGAGTGTAGAAGATTTCAAACACGGTGGGAAAATGAATATTTCTTTAAAGAAATCAACGGAAAGTGTGTCTGTTTGATTTGCAATGAAGATGTTGCCGTGATGAAAGAGTATAATGTCCGTCGGCACTATGAGACCAAGCATCAGAGCTACGCATCGTACACAGGTGCCGAACGAGCACAGAAATTCAAGCAACTGGCAGCTAGCCTGCAAGCTCAACAACAGGTTTTTTTCGTGCTAACAAAATACAGGAAAACGCCACAGCAGCAAGCTATGAAGTCGCACAACTTATTGCCCAGCATGGCAAACCGTTCACAGACGGTGATTTCATAAAGCAGTGCCTCATCAAAGTCACAGAAGTAATGTGCCCGGAAAAAGTGCAGGATTTCAACAACGTGAGCTTATCCAGAAATACAGTGGTGCGGAGATTCGAGGACTTGTCAGCTAACCTGAAACTTCAGCTGAGAGAGAAAGCTTGTGCTTTTGATTTTTACTCGATAGCATGCGATGAGAGCACAGACGCCACAGACACCGCACAGCTTTTAATTATTTTGCGGGGAGTCGATGATAATTTTTGCTGTACGGAGGAGCTGCTTGATATGATGAGCCTAAAAGGCACAACGATGGGTGGAAATATTTTTGACGCTGTGTCAGAGGCAGTTGAAAAGATTAAATGGGACAAGCTCTGTGGAGTAACAACGGATGGAGCTCCGGCCATGACGGGTGAGCGCAAAGGAATGGCATCCATGGTGTGCGTCAAGGTAAAAGAGAGCGGAGGTGAAGCTGTTAGGATGCACTGTATAATCCACCAAGAAGCACTGTGTGCCAAGACTGTCCAGCTGGGTGATGTGATGAACACTGTTGTAAAAACTGTCAACATAATTCGAGCTAGAGGACTGTACCACAAGGAATTTCAAGCTTTCTTATCTGATGTGGATGCTGAATACGGGGATGTACTCTACCAATCTGATGTGCGCTGGCTCAGCCGCGGCTCTTTGCTGCAGCGGTTTTATTCGCTGAGATCAGAAATCGACAAGTTTTTGAAAGAGAAGGGCCGACCTCTTCATGAACTGAGTGACCCTCTGTGGCTGGCAGACCTGGCATTTTTAGTTGATCTCACTCATCATCTGAATACACTGAACAAGAACCTACAAGGCAAAGAACAGCTGGTGTCACACCTGTATGCGCACATGAAAGCCTTCTGTGTAAAGCTCCGCCTGTTTGAGACACAACTACAAAGCTTTAATGCTGCACACTTCCCTGCGCTGTCTGAAATCAAGTCTGCTTTTCCAAAGGCAGACCTTTCTGCTAAAAAGGAGAAATATGCTTCTGTAATTACATCTCTCCTGACAGAATTCAACCAGCGTTTTCAAGATTTTTCTGTCATTGGAAAACAAATCAAGCTGTTCTCGACCCCCTTCCTGGTGGATGCAGAAGAAGTGGAGGAGAGTCTGCAGTTAGAACTGATTGAAATGCAATGTGATGATTCTCTGAAGAGTCAACATCAGCTTCTCTCCCTCCCTGACTTCTATCAGAGTTTGGATCATGCCAAGTTTCCTCTAATGAGACGCCACGCAAAAAGAATGATGAGCCTGTTCGGCTCAACATACATATGTGAACAAACATTTTCTCTGTTAAATCAGAACAAAAGCAGACTGAGATCCAGAATGACTGATAGCCATCTCTGTGAAGTCCTTCGTGTCTCAACCACCAAACTTTCTCCTGACATCCCAGCCATCCTTCAATCCAAAGGACAGCATCACTGCTCCCACTGAGAGCAATGTTCTTCACATTATAGGTGAGTTAGAAATACACACAGTAATCATGTGTCAATATGTCACCTCTTGTGTGTGGCCCAGGCCTTTGCTTATTTTTCTGTATTTGGCCCTCACCAAAAAAACTTTGGACACCCCTGGTGTAGAAGATGGGGCAGTGATCTGAAATAGCATCTTTCTGAGGTAATATTTCAATGTTGTTTACTGAGTCCAAATGACAGGATTAGGTCCAAAGTGTGATTACATTTATGAGTGGGTGGCCCGACACCTTTTGACTAACGCCAAGCGAGTCCAGGATATCCATAAAAGCTGTGCGTAACGCATCATTTGGGTTGTCGACATGGATGTTAAAGTCACCAACAATTAAGGCCCTATCTACAGTGACTACCAGTTCTGACAGGAAATCTTTAAGAAAGTCTATATGATGGCCTGGTGGTCTGTAAATGGTAGCCATGACAAAAGGCAATTGTTTGTTGCGACTGTCTGTAAGTGACATATTTAACACCAATATTTCAAATGATTTAAAGTTGTGCTTAGATTTATGATTGACATCAAATATTTTGCTATAGATTGTAGCAACACCGCCACCTCTACCCTTCAAACGAGGCACATGTTTATAGTAATAATGTTGTGGTGAAGATTCATTCAGGCTTATGAAATCATCTGTTTTAAGGCAGGTTTCTGTCAGGCACAGCGCATTCAAATTGTGGTCTGTAATAATTTCGTTGACCATAAGTTCTTTATTTGAAAGTGACCTGATGTTAAGCATGCCGAATTTTAGCATTTTCATACTATCAGTTTGTAGGTTGTTTCCTAGTTTTATATTAATCAGGTTTGTGTGTTTTGATTCAAAGCGTGCTTTATGTTTGTTTGTTCGGGGAGCAGACACAGTCTCGATATGTTGATATTAAGGGGGTACAGACTCTATGTGCTGTGAATTATGTGACCTATGTGACATGTCAAGGTGGCTTGCAGGCGGATGGATAAGCCAATCGTTCTGCTTCCTGACCTGGGCCCTGGATAGTCAGATTCTAGTCATTTTTAAGACTATTGGTCAAATTTCAGAGGACAGCAGCTCCTCCACGGGAGGGATGGAGGCCATCTCTCTTTAACAGGTCAGGTCTCCTCCAGAAATAATTCCAGTTGTTTATAAAGCCTATATTATTCTGTGGGCAACACTTAGACATCCAGCCATGCAGGGACAGTAATCTGCTGTAAATCTCACTACCCCGGTAAGCGGGTAAGGGGCCAGAGCATGTTACATTGTCTGACAAAGTATTTGCAAGTTCACACACCTCCTTAATGTTATCTTTGGTGATCTCCGATTGGCGAAGTATCATGTCATTTGTGCCGACGTGAATAATAATCTTAAACCTAGTTAACAAATTAACTATGTCAGATGTCAAATTTGGTGGGGCGAAACAATTATAACAATGGGGGGAATAAAAATTTCGGTTTTATAATTGTTTGGCTGTAAGAAATTCATGTCCATCCAACATTTAATGTCACGCAGGTAGTCAGGTAGAAGCTTCCTCACTCCTTGTTCCTTCTGTCCTTAAGGTGCAAGTACAAAATTGAAATGTCCTTCAGAATAGCTGAGTTTGATCAATTTTGAGGTTATGGGCTGGAGGATGAAAGAGTGAGGGTACGAGCAGCATCAGTTTGAGCATTTAGAAGCACCCCCAGTTGTCCTTTGCTTGCAGTGTACACCTATGTATAAAATCTTTAGTATCTTAAAATTATTTTTGGTAATCTCAATTATTGAAAAGCATTCATTTCTTAAAATAATGATAAAAAAGCTATGTCTTTTTGCCATTTTTGACCACTCCGTGCAGTCTTGGCTGTGTGCAGTTTGAGGTCCTGAGTCCTCAGCTATTTTTTTGAGGATTTTTGAGGACATTGAGGATATCTCTGTATTTTGCTTCATTCAGCTTTCCCTTAATAACCCTTTATCAGTCTCCCAGTCCCTGATGCTGAAAAACACCCCCACAGTATGATGCTGCCACCACCATGCTTTAGGTACTGGGCAGGTGATGAGTGGTGCCTGGTTTCCTCCTGATATAATGTTTAGATTTTCATCAGACCAGATAATCTTGTTCCATACAGTCTGAAAGTCCTTCAGGTGCTTTTTTGCAAACCTCAAATGGGCTTTCATGTACTTTGCACTGAGGAGAGGCTTTTGTCTAGCCACTCTGCTAAAAGGCCAGAGGTGACTATGCTATTAAGCCCCTTAGGCCTTTAATAAAGGGGTGTGTGCCTTTCCAAATCATGAATAATCCGTTTAATTTACCACAGGGGACTCCATTTAGGGTGTAGAAACATTTCACAATGTGTTGAAAAGGGTCTAAATATTTATTTAAATATGATATTTCAGCACAACATTTCTAAATTTTGCAAACAAATTCTACATTTCTAAACAGAAATTTTTCATTTCTATTTTGCTTTCACTTTGTCATTATGGGTACTGAGTGTAGATTAGTGAAAAAATTAAATGCATTTTAACTAATGTACTATCAGGCTGCAAAACTGAAAAACGTAGAAGGATCTATCTATCTATACATATATATGTGTGTGTGTGTGTGTGTGTAGTTCCCTCTTCTCTGTTGGCTCCATCCAGTTCTCTGGCTTGGCCTTCTACTTGGGATCCATCGCTTTTTTTGCTGATGTTTCGTAGCGCCTCAGCTCCATGGTCCATCATCCCTGAGGCCTTCACTGGTATCCTTCGTCCCTCTGGCTCCACCCTGATCACCAATTGCTTTGGTTCTGTCACAGACTTCTGGGTCTCCAGCTGTGCCTCGTCCCTGTGTCCCTTCTGCTCCAATTGGTTCCTCCTTCCTTCTGGCTCCCCTTGGTCCTCACTACCTCCTACTCACTCACCCAAGCCTGAAGCACTCCCTTGGACTTTAGTCCCTTTAAAAAGAAACAAAGCATTCAGGTGACAACTTTAAACAAAGTACAGAGAGAAGTAACAAACCCACCCCAGACCATGAAGTCTCACCAACCCTTAATCTCATTAACATAATTGTTTCATTCAGACCACTTAATTATAGAAAAAAAGAAGTTATCACATCCAGATGGCTTGGCATTCACTTTTGTTTTACTCAGACCATTTATTATCATTGAAATACAGAAGGGTTCACTCCTTAGTCTTGGCATTCACTCTTGATTAAGGCCTTTGATTGAGTCATAAGCAAATGGCCAACAATTCACAGGGAGGGTCAGAATGACCAAAAGGAGATTAAATGCTGCTATGTACATCATGAATGCCCAATGCAATGTATATCACTTTAGTATTTATTAGAGAGAAAGAGAATCAGGTGATCTTCAAGTGACACTCAGTTTTGCTTTTCCACACTTCGTTTGACCTCTGCAGATCCCTGTCCTTCACCCACTCTTCATCCTCCTCCTAGACATACTCATATTAGTATCATGCTAAGTCATACTAGCATCATGCTAATTCATGCTAAAACATGCTAACATCATGCTAAATCTATCTGACAGATCTGTCTGTCTGTCTGTGTCTGTCTGTTTGTCTGTCTTTCTTTCTTAACTTACAGGCCAGGCTTTCTTAAATTATAAACATGTCTTGAAGTAAAGTAGGAATTCCATGTATTGCATCCTGATGTCTGTAAGATAAAACAAATAGATATCATAATCTCAACTATTTTTGAGTTGTTTTACACTTGCTAGGAATGTCAGCCTAACCTCAGAAGCATTAGAATACCTGTGTGACAGATACCTTGTCAATAGCAAGTGTGTGTCAGCTCATTTACATTTTACCATTTTATCAATTAGAGGGGTCAACAAATAGATTTGAAAGAAGATGAATGGGATAGAATATAAAACAAATAATCATTAACCTGTGCTGTATTTGTTAAAAAGGTTTGTGTAAGACTTACGTGGCACTTAGGAATGGTCATCCAGGTTTAAAACCATACGATTATGTATGATTTTAATCACATTATCTTTACCAAAGCATATAAAATTGTATAAATTCATACGAATTAGCCATCAAATTGCTAGTAGTTACAAATTGCCATGAGATTGTATTGGACATTCAGTAATCTTAGCCATTTGCAAACCTTTTATTAAAAATCTGATAAGAACTTTGTAAACTACAGCAAATACAACAATTTTCTTTAAAGTAAAGCTCATTTATACACAAAACAAAAAAGCAAATAAAGCAAATAAATAAAAAAAACATTAGGCTTATAACTATCATCAGACTACAATGTATCGGACTACTGCAAGCTGAAAAGGCCCAAATTCCCTAAAGACTACTGTAGAGACTAAGGTAAGTGACACTTTGCTTTTACCTCCAGCATTTTTTTTTTAAACACTCTCTTGAGTATCTTGTTACATCATGGAAAACAAAACATGTTGTTTGGGATGAACAATTGTTTCCTAAGCAGTGGAAAACAGCACCAAATTTAGCTGATTTGAAAGTGTGGAGATTGTCATACAGTCACACAGGAAAATATAACAATGGCTTGAAGCCACTGATGGATCTGAGTGTACCCAATGGGAACACCAATTGCCAAAGCACCAGACTTCGGCAATTAAGGCAAATTGCCTTAACTGACTTAAGCTCGCACAAGAATGAGGAAGTAGCCCTAACTCACTCCCTCCTTATTTCCCTGTTCCGTAGTGTTAGACACTTAGACAGGTCCTAAATATTGGACCAGTAATGATTATGGTGGTCTATTTTCTGCCAACGCTCATGGTTCAGCAGCGGCTTATCAGCTCATTGTGACAATCACATGAGCATTAAGGATTGTGCTGACGTTCAACTGCTGTTCAACTGCTGTCTTCCAGGTAGTGTTGAAGTTGCACCTTCACTATAGAGGGTTTTCCCCCCATGAGAGCTTCACCTTCTTGAGGTGTAGGTCAAGCATAGTGTGGGTCCTTCACACTAGGGGATCCCCTGCTCCCCCAGAGTTCCATTTAAGAGCCAGTAGTTTCAAGCAGCTGTGGCTAGGTAACTACTAGCTCCCCTTGGATTTATGTCACTAGGGCAAGTGTTGAGTAGCACCCTGTGCTACCTGCGGGTAGAGTAGTACTCTGCTCCCTTAGAGCTCTAACCTTTATGCAGCTGGCATTGTGGTATGCTTGGATGGCGTACTGACACTAGCCTGGGAGACCTGTGATTGAATCCTGTGTCAAACACTTCCCTGTATATTAGTGTGCTGTAATTTCTAGCAGGGCTCTGCATTTAGGCATAAGTTGAGATGTGTACTGACTAGAACCTTTATCACAGAAAGTCCTTGTCTCTTTCTAGAGCTTGGTTAAAGGACGACGCTTGAGCGGCTGAAGCCATCTATCTACTAGTTTCCCTCAAATGTCAGTTCTCGGGATTTAGTGTCTTGCACCCTTAATACAGAGGGTTCCCCACTCTCTTGGTGACAAGGTGTCACTTATATTAGGCCAACTCTCACCAAGGCAGCATCTGGCTTATGAGCCGCTCTTGCCAAGCCCTTACACAGATGGCTCAGTGGCATGTGTCATTAGTGTGCTGACTATCATGGGAGACCAAAGTTTAAGTCCCATGTTGAATGCTTCTTTATATATCTAGTGTAAATGTGTACAGGGCTTTGTGTGTACAGGGCCTTGTGTTCAGGTAGTGACCTGAGAGAAGTATTTTTGTCACCAGCAGTGCGCGAGTAAGGCGTTTGCATTAGCCTATGGTGATTGTGCTTCAACACAGACCATGTGGCAGCCACTCTCCTCGGCATGGCACAGTTGGTATTGTGTTCCCCATAGTGTCAAACCAGATGCAGTGTCGAGTTACATATGTAACCTCGATTCCCTGAGAAAGGAACGAGACACTGCATCTCATTGACATGTCTCACAGGGCCTGTCTAAGTCTCCTTCAGACAAAGAAGCTGATAACACGCTCTGCAGTTTCTTTAAAATAATCGCAGGTACACCTGATGGGCATCAAGCACTGCCGTGAGCCAATTATATTGGTGTGATATGAGATTCAGACATTGGTCACACCTAGGTGTTTCCCATAGTGTCAAACCAGTTACAGTGTCTTGTTCCATTTCTCAGGGAACTGAGGTTACCTACGTAACCGAGAGACATTTTTCACAATGTAGACGTTCACATTTTCTTTTCATTATGGGTAATTAAATATTATAATTAAATATATTTAGCATTTATGGACAATTTGCTAATGCCCCAAACAAAAGGAAACTATTAACATAATTTGCTTGTTTTCTTCCTTAAATCATTGCTTAAGAAAGTCGTCATGCATAAGCTTGAGCAATTAGCATGTTGAATAGAGACATTTATTGCAAATGTATATTTATTAGTGTAAGCATGTTAGTGTTTTTTAAAACAAAACAGCCATGTTTGTCTTTGCATACATGGTCGTGTGTTGAAGGATGAGCACCCATCACAGGGCTCGTGAAATTTCAAACTCTATGGTAGCCCTTCGAGCAGCCACTCTTCAGATTTTGGAAGCATGAAATAAAGTTAACTCACCCAAATGAAACAAGACAATTTTTATGTAAAAAATTGAATAGGAGTTAAAATAGCAATCAAAATCATTTTCAAAACACAAATATTAACAATCGAACATAAAATAATCAAATTACGATCATTAATACAAACATGCATGTGATTCTAACTGAATTGAAATTTCTTTTTTAGTAATGCTAGAACTGAGGCACCTGAGGAACCTGCACAATCACTTCATTTTTCCTTTTAAAATCTTAAAATGCTCTATCATTTATGGTCATACAGATAAAAGTTAGCCAGCAAGACAAAAGTATGTATGTTTATTTGTGTACACTCACAATAACATTAAAACGTTGTGCGTTTGTAAACAAACCAGACAGAATGCGTTTTCTGCTGTCTCGGTTTTCCTGAAGTTGTTTAAAGACTGCTTTAAAGAATGGAATTTAAATGTATGCAATTGAAAGTGCTCATACATTTACAACCAATGCAAGAGGTGCCATTGAAAATTGTCATTAAGGGATTATTAAAGTTGTGATTTTAATGTATAATAAACTATATAGATAGCATGTAAATTAGTAAAAATGTATTAAATTGTTTATTAAAAGATGTTCACAGCAATACAAAAATAAATTTAATTTAATAAATTAATTAAATACCCTGCTGGATTTTACCAGTTCAAGTATCTGTGAATAAAAAAGTCTAAGAATATCTATTAAGAATAGTCTTTGTTTTGATAGTTAAGACAACAAGAAGAGTTGAAGCAGTATTATACAGTAAATGCATACAATAGTAAATGCATAAATAGCAATAATATTTATATATAAATATATATACATTACATAATCAGATAATTTAATTGGGTATTTCAAAGCAGTAATGTGACCTCTATAGTGTAATACAGGCTTTTATATAATAGACAATTACCAACAGAAATTAGCTTCTTGCTTGTATTTAAAAAACAATAAGTTTTGGCAAGGTCTGAGCTATTGAAACCTGCTGGTATTCCGATAGCACGCATTAAATACTTCACTGAAGGGGAAAAAGATGGGGGGAAGAAAGAGCTGCAGTCTTTCCTTTTCCGGAAAAGAAAACATTCTGATGTGTTCTTACACAGTTAATTGTAGAAAACAGTGGTTTATTTAGAAAATACTTTCTAAAAAAGTATTTCTAAAAGTATTATACTTTCTAAGTCTTACAGGCTGAGGGTGGAAGCTTTCTGTTTTTATAAAACAGCCAACCATAATGTTCTGCAAAACTCCTCATTTGAAGCCAACTGTGGATGCAGTATCTTCATTTAGACACTCAACAGCTGTTTCTCAAATAATAAAATGTAAACTATATGTCAGGGTCCTGGCGTCCTGTTTTGTATTTCTCTAGATTATCTTGCCCTGTGTTTTGTGTCAGAGCATGTTGTTTGGATCCTGACTCGTTCTAGTCTTGATTCTTGTTTCCTGGAGTCAGGATCTGAACTCATGCTCTGGGTCCTTGTTTCTTGTGGAAGCACATGGCCTCTGTTTTGTTTACATTCGCTATGTGCTCTTAGGTCTTGCGTCTTGGCCCCGCCCCCTTGTTCTCTTGTCTAGTCAGCGCTCATTTCGCGCACCTGTTCGTTGTTGTGTTTGTGCTATTTAACGCCCCCGTGTTTTCCGATGTGGCGTTTTCGCGCTGTGAGTCGTGTCAAGTTTTCCGAGTCCTTGTCCTGCCGTGTTTTCGTCCTGTGTTCATTCTCGCCGTCATTTTCCGGGTTTAAGTTTCACTTGGCTCCGTTTTTTTGGATACTTCCTTAGTTCTTGTTATAGCCCGTTTTATTATCCGTTTTTACCCCCTCGTGGGTTTTATTTATAAATAAAGTGATTTTTCTGTTCTAACGCGGTCTGCGACTGGGTTCGTTTCCCGTGACCCGTGAGGAGAAAATTAACAAAGAACTGGTAAATGCCTACAAACAGGGTGTTATAAATATAAGCCTGAGCACGTTTTGGATCTACTGTGGTCAAGTTCAACACTTGTACTATTTAAACAATTTTCTTGAGCCTTGCAGTTACATAACGTCTTATGTGAATCCAGGGTAAAATTAGCCAGTTTTACTTTGTGCTCTTAGGCGTACTCACCTGGTTGTGTTGACCCAGATGATGTCCAAGTGGCACTAATAGAAACATTCATTATCAAACTTGTTACTACATGAGCAACATTTGGTGCAAACTCGTTTGAAAACAGGTGGACTGCTGGATACTTTGGACTCTTCAGAAAGTAGATATCCAAACCCTAGAAAAAAGAAACGTATAAAACTGTGATAAGGGTTGTCAGCAGAACTGTTAAAACGTACTTTGTCAGGTGAAACTTGCTTCATGTGGTATAATCTGTTTTTAATCTAATTGCTTTTACCCCCAAGTCAACAAATGTACCAACATGACCAACTTAGGTAACACAAAAATACAAGCTTAAGATATTTAGATCTCTTCTGAAACTTAAAGACTATGAAACTTAAAAAATATGAGATTATGGGGCACTACTTCATTTTGTTATATGGAGAGAAAACCCTGATCATTCCCTTCTGGATTTAATTAATATGTAGTCACAAAAAATGCTTCTTCATTGAGTGCATCTGCATATTGCTTGAAGTATAATTATGACATCTTTTTCTCAGATGTAAAAAAACCAGTACACTTAAGCAAAAGTTCTTACATTTAATCATTGATAAATAAAATAAATTAAATAAAATTGTGTGTTTTTTCCCTTTTCCCCATTTTGTGGTTTCTCTGGAAACAGAAAATGTCATGTAATTGTAACAGAGATGAAAATCTGCACTGCTCACAGATTTGTCACCCACACAAGAGGAAAGTAATTATGAATATTATTCAGAAAGAAAGAATTGACTCACCGTGTTCCACGCATAGTGTGATAAACAGAGCCAGCCACAGAGAGAAAGCCATCATAGTATATCAAGAGTTTAGCAAGCCTGCTAAATTTACTGATAGTTCAAGTTCAAGTTGAGCTTTATTGTCATTCCGCTATATGTGGGGACATGCAGTGGAACGAAATGTCGTGCCTCACAGGACCACGGTGCTACATAAATACAGACATACAACAATGACAAGAAACAGTATAAATCTAAACACAAATACTAACAGAATTAGATTATAAATATACTATATATAAAGTTGCCTATACATAAACTTAAATACAAACTATACAAATGTTCCACATAAATATTGCACAAGGAAAAAGAAAGTCAAGCACTGTTCCTAGCTGGAGAACAGTACAAGATGATCTGTAGTGCATGGGCTTGTAAACATACATGAGTCTTTTTGTGGGATTATGTACCCTCAGTTGTAAAAAGTGTCTAGTGCACATAGAGGAGAGTGTGTTACTACAGGTGGTCTGTGCGGCCTACTCACCTGTGTGTAGCACACTCAGAATTGCACAAGGGAGAAATAAATTATATATATATATATTTAAGAGGTATGAGGTTTTTCAGAGGGGGGCCGTGCTTGAGTTCAGGGCTCTCACAGCCTGGGTGAAAAAGCTGTTGAGCAGTCTGGCAGTGCGGGCTCTGATGCTCCGGTACCGTTTTCCTGACGGCAGGAGCTGGAAGAGACTGTGTGAGGGATGGGTGGGGTCCTTTACGATGCTGGTGGCTTTGTTGGAGCATCGTGAAAGGAAAATGTCCAGGATGGAGGGGAGAGGGGCACCGATGATCTTTGCAGCTGTGTTCACTGTCCGCTGGAGGGTCTTGCGGTCTGCGGCGCTGCAGTTCCCATACCAGACAGTGATGCAGCTGGTCAGCACACTCTAAATGGTTCCCCTGTAGAACATGGTGAGGATTGGTGGAGGGAGACTTGCTCTTTTCAGCCGGCGGAGAAAGTGTAGGCGCTGTTGTGCCTTTTTGGAGAGTGACGTGGTGTTGGTGGTCCAGGTGAGATCCTCTGTGATGTGCACCCCCAGGAATTTAGTGCTGCTGACTCTCTCCACAGTCGAGCTGTCGATGGTCAGTGGGGGGTGGTCAGTGGAGTTTCTCCTGAGGTCCATCACAACCTCCTTTGTCTTCTCCACATTGAGGGACAGGTTGTTCGCGCCACACCATGCCGCTAGCTGTGCCACTTCCTCTCTGTAGTGCGTTTCATCGTTGTTGCTGATGAGACCTACCACCGTTGTGTCATCAGCGAACTTGATGATGTGGTTGGAGCTGAACTTGGCAGTGCAGTCGTGGGTCAGCAGTGTGAAGAGCAGCGGGCTGAGCACACAGCCTTGTGGGGCACCTGTGCTCAGTGTGGTAGTGCTCGAGGTGTTGTGGCCGACACGGACTGACTGGGGTCTTTCAGTTAAAAAGTCCAGAATCCAGTTACAGAGAGAGTTGTTAAGGCCCAGCAGGTGTAATTTATTAATGAGCTGTTGTGGGATTATTGTGTTGAATGCTGAGCTAAAGTCAATTAACAGCATTCTTACATAAGTGTTCTTCTGGTCTAAGTGGGTAAGAGCCAGGTGGAGGGTGGAGGAAATTGCATCATCCGTAGAGCGGTTTGGACGGTATGCAAACTGGAGCGGGTCGAGTGTGTTGGGGAGGCTGGTTTTTATGTGATTCATGACTAATCTCTCAAAGCACTTCATCATGATTGGAGTCAGTGCTATGGGACGATAGTCACAATAGTCATTCAGACAGGACACAGGTGATTTCTTAGGTACCGGTATGATGGTTGTGGACTTGAGACACGTGGGGACGACTGCCTGGCTCAGCGAGATGTTGAAGATATCTGTTAGGACATCTGTCAGCTGTGCAGCACAGTCTCTCAGTACACGGCCAGGTATGTTGTCAGGACCCGTAGCCTTGCATGGGTTAATCCTAGACAGGGTCTTCCTCACTACGGCTGGAGACAGACAGAGCGCCTGGTCGGTGGGAGGTGTGGGCAGTTTTTGTGCAGGTGTGTCATTCTGCATTTCAAACCGTGAATAAAACTGGTTAAGTGCATCTGGAAGGGATGTGTCGTCGTCACAGGCCTGTGGCAGGGGCTTGTAGTCAGTGATGGTCTGAATGCCTCGCCACAGGATCCATGAGTCTCTGCTGTCTGTGAAGTGGTTATTGATTTTTTGTGCATATGACCGTTTTGCATTCTTGATGCCACAGGACAGGCTGGCTCTTGCTGTTTTTAGGGCTGCTTTATCTCCTGATCTGAATGCCTCATCTCTGGTCTTTAGCAGCCCACAAACCTTTGCTGTCATCCACGGCTTCTGGTTGGCACGTGTGGTGATGGTCTTTGTTACTGTCACATCATCAATGCACTTCTTGATATATGCACTCACTGTTTCAGTGTACTCATGCAGGTCGGTGCTGTTGTTGTAGGTGGCTGCCTCTTTAAACATGGTCCAGTCTGTAGTCTGAAAGCAGTCCTGCAGTGCTGAGGTAGCATCATCCGGCCAGACTGTGATGAGTTTTTGAACCGGTTTGGTGATTTTTAACAGTGGATTGTATGCTGGGATTAGCATAACAGAGATGTGATCGGAGTACCCGAGATGGGGGCGGGGTTCAGCCCTGTACGCGTCTTTCTGTGTTGTGTAAACAAAGTCCAGTGTGTTATTTCCCCTTGTAGCAAAGTTCACATGTTGGTAGAACTTTGGCAAGACTGTCTTTAAGTTTGCGTGGTTAAAATCTCCGGCTATGATGAAAAAGCCGTCGGGGTTGTTTGTTTGTTGATCGCTGATGGCGCTGTACAGCTCGCGAAGCGCGTCCTTAGCGTTTGCACACGGGGGGATGTAAACCGCGACAATAACAATGGCCGTGAACTCCTGCGGCAGATAGAACGGTCTGCACTTCACAAACATCACCTCCACCAGCGACGAACAGTGTTTAGTCACTACCGCAGCATTATTACACCATTCTCTGTTGACGTACACACACAAGCCGCCCCCGCGAGTCTTACCAGACAGTAATGAATCCCTGTCCGCTCGGTAGCAGGTTAGTCCGTGCAGCTGAATGGCGGAGTCCGGGATGTTGTCGTTTAGCCATGTTTCAGTGAAAACAAACACACAACAATCCCTTGACTCATGCTGTGTAGACCGACTGAGTTGAATTGAGTCCAGTTTATTTACCAATGAGCGAACGTTTGCGAGCGTTAATGATGGGATCGCTGGTCTGGTGGGGTTAGCCCTTAGCCTAGCTCGTACACCCCCGCGCTTGCCACGTCTCTGTCCCCTCTCACAGCGCCGGCGCCATCGGCTTGTGCGGGTAGCATCAGTGGACGGGGCCGCGGTCTCAGGGTTCGGCTTCAGCAGCAGGCAGAGGCCTCGTAGCTTCTCGGTGGTCGCCGGCGAAAGCTGATGTTTGTACGCACTACCGATTTCCAAAAGGCTCTGGCGATCATATTTGTGTTTCCGAGCGTTTATCTGTTGATTTTGCGGAGAAATTAAACTGTCTGAAGACGAGACTAACAGACATAAAAACACCATCTTTTGGACCCGGAGTAGCCGCTGCGTCCGACCGCGCCGCCATCTAATTGATTCTGCTGCTAGTTGAGTGATGATGTGCACAGGTAGTGTATACAGGCTAGTGTATACATCCTTGCTAAAGAATTTAACAGGTGCTTGTGTTCAACTCATCCTTCCCACCTTCCATTTATTCTCCCAAATGCTCCGCCCCATTCTGCCAGAGAGTGGTACAAACACTGTTACCCAACATGACTGGTCCACTGAATCATGACATTCCTGTCCCCTGACCTGGTCATAGTTTGAATGACAATAAAAAAACAAGAAGCCACTGTACATATAGGACTGAAAGTGAAATCTGTACGGAGGGGGAGTTTTCATAGGGGAGTGTATAAGGGCATGTTTTGCATATGTCCTACATTCCACATTAGTGTAGTGCAAATGCAAGAAACCCCTGAAGGAAAAATCAGGATGTCCAGAATATCTACAGAAGTTTAGAACTACAGATTTATAAATAAAACCTAAAACTACATAGAAATGGGCTTATACCAATGTCTGCAATCAAGTTTTAAAATGAAAAATTCTAATTTTGTCAAAACCAAAATAAACAAATGGGTTCATTTAATTATTGGAAGTGTGCAATTCACATTACATTTTGTATCATGATCAGCAGTTGTCTTGTGTCTGTTTTGATTTCTAAAGGGAATGCTTAGTTAATACTTATATCTGAATGGGAACGTTTAGGCGATGACAATTTTTTTATAAAATAGTTTTGCAGTTACTGTGGAGTTGATTCCTTTTTGAAGTATCTCTTTTTAAAGAAGCATGTTTTTCTAAAGTTTAGTTTCTGGTATATTTTTATATACATTTATATAGCTATATGTAACTTACTGGAACTTTTCTGTTAACAATGTGTGCACAATGTTAACAATTGTTCAAATTAAAACATTTAGAAATTTTAATGACACAGAAAAATATTTTGTTATATACATTTATTGGAAATATAAACACACATTTATTAAAAGCTTAGGACTGGTTAAAAGTCATTTCATAATTAGTTCTAAAAAGTTGCAATGACAACAGTCCACTTTAACTATGCTGAAAAGATAGACACTACACATTTAATGTTCTTTCACTTCTGTTGCAGAAAAATACATGAATTAAAAAGGAAAAGAATAAAATACAAAAATACACAGAAACTCCTCCAGAAGGCAGCTTTTCTTTTTTCCAATGAATTGGAGGCAGTCACAGCAAGGGGCAGGAAATGATTCCAGAGTGATGTCTCAATGCTCAAACAATGACACCTCAGAAACTATTTGTCTTGTTTAAAGTGTGGGGGTTAAAAAAATAAAACAATAACTGAAGTAAATTTTCACTTATGTTACCCGGCATGAGTTGATGGAAAAACTGACAGTTTTTCCAAAAAAAATGCAACACCAAAATTCTGACCCATATTTCCATATCATAGAGTGATCTAATTTACTCAAAGGACAAAAGTTCATTCATATTTCATGTATGAGTTAGGAGATTAGCCTGTAAAGTATACAATTAAATTGTTAAACTGTTACAATTTGTCCTAGAATGATGAAAAAGATGATCAAAAAACGGCAACTATGTGTCACTGCAACACATGTCAAGAGGTTATAAAGGAAGGATAAAGAAGGATGGATGTGGGGGTTAGTTGGGGCAGGTGTAAGGAGACGAATAACACGTCATATAGATATTGATGTCTTTGTTGAAACTTGGCCATGTAACCTGGTATTCCAAAATAGTCCTATGTAAAGACAATAAAAAGAATATCAGTGACATATCCATAGAAAGGTTTAATAAAAATAAATAAAGAGGTTTTGAAATGTCACATTAGTGGAATCAAGAAAAGTCTACAGCTAGACATTAACAGAATAACAGAATTAACAGAATTAATCAAGTGATTAAAAAAACACTAACACCATTTTTTAAATTTAAACTTTTCTTTTTTTAAAACAACTGCGATTTTAAATGTAGTTTACCGTTCGCACATAAGTGCTAGTGCATGTTCATAAGGATGCCTCAAAGTTTAATATCAGGGATTAATAGTGATAGTAATAGTGATGCTTAATCTAGTAAACATCACTATGATTCTATATGCATTCTACAGAAAGCATGAAGATGTTCAAAACTGAACACTTAAAATTGCTAAATGTTTCCTTATGACTAGTTACTACCCTTGTCTGAGGTGTTTAAGGAAATCCAAACAATGTTTGGGATTACCATTCTTGGAGTTTTGCAAGAAACCATTTACAAGTTTTGAGATTAGCTGAGGACAAATCAACAATATCTGGTGGAGCAGACACAGTTTCAATTTCCTGTGCATTTCTTAGCTGTGAGCTATGGCCTGCATCGCAGTTAAGAACATAAACTTTTCATGATCTATGTCTGGAATGCGAACACCATGTGGGCTTGACTCATATACTCTTACTGTCATAATAAAACACCTGCATATCTTCACTCGGATTCAAATGTCTGTCCATACTGTTACCCACCCAAACCTAACAAGCAGTTGCTGTGAAGTTTAGTGCTAGACAATTGTAATGCTAGTTCTTTGATGTGACAATGTAGCAGGAAGTTCTCTTCTGATACTTTCTATCTGGTATAGATGTTCTGCGAACAACTCTTAACCTTTATTGCAATACATACTCATTTCATAAACCGGTAATAGGTCCAGTTTCATGGCAATAAAAAATCTCATTTAAAATGTCAAGCTGCTGTTTACTGCAAGAAATCTAAGAAAAAGCCATCTTTTATAACATATCTGTATATTTATTGTAGACTATTAAATAACTTTTTAGCAAAATTTAAATAAAAATTACAAGGCAGGAAAAAGGTTATATACCTTTACAGTAATACAGTACTTTAAATTAATTTTTTTACATGTAATTAAATAGGTGCTTGTTTACACAAGTAATATGAAGATACCTTTTCAAAATAAAAGGAAAGAATATTTAAACGATTCTCTGTAGCAGTATATAGGCAACGTAATTAGAGATGTAGCAAGCTGAGGTTGGAAAAATGCAAATGGTTCGTTGGCGACATCTACTGGTAATTTTTTAAGATAAACATTCATATGCTTTATATCACATGCTATATATGGTGTGTGTGTGTGTGTGTGTGTGTGTGTGTATAAATAAATAAAATAAATAAATATATATATATATATATATATATATATATATATATATATATATATATATATATATATATATATATATATATATATATATATATATATATATATATATATATATATATATATATATATATATATATAGCACTACTTTTGTTATATGGAGAGAAAACCCTGATCATTCCCTTCTGGATTTAATTAATATGTAGTCACAGAAAATGCTTCTTCATTGAGTGCATCTGCATATTGCTTGAAGTACAATTATGACAGGACAGAGTAAACACTGGACAGAGTAAAAACTGAAAATTTTTTCAATGTAATTTTATATTACTCTTTAAAATCTCTGATAATACTTTATCCTGTCTGAATGAAACACACGGAAAAGTCCCTGTCTATCTTAACAGCACAACAGGAGAAATCCTATACTGATTATCTTCCCCAATCTAAAAAAAGTAATTAAAAAAGTTATTAACACCACAAGAACAACTGAACCATCAACCATGACTGTTCATCTCTTGGTATGACAACAATCTAGACTATTTACTGTAAATAAATGAATGCTGGCCAAAAATGTTATATTCACCATCACAGCAAAGACACATACACACTGCAATGCCATAGAATATAGCAGAAATGCATATGAAAAGCAAACATGTACAATATGATTTATATTAGGATTTACAGTCGTGTGTGTATATGTGTGTGTGTGTGTGTGTGTAGTGCTTTGTTTTTGTCATGAATGGAAAAATTCAGGGTAAATGGGTCCATGCCACAAATTCTAAAAATGTCTGTGGATGTTGTAGTCCCCTTAGTCCCATCTACTTTAATCCCCATTTCTCCAGTAATCATGATTTGACAGACCCTTAAGATCATTCAAACATTCAAACAGCTCATGTAATTAAAAACCTATATGTTAGACAAAATGTTTGCAATGCTGTTTTCACACAATCAAAATGTATTTGGACAAATAACAAACATGCATTTTGTGGGAGAAACAGACTGACATTTAAGTATTTTCTCTACACAGCAGTTCTCAAGTCTTAACTGTTTGTAGTCTTAACACTACAAATGTTGAATAAGAGAAATTGACATTTTTTTATATTTAACCCCTTAAAAATAATAAAATAGTTCAATAAATGCAGTCCAAAAAAGTTTACATTTTGGCACAATGTGCCTCATGTTTAGGATAAGGTGATGCAATGTGTTGGGTAAGTACAGCCATTTTCAGCAACTTTTATCTGTTTATTTATGGGAAAACAATCAAAATAAAAAAATCATTAAAAAATCATACTATCGATTTATCAGTCCAGAGGGCACTGACCTTAAATTCACAGAAAACAAAAAATAATTGATTGTTTTTTATACATCTGTATGCATTTACTCAGAAAAAAACTCAACATTCAGAAAAGTCAACATTCACTTTCAATGCTTGGTAAAAAAAAATCTGTTACCATTCTATGGAATAAAATCACTGCCAAAAATAATGGTCCATAATTCTAAACATTTGTGTGTAATTTAATTTAAATTTACTCGTACATAATATAAAACTATTGTATGTAATTCTGTTTTTTGTCAGGCCTTGATGATGTATTTTTGAATGTTTCACACACCACACTTCGTGGTCGTAATTCGCATGTTGTACGTGTAACACAGCTGTTGTGAAAACAACCGTTGTGTCTGTAAACTGTCATAGTCATACATTTTAGAATACAACTCTGACAAAAAACAGAATTACATACAATAGTTTTAAATTACGCACAAAGGTTTAGAATTACGTATGATTACTTTTGACAATGATTTTATTCCATACCATTCTACCTAAATCATGGGGTTGGAACAACATGAGAGTGAACAAACAAAAACAGAATGTTGGTTTTTGAAGAAAGCTATCCCTTTAACACTTTGTGGTCATGGATGTTTTTGAACTGTCTGCTGGTTGTGTTTTTTGGGACTGTGTGAGGACTTTCCATACTTTTCAGAGATAGTCTTCCAGGTAGTCATAGGAACATAAGAACACTCCCTTTTCAATACAAGCTCTGACTGAACTACTTTCCTTTGTTCCTTGTCTTCATCTGATGAGTTATCGATCTTAGAACCCATGTCCATGGAAGGCTCAGTGAACACTATTAGCTGGTTTCTACGGTTAGGAATTTCACCAGTTGGACTCCCACTGCCCCCTTTTTCTCTTTTCAGCAGAGTCACAGTCATTTGGGCCACACTGTTCAAAGATGCACTTCGAAGGAGCATATTAGAGCGTGGCTGCACCATCTGGATCCCACCTATAGGAATACTATTGCTGAGACTGGGAATTGTCGCTTGGGGCTGGGAATGCAGGGGAAGGTGACTCAATATTCGCTGTCCTTTTCTGGGTTGCATGTTTTTGGGAAGATGCCCATGTGGCAGAGACCAGGACTGGGCCATGTTGACTCGTCTCTGAGGACTATGTGTCTTCTCCTTAAAGGAAGCCAGAAAGACACTTTTTGTTGGATAATGTAGTAAATGTAGTATAACCACTAAATTAGCCATTGTCTTTATTTAAGGGAAATTATGTTGTAAACATAATGTTATAAACAGTGTGGTAAGTCTTGTTTTGTGGCTACAGTCTTAAATAGTTGAACATAGTCCTGAGTTCTTCAAAATTTGTATTTCAGACATGAGTTGGTAAACAGATGAACAAATGTATACTTAAACAAATGTATATTTAAATTCAATTATAATTTTAAGGGTTAGTATGTAAGGCTTTAACTGTATGTAAAGACTGGTGGCCTGGCTTCTATTTCTAATAAAGGTGTGAAATCAAAATAGCGTACTGTGTGCTTTTGCATTCAGGATATTTGTGTTTTGATGTTTATCTTGGATATATATGGCTGTCTTGTTTTTAGATGAATTGCGTTTTGTGCATTTATATTAAAAAATCTATATGTGGAGACAAACTTGGACAAAGAAAGCATTTATATATTTAGCTTTTAAGACTACACACCCAAAATTCAGTTTTGAAAGATGGACAGGAAAAGTGTCATTTGTGTCCAAATGGCATACCTATGTTTGTATATTTACTACTACTTCTTACTAATACAGACCAAAACCAAAAAGTTTTATTATGCTTTTACCAATATGTTCCAGTTGTTATTTCAAAAATGTTTCATAGATTCTCTGAAAGCAAAAATACTGCATTTGTCTTTGTCCTTTATATCTTTTCAACCCTGTTATAATTTGACATTTCTCTACAAATAACAGTTTGATCTTGTATCCTCATATTTGGAAGTGACAAACCCATGTGTTACATAAATAATTACAGCAACAACTACTTGTACTTTGCAAGGCACAGTAACCACACACCATTTACAAAGAATAGGCCTATTCTATTTCTTTAATAAATACGTGTTTAATAAATTTTAATTAAAGAAAAAATCTTACATACCAGGTTACACAGAACATAGGAAAACTCACCAGTTTAGCTTTGGGTGAGGCCTTTGTTGAATCTCTGGGTCTGTCGGCTTGGTACTGAATAGTCACACTGGCCCTCCCTGTCAAGGCAAGGGGACAACTAGGAGACAAATGTTGTATAGGGGACAGGGCTCTAATAGGTGGCACATGTCTTTCTGGGAACGAGGAGGCCAGGCAGTTAGAGGGAGGCAGCGTGAACTGACAAGATGATGAAGACAGACTGGGTCTCGGTAAGGCACAAGGCAGAAGGGACCCATCTTGGCAGGGAGACTGTGGCAAAGAAGGGGACATTTGTAAACCAGGTGACAGGCTGCGAATGGGGGACAAGCATATTCCTGTAGTTGATTCCAGGTTCCAAAGGGTTACTAGGGATTTTGTGGTCATGGGAAACACAGCCTCTCCATATGGTTCTGGTCTCCTAAGGCTCATATTAGGAAAAAGTCTGGGATTTTCCTCCCAGCCTGGGTTTGAAAGGCCTAGAAGCTCATGGGAGTGTGGTTTGTTCACAGATAATGCAGACAAATGAAAAGTCTGTTTATCACCCTCATCATTATCATCAGCCTCATCCACATCTGTCTCCTCTGCATCAGAGAACTGATGTTCCTCTACCAGTTCCTCAATTAAATGTTTGCCACAGTCACCTAAAGGTCAAGAAACTCATTGCATCAGCCTGTTTCCAATACTTATATTGAATATTGAATAACTATGTAAGCAATTACAATTTTAGGCATTGTTTTAACAAGACATACCTCCATCATCTATCTCTAACTCGCACTGGACCGGGCCTGGAGCAATTCCCTCTGGACATCTCTTCCCATGAGCCTTTGACTTCATGTGTTTAGTCAGATTTCCTGTGCAGTCATACAGAGTATTTCAACATGTGAACAAAGGAAATATGAAGCCCATATATAAAGTGCCTTGTCATAAAAAGTACAGCTGTGAAAATAGTCCTCATGTCCAATCTCAGACATGAGGACAAACTAGTAATGTGACAGCATCCATTCCAAACTCTACAAAAAGGTTTGACAATTTTTTTCTTACCTATGTGAACATTTTCTTATTGAATCAGGTTTATGGATGTCATGTCACAGCCTGTCAAATACCATGCTTTACACTAGCTGTTGCTAGTCAATAGCAAGTGGGTTTACAGGGAAGAACATACTAATTCTAGGAGCATTTTATTGGACAAAAATTTCCCTAGACAGCAAATGGGTGTCATTTCTGGTCCACTTTCCTATTATCTGGTCCTATATAATATTTAGGTAATCTTGAAGACCTTATGTAGGACAATGGGTCTTCACAGGCCTGCTGTCGGGCAAATCTGGGTTTGCACCAAAGGGTAAAGATAAAACAATGACAACATTTGCTCTAAGGTTAAGGTGTAAAATGATGTTTGTTTAAAGTGCTTGAGATTTGAAAACAGGCCCAGTAGAAAAACACCCGAACGTATACAAAGTAACAGAGAAATTAAAAAGGCAAAAAAACTATAAATAAAAAAAAAAATAAAGCAGGTGAAAGATAAGGATAAATGTAAACTATATATCCACACACACAACTGAACACACTGAACATATCAGCAAATATAAACAAACCTTTTATTAACAAGTGAAATTGGATAGAAGTAAAATTGGCATCAACAGTAATGGCAAAGATGAGTTTAAAGGTGAGTAGCCACACACAAGCACACACAACACTTCAAACAGTCACGGGATGTACATGTAACTTTCCTTTTTTTTGTAGTTTGCGTGGAAACTGTGGAGTCAGGATGGATGAGAAGACTGGAGAGGAAACTGGAACAAAGGGAGGGACATGAAGATGCCAGCTTGGCCCTTATGCCTAAAAAAACGGCTCCTTGCAGGTGATGATGAGCTGAGTCCCAGACCCTCTCACTCTCCTGGAACCAGAGATTAACCAGGCTGGTGCTTTTGTTAGGCTGGCATAGGCAGTTCTGAGCATACTCAGCCCAGGCAGGGAACTGGTTTTAGGGATTCTGGTGGTTATGAAAGAAGGTCTGGGGGAAGCAACCAATTTTCTGTACCTTCCGCTCCATCTGCCTGTTCGACTGAGGGTGGTATCCAGATGACGTTAACATCTAGGAGTTTCCTGAAAGCTTTCCAAACTCTTGAAATGAACTGGAGACCAATGTTTGACACAATGTCCTGAGGTATACCAAAATACCAAAATGCATGGTTGAAAAGGAGTTCTGCCGTTTCCATGGCGGTTGGTAACCCCTTGAGAGGAATCAATCAGCAGGATTTGGAGAATCAGTCCACCACTACAAGAATGCAGGGAAGGAGGAGGAGCTGTAATAAAATACACCAGAGGAAGAAGCTTGTCTGATGGGAGATGGTGAGGAGTTTTGGAAATGGTGCAGTCTGTACATCCACTCACAAACCTTCTAACATTTCTTGCCATTCTGGGCCACCAATATCAATCTTGAAGTAAGGAGAGGGTTGCATTAGCCCTGGGTAACCAGTATTAACACAGGAATGAGCAGTATGGATAAGTTTAACTTGTTGGGTCCTAGAAACATGCTGCCGGTTTGGAGGATTTTCGTGAGCACTGGCTTGGTTCTCCTCAGGGCCCAATGGATGGGATTTACAATTATTTTGGGGTCAAGAACATGTTCAGCCTGTTCAGTACATTCACCTGGGGAGAGAATGTAAGACAGTGCATCAGCTTTGCCCTTCTTGGAACCAGTGTGGTAGGCAATCTTGAAATTGAATTGTGTAAAGAACAAAGCCCAGTGAGCTTGACAAGGGTTGAAACACTTAGCATCTTGGAGATATTGAACTTTCTTAGGGTATGTCCATATAGTGAATGGGTGACGAGTCCCCACGAGTCCCCTCAAGATGGCTAAGAGTTTCCAATTATGACGTTGTAACTCTTCTCCACAGGGCTGAACTTGGGAAAAGAATGCACATGGATGATGTTTGGGAGGCATCCCTTGCTGCTGCAAAAGCAAAACCCCATGGTTGAGGGATCAACTTTAAGGGGCCGTTTGGGTCAGGATGTACCAGGATGTACATCTGAGGGTGCTAAATGCAATTTCGGAATTGTTGGACCAGGACTTGGGCTTTGACACTTGGGCTTACCAAAGTTATCTAAATACTAAAGTTATGGATGAAGTGACAGTAGGAGTTTGCCAGTCCTAGAAATTGATGTAAATCCTTGATAATCTTGAATGCGGGCCAGTTGTGAATAGCTTCCACCATCTCGTCTATAGAAATACCATTCTAGTTGACTAAAAAACAGAGGAACTGGATCTCAGGCTGGTGAAACTGGAATGTCTTGGCTTTGAGAAACAGATTATACTCCTCTATATTCTTGAGGACCACCACAACATGTTGTGAGCCTGGCTCCAAGAGTATATCAAGATGTCATAAATGTAGACTCTGACTGTGAAAACTGTGAAGTCCCAAAGCACCTCATGCATAAATTCCTGGAATATGGAGGGGGCATTTACCAGCCCATAAGACATGGCACAGTACTCAAAGTGTCCAGTGGGGGTCACAAAAGGGGCTTTCCATTCATGTGATTCCCCACACATATCAGGATGCACTCCAAAGGTCCAACTTAGTCTGTAGCTCCTCTGAGGTGTTCAAGGGCAGCAGGAACAAGAGGAGGGGGAACAGAACTTGAGTGTAATCTTATTAAGGGCTCTGTAATCAATACACGGCCACAAGCCTCCATTCTTCTTGGCAATGAGAAAGAAGCTTGAAGCAGCAGTGGAGGCTGATAAGGCAACCGTGTTGAAACACCTCCATAATATACTCCTCTATGGCTTCTTGTTCGGGCAGTGTGAGTGGACAGATCTTGCCTCTGGTTACTGGTTCCCCTGGGAGGAGATCAATCGTGCATGCCCATGGCTGATGTGGTGGTAACTGAAGATGTCCTTGGGGCAGAAGATGTCCTTGAAATGGGAGTAGCACTCAGTTTTCCTTTCCTTTGTAGGTTGCATTCGTGGAGACCCAGGGGAACCTGGATGACTGGAGTGAGGACACTAATGACTTCAGATGAGTATAAATCCAACAGATACTGTCCATGGCAGTTTTACTGTCCATGGCAGTTTTAGCCATGGTCAGTTTTAGCCATGGACCACGGCTTCTTTTAAAAGCCCAAGCTCCTCCCCTTCGGCTGAGCTATTGTCAAACATGATATTGCAATTATATACATATTAAGAGAAATATATACACACAGACAAGGCATCCACTCCCAAATAATTAAATACAATAGCTCGGGTTTGGTCGGCAAATACAGAAACACAACATGGAAACAAACAAAGGCAACTTGGGTGTATATAGGTTGTTATGCATAGTGTAAACAATGGTTGAGGGATGTGCTGCGCTAACCAACAGGGACAGCACCCTCTGTCACACCCTGATTAGCTGGTTCAGCTGTGTTTGAGGGATGGAGCTAAATTCTGCAGGACAGTGGCCCTATAAGAGGACTGGACAATCCTGATTTAGACAGAAGATAACATAGACTAAAACCTTCAAAACGTTCATTACGCATCAGAAATGTACTCCGGTCAGCTGCATGGCATACCTTTAGTTTTGAAGGCAAAGTTGCAGTGCTGGCAGACATAAGGTCGGGCATCTGTGTGTAGTCGTATGTGTTTGCGCAGCATGCTGGGCTTTTTACAGCGTATCCCACACTCTTCACACACATATCGGCCTCTTCCCCGGCCTCGTACATACACATATTCCTCACTTGATCTGTAGCTATGACACAACATATAAAGTATTCAGTGTGAAAAGGCCCAGGACAACAGTTAATTTACATACAATGAAAATTCAACCAACAAATGAACATTCTGTCACCATTTAGTCACTGGTGTTTCAAACACTTGTTCCGAACACTAAAAGGTTAAAGGATATCGCACCCTAAAATAAACATTTCCTGATAATTTACTCACCCCCATGTCATCCAAGATGTTTGTTTTTCGTTCTTCAGTCGAAAAAAAATTAAGTTTCTTGAGGAAAATTATTGAGGATTTTTCTCCATCTAATGCAAGTCAATAGTTCATCATTTTGAAGGTCCAAAATAAAGTTTTAATGCAGCTCCTCTCGACCACAGCCGACAAATAAATGTCTTGTCTAGTGAAACCATCATTTATATAAAAAATGTATATACTTTCTAACTACAAATGTTCGCCTTGGTCTGGCTCTGCGATGTGCATCCCCGAACTCATGCATTATGTACTTATGTTGGAAAGCTCACGCTGGATATTGCAGGCTTACATTTGTAGTAAATTATTTTTAGTAAAAGTATATGATTTTTTTTTAGAAAAAAGAGCGTTTTGCTAGACAAGACTCTTAGACCCTTAAAGATCATGCTGGACGTCACAGGCTTACATTTGTATTTTAAACATATGTAATATTAAATAAATGTCAGTATAAATAAATATCAATAACTGATCGTTTTGCTAGACCTGACCCTTATTCAGACCCTTATTCAGGGGCCAGGGTCGAGATAAGCTATTTGAAGCTGCAATGAAACTTTATTTTGGACCTTCAAAATAATGAACCCTGTTGAACTGTATTAGATGGAGTCTGTATTAGACTGAAGAAAGAAAGACATCTTGGATGACATGGGGGTGAGTATATTATCAGGAAATTCTTTAAGCATAATATTCATGCTGCTCTTTTCCTATTGTCAGGAACAGAGAGAGAGGAACCCAATCGCAGAACAGCCTTTCACAAAACCTTATTTTATGAAACAAAAACTCCCTCAAGGGGGCATAACAACAATATAAATATTCAAGAAAACCAGAAACAAGACTAGAGATAAACAATATATATATATATATATATATATATATATATATATATATATATATATATATATATATATATATATATATATATATATATACACACACACATATATACATACATATATATATATATATATATATATATATATATATATATATATATATATATATATATATATATGTATGTTATATATATATATATATATATATATATATATATATATATATATATATATATATATATATATATATATATATATATACACACATGTACATACTATATATATATATATATACATACATATATCTGACACAAAACACAAGGGCTGTCAGGATCCTGGCAAGAGAATTTAGGAAAAAGTCAAGACAAGAAAGCCAGGACCCTGACACCTATGGAATGCAATTAATGTCTAGATAATTAACAGATAAATTGACATTTATCTTTGAACTCTGAATGTGCAGCAATTTGTGCAAATTAAGACAACCTCAGACAGTCTTTTGTATTTTTGTACTTTTGCATATTTATCATAATTTATGCATGCCAAAAAAATGTGCATTTAGGGATCCAGTGACGCGTACATTCATTGACATCATACTGTGGATATCATACATCAACTGTGGATATATAAACTGTAAAAAAAACAGCACAAGTATCATCACATCAATCTTGCTAGCCATTCAGATTCGTGTAGCTTCTGCAACTATAAAAAGTATAATATATAAGCATTAAATAAGAATTTAAATTATTGATCTATGCAAGTCTGCATGTCAAACTAACAAAAAACTATACTTCTAACTACAGCTTGAGAGCTATAGTTTCAACCACACAACTTGCAATGCTGTTTTTAAATGTGTTGGAACTATGGTTTCAGGAAACACCAAATCGTTAAGCTATGCTAGTAATGACAGAACTTGGGACCATAGTTGGCTAACAATACTTTTGGGAAACGCACCCAAGAGTGGTTTCTCTCACCAGCAACTTACTAACAAGTTCCACTGCCATTTCGTTTCCTGTACAATGACGCAACTCGCTGTTTAACCACCATAGTACGATGCATCATTGGAGAAACTAACTAGCTAGTCACAGTTGTTTTCGGAAGCCTAGTAACTTTGTCACATATTTGTCACATAATATCTGTTAATTAATCTGTCTGAGATCGAATGAATGCCAGTTTATTGCTGCAAATAAATCTGTGGAGCAACTTTTTTCAGTCTTTGTTCTCTGTTGTTTTGCTTTATTTCTAGATATCAGACTATCAAAAAAGTATGCTTCTAACAGCTCAAAAGCTATAGTTACAACCACATAACTTTGCAATGCTGGTTGCTAATGTTCGTTGGAACTATAGTTTTGGGAAACAAAATCAACTATGCTGCTAATGACCCCAGAGTATGCCGAAAAACCACTGTGGAGTGCCAGAGCCAATGGTGTGGAAAACTCCAAAAACTAGTCCAACTAATGCTTGTATATACTGCTTTATATACATTTATGCAACTGTTTTACACCGCATGGAATCCATCATGAAATCCACATCTTTTTTGGCAAGCACAACTTAACAGAGTTACGTTAATGTTAATATAACAGAAAACATTTATATTTACCAATCTCTGCACATTCAATTAATTCAGAATTTTGCAAATTCAAAATGTATGGCATTTGTTTGTGGATAGTAATATACATTTACAATATGTATCAACAGATGTACAATGTGCAAGCGTTTGTTATTTTAAGATTAATTTCATCCCACATTGTCTATACTATGGAGTGTTTTTCCAGACAATTTTAAAAAGGAATTGCAAACTGCATTTTTGTTTACAGAAACATACAATGTCTGCCAAATTTCAAATGAAAATGCAAAGTCAATTTGCAATTGCATTTCCCATGTCTTACGAGTTACGACCCTGTCATATTTAAATTGCAACAGCAATTACCCGTTTGTTATCTCATTAAGAAAATAATAATAATGAATAAAACTTGAGAGCTGCAGAGCTACCAGAGGATTTTATGGGTGCTGAAATACATTTAATCACATCAGAACAGCAATATTCTTTTTACAATTTATTTATGTAATGAAAAACATACAGAATGGAATTTTACAAAATTTAAACATCTCAGATGACAAATTCTTAATTAATAGTGAAGTATAGCCGCTGGGCTAGCATATGCACATAAAGAGAGTATACACTGATCTTACAGGCCTGGGTTGGAGATCTTATCTAGTACAAACTAGTATAAACTTCAAAAATACTACAATTCTGCTGATTACCTACAAGGCACTGAATGGTTTAGCTCCTCAATACCTGAGCGAGCTCTTCTGTTATTACAGTCCTTAATGTTCACTGCAATCTAAAAATTCTGGCTAGTTGATAATACCCAGAATTTAAAATCAAGCACTGGTGGTAGATCCTTTTCATATTTGGCATGCAAACTCTGTAACAGTCTTCCCAGTATTGTCCAGGGGACAGATACACTATGTCAGATTAAATCTAGATTAAAGACCCACCTCTGTAATCTAGCCTACACATAGTCAAATCCCTTAAGAGATTGTTAGGCTGCATTAATTAGGTAAACCAGAACTGGGAACACTTCCCATAAAAACAGATGTATTGGCTCCATTCTAAGTCTGTCTGTCTTTCATTTCCCAAGGTTCTGTAGTCAGCTGGATTCAGACATTATTCAGACCAGATGGTGGGGAGATGGGATGGGACAACCCTTGAGACAGATCAGTCAGAATATGATGGACTTCTTTATTAAACTTCCTGTTATTTACTCACCCACCTCTAGCCTAGTTAGATTCTATATTTTTGTTAGTCACAGCTAGTTATAGCTGCTGTTAATAACATTATGTTCGCCTGTCGCCATCTCTGTTTGTAACATACCTCAGTGCTTAACATATTGTCACAAAATCAGACCTGACAGTTAAATCAATATATAATTATCAGTATTATCAGCTTTCCATTTACATCCAAGAAAGTTACAAATTGCAGCTTTAATGTACCAGAGGAGAACTAGCCCTCCCAGTTGACCCTGGTTTCTCCCAAGGCTTTTTCTCTATCTATACATTATTGTAGTTTTGGTTCCATGCCACTGTCATCCTGTTGGCTTGCTTACTGGGAGAGTGCTGACATTTAACTTAGCTTAGGATTTGTAAATTGTTATTATTGCTTCTAGCGTAATGATCTAATTACAGTCCTAAAGACTCTACTATTTTGCTATTTCTTTGTTTCCCATTCTCTTTCATTGCGTAATGTTCGGGTATTTTATGCTATTATTGCAAATCTCATACCCGTCCCATAAAATATTTTCTCCTTTCTGTGCGCCATCTCCATGTAAGCTGGAATGGCATAACTTGTCAGGGTCCTGGCTTCTTGTCTTGAGTTGTCCTAGTTCCCCTGTGTTTTGTGTCAGAGCATGATGTTTGGATCCTGACTCAATCCTAGTCTTGGTTCTTGTTTTTTGGAGTCAGGATCTAGACTCATGCTCTGTGTCTTCGTGTCCTGTGGAAGCACAAGGCCATTTGTTTACTTTGTTGCATGTGCTCTCCTGTCTCGTGTCTTGACCCCACCCTCTTGTTTCCTCATTAATCCTCCCATCATTGGTTCATTCTGCCACACCCAAATGTGTGGTAGTTTCATCAGTTCATTTTTTTAATATACATCTCATAATGAACATTTAAATCAGCAATAATACCATGTATTCTGTTTTTTGTGTTGTACATGTTTGACAATTTTTAATTATATTTAATGCTGCTGAGAAGCAATCCAACATTGTAAAAATCACTATATAATTAAAATTTATTTAAAATTGAAATCTTCAACCTGCGCAGTCAGCTTTTAAAGGTGATGTTAAACAATTTGATATGCTTTGCACAGACCCTCTTTTAGACACCACACACACATTTATCCATGTACACCCTCTACCTACCAACAGACACATATGGGGGTAGTCTGGCTGGGTGTTCACCCTGCTTGTGTCCAGAAAGTCCCAAAACAGGGCCTTCACTTGACCTTGAACAAAGAGCCATTTATAATGTCAGAAACTAGGGCCGCTTCCAGCCTCCTTCACCACTACCCCTAGCTCAAATGTGGGGTTTTTGCATTGACGCTTTGTGCCCAGAGCCTGAGCTTCTGTGCCAATGCAAACAGATAGGAGGGAGGGAAAATCTGCACACAAGTAGCTGCCACAACCAGTAACATCAGTACAAACCAGGACCTGTTTGCCAGCTTTCCTAATAACAACAACAAATACATATATATAGGTACAAGCAGAAATTATTGGGGTTTCAGCGCTTCAGAACTTTGACAGCATATGCAAAAATATATTATACATTACATAGCAAGGATTTCATAGTCCATATGGAAAATTATCTAAAATGTCTAAAATTGTCATCTAAATTATCATATACATGCTCAAAGCCATTGGTGAAGAAACATTTCGAAAATAACTTTACAGCTGGAACAACATGCATGGTTTGTAAATCAAAAGTCAAAGGCCTAATTTAAATACTTAATTAAATAAAAGTTTTGTTATGTGTTCCTATTCAATAAACACGTATACCCAGAGCTGTGTGTGAACATGATATAAAATTGATAATTTGATCATTTCAAATCATCTTGCTGCCTAAGAACTACTATTTATATTTTGTGCTTGACCATTTCAGTTTATTTAAAATGCCTATGGTGTTTGGTTACAAAAATGCTAGTGTTCTGGTGGTTGCTAGGTGGATGGTCACTCATTAAAGGACACTAAGTTGCAGACAGGTCCATATATTTAGCATGCTAAGGCTGGCCACACACTTTTTTAAGCCCACACAGATTTTAAGCCCAATTTTGATCCCAATTTGCACCCCAAACGATCAGGTCACTTTAACTATGACAACAGTAGAAGTGCCTTTATAATGTGTCGTGCAAGAGTTTTCTGTTGTTCTGTTCACTTTTAATCATGTGAGATTCTCTGAGACAGGTGTCTATTCTATTCGATGTCAATAACATATCAACACTTCTCTCAGATTGCGTCTTTGGTAATGCACACTACACTATTGTCATTCATGTGAACGAGCACCAGTTTTGGGCATTTGTAGGTGATTTCCACAGTATTGTTAGCAGGTTAAAATCAGAGCTAAAATCAAACATTGTTTACCCAGCATAAATCCCCAATGATAGTCTGCAAGTCAAAGGTATTTTTTGCCCATATAATCATCCACCTGGTAAAAAAATAATGATCTGACCTAAAAGTAATGGCCTGTAAAATACGCTCAGCACTGGAACTCTACTTGTAGTTACACTTCTGTTCATCCTCATACATTGTGAATACTGTAAACTTACATGCCCCTCACGTGTGCAGTGTAAAATAGGCTTTAACGAATAGGCTTTAACGTAAGTATCACACACAATCACTGCCTCCATACAACCTCAGAGCTTCCATTTTAAGATGCACAACCCACCTTATGTCTACTCATTCAGGAGAAACAGTGAAGCTCTGGACAGTGTTTGATAGAAACAACGATTTTTTGTATACACATGCCAACTTCTATGGCTATATTCAAGGCAAGTACCAATATTTTGTTATTTTCAGTTTTATCCACATTCACACTCTCGCTCACACCTAGGGGAAAGTTTTAGCATCTTCAATTCACCTAATCTGCAAGTCATTGGACTGTGAAGGAAACCAGAAAACCTGTTGGAACCCACGCTGACACAGAGAAAACATGCAAACCCCACACAAAGGCCTCCTGGCCCAGTTAGGATTCAAACCAGGAACCTTATTGGACTATTTTAATACCCCCAAACACCAGACTTAAATGGTGAAATATCTGAAGCAATTTCATATCTGCTGTAAAGAGTAAATTGTGCTTGAAATTGTGCTTGAAAAAAGTTATCAGTTTATTGTTTATTAATATTTTCTCTTTTTTGGCCAATGAATCACTTTCCAAATATGAGTGTAGGGAGGCAGGGAGAGTTTGTAGCCATTGTGGCTCTTAAGGCGAACGGTAAAACAGGTGTAATAACACCACCTACAGTGCTGGAGTGTCAACCAGATACTGGTGCTGGATTATTTACAATATTATCACATGCAGTATTAACATGGTATCAATAATCATGGTTATTGTCAATACTGGTATATTGTGACACCCCTATTTAAAACCAGACCAATTTATAGCATAATTTTCATTACATGATTTTACATTATCTGCATTATTTAGACCATTATTTAGTTCTCTTATAAATAAAAAATGTCTTACTCTTCTTTTAAAACAAAAAGTAGACTAAACTTTGATCCTATCTTAGATGTTGCTTTTCATTAATCTGAAAACACCTCAGAATGTGAGCCTACTTCCTCTGGCCCATCTCCCTATCCCTTCTGCTCAATGACCAAACTCAGTTTGGCATAAATGGGACTCTGTAGGGTTCCACAGGATGTGACTGCCAGGCTAGGTAGTTTCCTGGCTTAGGCTGTGTAACAGATGGTTCATGTTGGCTCTGACAACTAACTGATCTCTGGAAGTTTGGCAAGAACAACACTGTTCAAAATACTGACAAACTGGTGACAGAAATCCACCAAATATAAGCAGATTGCAGAATGCAGGAACTATGACAGATAAAGTGTATTCTAGCAGGCAAATCTGACGTGGGAAAAAAAGGCAAATCAAAGTTGCAAAGTAAAAATCATAATTAAAATAAACGTATATAGCACAATACATTTCACAGTGTGCACAACACTCACAGTGTATAAGTGACTTACCCTCCCTCACAAATCTGAACCCGTGAGGTGCATTTGGGGAAAGATAGTTGGTCCTCCTTTTTCTCCACTGATTTCTTTTCTACCTCTGTCAACTCAGCTTGTTGGTCTTCTTTTGGTTCCGTGGGGGTGGCATGTACCTACACTCGAGAGAGACACGGGCAAGTTCACCAACCCTACTCCGGGTGCCCAGGGAGACAGAGATGGAAGTCTCATTCAACATTCTGCAGATAGTATTAAAACTTGTTTACTTTTACTTTTTCAAAGCAAGGCAGAGCTTATTGAACAATATATAAAGTCTTGTAAGGCCTTTTAAAATACTAAACTAAATTAACAATAATTTGTTTTTGTTTGGCCAGTCCCCAATGTTCAGGCATCATTGACTCAATAAATGCAAAAGTTGTTACATTTACCTCAGATACAGTTGGCTTTTGGGAATTAGGTGTCTCTTGTTTTATTTCCAGGGAGGATGTCATTGCCGCCATGGTGTAGATGATTGGTGCATGTCTCTGTCTACAGTGCAACAGGGCAAGCATTTCCTTACTTGTTAAGCCAGGAGGGTGTGGACTGTGAGGGCTTGTACACCATGATGAATAGACTGAATTTTGCTGTACACTTTGAATAAATGCATTGGGCTTTGTGTAATTAAGATAGCACCAACTAGACGTAAGGTTAGTGTTAAGAGTGGAAAATGGTAGTTCTTTGTTGTCTGTTGGGAAGATGACAGTTTGCGCACCCAGTCCTCCATCCTTCTTGCATTCAATTAAAACATAATTTCCCCTTTCATTTTTCTCCTCCTTTACTTGTTTCTGTTCTTGTTTGCCCTCAAGGTTGAGCTCCTCGCTGCTTGTGGGGATTAGCACATGTTTGTTTGCCCCAGCACATACTGATCTGGATCCTTCAGACATGGGTTGCTGTTTTGTGATGTCAAACTTGGAAACTACTGCAACTGAATTGACACCAGAGCATCCAGGCTCCAGAGGCCTTGCACAAAATGTTTGTGAAACAGTGGTATAAATTATGCTAGCATGGGGTGTAAGGTTGAAATTAAGACGAACTGGAATTCTCTGGACAGGTGAATTCCTCAATTGCCCTGAGCTTGCAGTAACATTAAAATCTAAATGTTGCTGATAGCGATATTGAGCAATGCATTGTTGGTCGACTCTTGTAGCAGAATTAATGTCATTCTCCATTGGAATCTCAAGCTTGAGCCCTGTTGACATTGGGGAATAATGAGCTCTGGCAGCACCTGATGGACAAAGTAGACTTTCCATTGTTGTGTGCTGGTCGGTATGAATCAATGGCGTCAAATGTGGGTCATTCTCTGATAAAATATGATGTGACTTCATGATCTGTGTTTTACCAAATGCTTGTACAGTATTGCTTAAAGACACATAATGGGAGGTTTTTGGACTGTGACACTGGGTGATGCTTGGGCTGTGGACAGGAGATGTGCTAGTAGGAGAGTTGGCGTGGCAGACTTTTGAAGACAAGTTTTCTCTTTCACGTTCCCTCAATGCAGTATGCTTCATCAGAAGGCACTTTTGCCTTTCTCCCCAGGCAGCAGGGGTTCTATCTGGGGATAAGCAACTATAGTCAAATGACTTGCTTCGTGCTTCTATGATAAGATGTACATGTTTTGGAACATGGGATGCCTGCTCAGATGCGGAACGGCGCATTTCTCTGTGAGAACTTGTAGGAATTGTCAAAGTATGAATGGCCCTGGATCTCCTAGTTGGTTTTATGTCTGCATTAGCTTTGCAAGACTCATCAAATGAGGCTGATTGACTTGAGGTGAGAGGTATAGTACTGTCTGGACTTGGACTATGAGGCAGAGAAAGAGACTCAAAGCTTGAATCACCTGAAGACTGAGCAGCTTCTGCAAGGCGGAGACGCTTCTTTTTAGGTGGTAACTTCTCAATTGGAAGCTGGGCCAAAGTTGGACTTCTTTGGGGCCATTGAAAATCATTGATTTTTTCTGCATCCTTTATTTTAGGGAAAGTTGGAGGGGGTAATGCTGCCATGGTGTTGGTGTTTGAATCTTCAGTAACCAGAATCTCTGGCACTTGAACATTGTGTTGGCGTACAAGTTTACGAAAGGTTGGTTTAATTGTCTGCTGCTTAGATTGTGAGTGAGGAGAAGAGTGGCAGGCATCATGAAAGTGAGATACTTCATATGGTCCAGAGGTTTTAAAAGTACAATCATGTTTCTCAAATGAACTAGTATGCTGTATGACTGATATTCCTTTTAAAACACCTTCTATGCCATGCTGTTGACTTATTTCAACAGCCCCTTTTATAGACATTTCACAAGATGTTGATCCTTTTACTGCTACAAAAGAAAATGATGGTAATGCAGGATCTTCAAGTTCAAGACTATCTTCTTTTCTTCTTTTTCGAAATGCAAAAGCACCAGAATGAGTTGCAAGTAATCTTTGGGGTTCTTCCACCTGACAAATTTCAATTTGTTGAGACAAGGGAGCAGTGCAACAGTGTTTGTGTGTTTGATATCTCTCCCAGTCACTATTAACTACACTACATGCCTCACATTCAAATGGTTCTTGTTTCTGGCTGTGATTTGGCACTGTAGGAACAAAGGGATGAAATGGGGTGCTAGAATCAGATTGGTCCTCCATAGAAATTTCTGAATCGATGGGCAATTCAATGGCAGGCTGACGTTTTAGCATTCCATGACGACGATTCTGAATTGGTTGCTGGTTATCAAAGGATTGGCTAAGACGAAGGCTACATAAAGTTTCAGGAACATCACTAACATTTGCATCTGAGTGACTTTTCAGAAGAGAAGCAGTAGATGTTTGATTAGTTGGTTTTTGGATACTGACTGAATGGACTTGAAACTTCTCACAAGGTACACCAAGAGTAATGGAACCACTTTTTGAGCTCACATCTAATTCTTTAGGACTATGAAGAAAGGGCTCTTTAGAAGACCCTGGCTTCAATTCTGTGCTGCTTCTTCTAGAGAGTGAGAACCTTCTGGGTTTGACACTGTCGATTTTACTGGTGTCTACCACAGCTTCATTGATAGTGATGAGTTTAGTGATATGATCAATAACTTGCTTTTTAGGCACTGTGAATGGAATTCTTTTCCCTTCCTGCCCAGTAGGATGCACATCTTGTTGAGGAGCAGTCCTCTGTAAATGGCCAAAGCGACCAAATTTCCCAAGGATGACCTCTGCATAGCTTTTGGCACTTGTGTTTGATGGACTGTCTTGAGTGACTTCCATGCTCTCGGATCGAGAGAAATAGCCAGACTCTGTGCTGCCTTTGTTACTACGACCAAATGATGATGATGATGCTTCATCAGATGATCCTATAGAGGCATGCCGTCCTCTGCTAAGTCTCATTGCAAGTCTCTTTTTAACTGCAAGAGAATCCTCTGTACCTTGTAATTTTCCCTCAGAATACTTATCTGTGGCATTTGGCTTTTGTATGGACATTCTCTGTTTTCCCGAAAGGGAAGAAGATGGTTGGCTTTCTTCATCTGATTCTGTAACTGGCTCCTCTAAACGTCTTATACTTGGTCCCTCCCTATCTGCCGTCAGAGCAGCTTTCACCTTATGGGTGTGAGACTTTTGATGCTTGTAAAGGTTACTCTTAGTCTTGAAGGAGAAGCCACATGGTGCACAAGGGTATGGTCTCTCTCCAGTGTGGGAACGAATGTGTTTTTGAAGCACACTGGGCTTAGCACAAGCACGACCACAATAGGAGCAAACATACTTTCCAGGCTTTTGAGGTTTGTACTCATGCTTTTGTCTAGGTATACCTTCCAGCACCTCATTCATATAACAAGATGGCACATCTGATGATTCTGAGGATAAAGGTCCAGCCGACTTTTCACCTGACTGCCTTAGATTAGCATCAACACTTTCTAATCTACCAAATGCACCTGCAGACTTTCTCTGTTCAATAGTGTCTGTCTCCCGAGAAGTTTTCCTCTGTAGCCTGAGACATTTTCTCTCAAAATTAAATATTTCATGCTGTCCTGGATGCTGGGTAACAGCCTTGTTCTCTTCATGATACTGAAGGACTGAATGACGGTCCTTCATTGGAGGCTCATTCTGAGGCTTTTCTAAACCTCTAGATTTCTCCCTTGGGGTCAACTGGTTATGTGAGGCCTCCATAAATCGGGGAGAAAACCTGAAGTTCTGTTTGTTACAGACTTTATGAATCACCAATTTAATTAATTCATTTCCACATAATTTATTATTCCATTCAACATATGCAAGGAATGTACAACTTTATCATAACTGGAGTATTCTGTATACATTATTGCTTTATGAGAGAAGATTTTTATCAGAGGAATTCTATGAGACACTACTGCAAATTGAAGATTTTTTTTAATTAAAGAAAGTTCTGCCCCCCTCTGTTTCTTCTCCTTTCATCAATCTGGAAGTCCACATCAACCATGTTCTTTCTTGAAATATTTGCTTGGTTCTCAGATCCCTGGTTTTAGAACATATTTTAAATACTGTCTGGGTCAGATGATGGTTTAGAGAGTCTGTGAAATAGCAAAAAATAAATAGAATTAGTTGGACTGTCATTTCAACATTATCATTGCGGAAAGAATCTGCAGTTAGCAAAACCCTTTCAGGCATGTGGAACATTTTAAGTCGGCCCTATATTTTTGGATGTAGTGGCGATTAAAACCTTCATCAATCTTATTGAATCTTATTGAACACAGATAGGGATGTGCCAGTCTACCCAAAAGGGACATTTTAGTTGATTACATAGACATCAATGTTGATTTTCCTTGTATCGAACTTCCAAAGAAAATAAGTTAATGATTAAAAATGAAATAATTAAATTAATAGTTCATCCTGCAAGAAATCTGAAATAGTTTAATGATTGTAATAGTACAGAATTCGTTGCTAAATAATTTAAGAATTTCAACAGGCTAAATGGAACTAGTAATTTTACAAGTGTACACTTGTGCATGTTTCTGTAGTGATCCTGCTGGTACATAACCAAATCACAGCCAGTCACTGCCAAGAATTCCAGCACGGCTTGTGTGAATCCAACTCTTAACAAGTTTAAACAGACTTCCAATTATAATTGCAAATAGAACATACTAATAGGTGAACTATTGAAAAAGGCTCATAGTGTACAACAAATACCTACTGTAGACAATATGATAGTTGATTATAATAATTACTTTAAATTATTTTCAACTCTTAAAATATTGAATTCATCAACCAGTCAACTGGAACTCTTTTTGTCTATATGGTTTGAGAATGTAAAAAACAAGTGGTGAAAATATGAAAATATCCTTTTTTTAACTTAACTTTAACTTTCGAAACCCAAACAAGGTAAAACTTAAACCCTGGATTGTACCCGTAATGCATTTTGTGGTTTATCATTTCTTAAAAATGTTGGATTTGATGAGGATATGACGGATAGTGTAGGAGGCCTAAAAGACAGTGGTTTTCTGGACTTGGATGTCAGTCAAGCAAGACTAGAGACACTCATGTCTCTAGAACCACCTGTTCTGTCCTCCTACTCAAAAACATTAATGACCTTGAATCACAGACTGCAGCAGCATATCATAATAGTTCATTTTAGCTCAAACACAGCTTTAGAAATGTTTCTCAATTCTGTATTCGAGTGGAACTTATTGCTTCTACAGAGAGACTGATCTGTCTTCTAGACACTGGCTGCTTTCTGAGGTTCTGTATAGCTGTGTTTTTGTATTTTTTATTATGAGTCAGGATTCAAATTTAACTTGAAACAGATAAGAATGTCCTTTGCAGTAACCTCATAAAAATCTCTGCAACTTAACCCATGATGGTCTCCTAAACCTCATGTTTAAGGGACTGTGGGGACAAAACAGAAGAATGAAAGGGTAATGATTTAGTTTAGGTGACAATTTTAGTAATCAAATAAACTATGTCAAGCACGTTGTCATTATGATGTCATTATATCCCAATGTTGGATATAACTTTTAAAGGAAATTGAAACGCTTCAAGGAAATGTGCTATAAGAACATGAATATGAAAATGTGTGTCAAAGAGAATAAAATCAAGTTCACTAGTGAGCATTTTAATATGTTTTCTAAAAAGGCCAATAACGAGTCCTTAACCACAGTGCCACCCTGTCAAATCTAGAAGTAAAGCTTTGTCCACTCCGTTAAAAACACAAATAAGAAATGTGACAGTGTACGTAACCAAATCTAAATACGTTTTAAATATTTTTGAGAAACCTCAACAATTTTCTCTCTCTCTGATTAATGGGCACCCAGTGGTGGTTCCTATGACAACGGCCCTAAACCATGCAATGGCAGATGGAAGTCAAGCTGGAGGGCTAAATTTATATCCCAGCATCCCCCCGACTACACAGTGAGCCTGAAAAGCCAAGGTTTCCCCTTTCTCATTGTTCTTTCCAGCTAATTACCCTGATCTTTCGAGATGAAGAAAAACATTTATTATTACTTTACATTTTTCCAACTAAGTTAAATGAAATTGTATTTAAATTATTTTAAATAATATAAATGCAGATCTTTAATAATAAAGAAAGACAAGCAAATTAAATCCTATTATTCTTTATGTAAAGAAGAGTTAAATGCAGGAAAAATATAAATGTTTTACAAATCTCTAATTAAGCAGACCAACACTGGCAAAGCTATTGCATAAGTTATTGCAAATACAAATAAACAACTAATTAAATATTTATATACAGTATATGATAATCAGATGTTATTCAGATATAAATTACAATTAAAAGTTACAATTAACACAAAAAAGCTATTATTTTAAGCCATTATTTTAGATCAATATTTGTCTGCACTTACTGCATGGTCATAATTAAATCTCTCTAAATAATTTTTCATCACATAAAGCATTACTCATTCAGTAGAAGATAAACAATATAATGCATCTTGTATCTGCAGTAATCCTGCCCCTGTAATCCCTAAAATACCTCTCATGCATTCCTGATAAGCAATCCTCTGTGTTCCATACACATTGTCTGCTTAACACATCAGCAAATGTCAACTTGATACCAGTGACTTCAACTACAGTGTCTGTGTCCAGACTGAAATTTCCCCTCCCTCAAGTGAAAAAGCGCTGGGCCACCCCTGGCGTCCATTCGTCTTAAGACTCATTCATACAGCAGCGGTGTAGAGAGTGATGTAAATGCAATACAGTCCGTTCATTCATCCTGCCTTCTGTACTGGCAGCCATTTGATATACTCACACACTACACATTCTACACTATAAGCAGCAAGCAGCCCCAAAACTCAACGTCAGTACTCACTATAAAATCAGACGTATGAACCAAACAGTATTAAAATGACAAACAGCATCAAAATGAATACTATAGAGAGCTTATAGGAGCTGTCTGTATGTGGATGTCTGTAATCTGGTAATAAAGCATCTAAGTCTAGTAACCATTAATGTCTTTTACCTGTTTGCTGGAGGTATCCGCTTCAGACCTGCTAGTGTTTGAGAACAATCAGGCTTTACGTGAAGGCTGAGAACGAATGAGTCATAGCACGAGAGACAGAGAGAGAGGGTGAATGTATGAATGAGCTGTCGTAGGCTAGCGCTATAACCGTGAGGCAAAGGGGAGGTGAGATTATGCTCAGTTTACGCTGTACTGCCAGCACTAGTGATAGTGGTGCTTTTCAGTGTTGAAGAACAAATGTTTAAATTTATTAAATGTTATTTGTTATTTTTATTAGTACCATTTTCATAAAAGAATCTTTAAACTGAGCAAAGTGTTCTATTTTACTTTTTTCACTGACGTTTCTACCTTTTAAAGCTTGTGCTTTGGTTCATTTTCCCACCTTTAAAGTCCAATTAAAGCAGTAGCAAAAAGCATTTGAGTGTGGGCTTGAGAGATCAATATTATTGGTTGGATCTACTGAATGAACATGCCCTTAACTGATAAAGTTTGTGTTTTGAGTGTGAATGAGAGGCTAAGTGGCACTGAATGAGATGTAGCTTATGAAACTATAGAAACTTGTTAAACAAATTATTAGTAAACAAATGAAATGGTGAGTATGTAAAAAGTGTTTAAAGTGGGAAAAATGCCACTAAAAGTCAAATTTAAGTATTCCTTCATTAATTCTGAACTGAACTGGACATTTCTAGTCATTTTTAAATGTTTAAAATGTTTTAAAAAGATGTGGAGATTTTTTCCAGTGTGAAGAGAGTGGTGTGACACACTTTAAGCACACTTTTCCCATTCAGCTTTAAATGCCACATCAGCCCTGAATCTGAATAAGGTGGAAAGAATCAGGCCACAGATGGAAAAAGGGGGTCCAACTGGACAGTGTCTCTGGAGAACTTTCACGTTACTGCCCAAACGCACAGTTCCAGCTAAAATAAGACCAGGTACTGGTCTGACCTCACTGCAATTTCCTTTTTCTTTTATTTATATTTTGAAGACTAAATGCAGTAGATGTGTGCAGCACTGAGACAAACAGGCTTGTGGTTGAGAATAGGGAAATTTCAAACATCATTTCCAGGGGCGCCTTAAAGTGTTTTAAAGGGGGTAAGCAAGACAGAATTTTTGGCCCTCTTCTTTTAGATTAGTTTTTTAGTTTTTTGGACCTGAGGATTTTTATAAGAAAAAAATTACATATATATTGTTTTCCATAAAAAACTAGATTCATTGCTATTAAATATGTTACAACCAGGGTTTGGAATTAACACACACCAACCACAAAGATACAATAACAAATACATTTATATAAAAGCTGTGAGCTTGTTAATATGGTTTCTGTTTTTTTTTGGCTAGTAAAAGTCCTTAATGGCCAGTAACCTAAAAGTTTAGTAGCCAAATTGACTGATGATTGAAACGTTTTAAACCTAAGTTACAACAGGCTAACTGATCATTCTTTAATCCGGACATTAACAAAAGTCAAAAAAAAAAAGTAAAAGACAAAAGTCTTACTGATAGGATCAAAAATGGACTCTTCCATTAAGGGGCTACATAGAAAAAACAAGCTGAAGAACGTTTATCAATTACTTGACTGGCCCGTTACTTATTCGTTGATCAAGACTTGCTTTTTCAAAAACAAGCAGTTATTCAAACCAAGGATAAATTGCATGAATAAAATGAGCAAACAAAGTTCCCCATTACTCAAACTGTTAAAGACAGTTCAAAATTCTCAATGAACCTTTTACTTACACTCGAGTATCTGCACTCTGATATTTATGATGCCAGTATTTGTAAGAAGGCAGAGCTCAGTGAGCTTACGTCAACAAATTTCCTGTGTTTTCAGTGGAGGCAGTGGAGGTTAAAAGGGATTTTCTTTGCTGTTTTCCTTATTACTTTTTTTGAAGGAGAGTGAGCTAATTTTCACTTAACATCTCATACAATGTAGAGTAAGATTTATTAAAAGATTTTATTTTAGTACACTACTAATGGTAAAAGGGCAGTTTCCTCATCTCCTGGGTCATATAACATTCTGTTTGACAGTGGATGGGTGGATAACCATCCTCTGTCTCCCATTGTATGGCCTCCCCGCAGGGCCCAAGTAAGTGTGGCACCTCTAGGGGATGTGTTGATTCCCTTGGCTGCCATGGGGTGGCAAATTAAATCATCCTGATACACAGGTTTCCCAGTTCAGTCTCTGCCGTGTCACCTAGTTGTGAGGCATCCATCTCAGGGATGATAAAGCCCTACTAGTGCCACTGGCACTTGTGATGGACGTGGGGTTTTACAGCCCTTCTTTTTCATGCCCAAGAAGGGGGTAGATTGTGACATCTGTGAGTCCTGAACTGAGCACTTCACAGGCTTCCATTAAGGATCAATCTCTCCCCAGTGCAGACCATCTCTGTTCTTGGTCTAGAACAGGACTCACAAGGTAACTCTCATGTTGTCTGAGACCAGCTATGTGCCCAAAGTTCCAAGCAATCCTTTAAGGGACCAGGTTGTGACCCTGGAAGCACTCCCTCCAGAGAAGTCCCAGCTCTTTGTCTGTTATGTCCAGTACATTCTCTATGCATGTATTTGGACTGCACAGCCAACTTTAGATGCCCCAAGCAACTCTTTGTCTGCTTTGGGGAACAGCGGAAGGGGAAGGCTGTCTCCAAACACAAAAGGTAGATGCCAATATGATGATATTCCATGCCACCTGAGTGTCCCAAATGTTCACTAGGGGAGTGGCATCGTCCTGGCTCTGGCTAATACTGCTTCCCTAGCAGACATCTGTAGGGCTGCAGGTTGGGCTATAGCCAATACTTCTGCAAGGTTTTACAACCAATACTTTGAACTGGTCTCGTCCCGTGTGCTGTTTGGGCAAATCTAGGGCAAATGGCTGGGTGTACGGCTTGCTTTGGCACTTTCTCCTTTCTAAGGTGATCATGTGCCATTAGAACTCAGGGTCTGTGAACTCTCAATACGTTTAACACCTACTGGTGACAAGTTTGGCAGGTAAATGTTTCCTCTAGACCCTTGTGTCTTTTACCCTTGGCAGAAATCCCTCTGCCCAGGCTCCTGTGCTCATTCAGCCCTCTCAGTCAATAGGACACTTTACTGAAGTGTTGCTGATGCATGCCTCCAGTACGTAAGCCCTGAGTTGTGTTTACCATTTAAAATCCCCCTTTGGAAACGGTGTCTCCATAGTGATCTACTCTCTGTGGAGGGTGGGCACTTTCCAGCACCATGCTTGTATAGATGCTTGTATAGATGCTGAGGTAGTCACAGCCACTGGCTGTGACTACCTCAAGTGAGTGCTCTCTTGGAGCAACCCGGCTCCTCTTATACCCGAATAACCGGGGTGGAGTCTGGCATGCAAATTCCATTCACCAATTTTCATTGGTCTTTCCTAAAACGTTGATTGACATCTGTCTTACCAAATTTCTGCACATTACAAAATATAAAATATTTGTCTTATAATCACAGCAACTGAACACAGCAAGAGCATAAACATTATACAGTGCACTTTAAAAAATGTTCATTACATTCCCAAAGATCCCTTAGGTAACTGAAAAAAAGGTCTTACCAGTTTCCTCCAGGTGCTTCTGTCTGAAAATCCTGTTCTCTGCACCAAAGGACAAACCACTAGGTCACCTGCCGGAATATATACATATAGAAATAGAATCAATAATTTATATAGTTCAGGTGTGTCCAAACTCAGTCCTGGAGGGTCACTGTCCTGCAGAGTTTATCTCCAACCACAATCAAAAGTCAAAATGTTGGACATATCTACTCATGTGGACATGTCTACTGTACTCAATCTACTAATTAACTTCTAAAATGTGAAAAACAGTGATAACGTCATCAAAACTATTATTTAGTGAGCAGAAAATATTAAATAAAACATAACTCTCATTAAAGCTTCTCCAAAACTTCAGTTTACATTTCAGTTTTGAATTATCTTAACCTGTACTAGGTTAGTAATCTTAACTGCACTAGGTGCATCCTATGTTGCTACATACATAATATGTGTATGTGTGGTTCTGGTATTTATTACATTATGAGGACCAAATGTCCTCTCAAGTATAGTAATACCAGTAAATTGTAACCTTGTGGAGACATGTTTAGGTCCCTATGAGAAAACAAGCTTGTATATCATACAGAATTCTTTTTTTTTTTTTAAAAACTAAAATTTTCTGTGGGGGTTAGGTTTATGGGTAGGGTTAGTGTGTGGGGGGGGATAGAACATTAAAACCATTATGTCTATGGAATGTCCCCATAAAACATGTTATCTTAAAGTGAGATTTGGAGAGGTTAGGAAAACTCAAAGAAAATTCTTCATGTATGAGTCAGCTTATTTACAGTAAAGACCCTTGGAGTTTTCTAATTAAGTCTAATTCTACACCACTCAGTGAAGTATTACTGGTTCTTGTGTTGCTTACTGGAAAAGTCCATGTAAACATAAAAATGTTTTAACAAAGTCATAAACTTACTTTGAACCATATTAACATTTTTGTTGACACCTCTTCAAATATGATGGCTAATATTTGAAAATTATTGTAATTGATATTGTGAGCTATAGTGATTATATTAAAGAGAGTACTCTGTTTATAATATATTCACAATTTGAATAAAAGCCTGTCACAGACTAGGGGTGTGAACCTCTAGGCACCTCACAATTCTAATCGAGACAATGCTTCTTGATGCATCTTTTTCCATCCAACTATTTTTTTTCTCACTCTATAACTACTCTATAACTAAAGTAATGATACAATATATTATGATCTGTAATTTATAAAGACAATCTGATATACAATCTATAAAGACACACAGATGTAAGCGAAATCTTTATAATGAAAATGTCCACAACAAAACTCCCTGACACATTATTTACCTCAGCAGCTGAATTTGCTTAGTCACCTTCATTCACTCCTTCCCCATATACTAGACCCAAATGTCCTTTTTGCTATATTATCAAAGTCAAACGTCATGGGCCTCCCTTTTGAGCAAACATACACAATGACTACGTAATTACTGTCCATCCCAGTCAAAATCAGCAGAAGATCTGTAATAGAGTGGGAAAAGAACTGTAAACAAAGATGTAACTCTTCTATTAATTAATATACATACATCCCTACCTTAGTGAGTGATGTGTATTTGGCAAAGTTTAGACTGTCAGTGTTTCGGATTGACAACTACATTTACTTACAAACTTTGAGTCTGTGAATAGCAAGAACCCCACATTACAAAACACAACACACAACGACACTATATAAACTGTATTTTATATAGAGGACAGTTTCCGTTGCTCTGTTGCACTACAAAATGGCTGTTTCACACCAAACACATGCAAGTGCAAGTTGCGCGTAGACAGAGCAGTTGCTTTCACACTGGCAGTTGAACTGCTGCTTTGCATATACCGGCAAGAAAACAATCGCTTTAAATGTTTGTATTACATTATTTTGGAGCAGCATTATTGCATTATTCTTCCTCTTCAAGAAGCTTATTTTGCTATTTCTGCACTTTATATAACTTTAATTTGTTTTGTTTAAATCGCTTTCGTTCTCTTTGTTGTCCATGTAGGGTGGGTTACAGACAGATAAAAGCCTGTCACGCTTTGTGTTTTTCTGAATGATGCAGTCAAGCAGAGCAGGAGAGAAAGATCTCCAGCTTTTTATCTGTCTGGAACAGGCATAATACAGCATCTGCTTGGTGTCGTAAGATTGACTATGCATAAGGACTGACAACTGTATTCTGCTGCTGTGTTAACAAACATGGCCTTTTATTGTTTTCCTGCTGCACAGAGACTATTTTTAACCCCATGCATGCCCCACACTTTGAAAACCCCTCTATAGTGGTAATGAATGAGGGAACAAGTGAGTGATTTCAGACCCAGCACAATTTTAATTTTGAATACTGCTTTATTTAGGACAGATAGGGACACCGTGTTATGTGCACGCTACAGACTGTCCGGGCTGCCAACATCTGACTCCTGTACCTACATACTGGTCGCTGTGGATCGCTTCTTGAAGGTCTGTCAGCTGGTACCATTAAAGGGCCACATCACAGCTCTGGGCAGTGGAGGCATTATTTACATCTAGTCATTTAGTAGACACTTTTATCCAAAGCGACTTACAAAGGACGAGAGCATTGAACATTTTGCCTTGCAAGCCAACAAGCCAAGTCTACAAAACTACATTTACAAGTGGATATTGTATTCTGTTACTAGAGACAAGATGAACTAGAGACAATAATTTTTTTGAGGATAGAATAAAGCATTAGGGATTAGTCAGGTGTTTGCAAAACAGGTGTGTTTTGAGTTGTTTTGTGATGGTCTCAGCGGATCGGGTGGAGGCTGGGAGTTCATTCCACCACAAAGAAAACAGAATAAGTGAAAGTCATTATTCCATCATGACTTTCAAAACTATGGCTGTGGACCACTGGTTGAGCAGGTATGGGACTCAGCTTACATCCACCTACAGCGGACGGTCTGTCAGAAGAGCCAGGCTAATGATCGAAGTTTAAAAAACTCCCACCTATCATTGGTCCCATTATTCAAAAACAAATCAACCCAGTCACTTACCGGTTAAACCTTCCACCATACTACACAACTGCACCTACCTTCCAGGCGTCTCTCCTTAAACCTTACTATGCCTCCATCACCTTCCTCCACAGAGTCTGGTGTGCATAAGGATTCCCGTCCACCTCTGCTTGTGGATGACTGGCCAATGATCTGTGCTCCACATCTGAGGTATTCTTGTGTTCCCTCGTCCTATTCGCCAACAATCATCCTCTATTTTTAACTACATTCCTTGCACCTGAAAAATAAGACTGTTACTGTTCGCTCATATGATATTCAATTAACACATACCTGTTTTATCTGTTTTCAAAATTACCATCTGTTCAATAAAGCCCTACTGCTGAGTTTGTCTCCCTGTCCAGTGATTGTAAAACTTTCATGGGCAGCATAGTTTTTTTTAGCAATTTGCTAAAACTACAGGAGCTCTTTTGCTTGATCTGACCAGACAGGCTAGCTTTCACTTTCCACAAGCATCAATGAGCCTGTATAACATTGTAAATGAATGTTATTGACTTCAACTGTCAGTGGTTTTAAAGTTGCGACTGATAAGTGTATACATTAATGAGCCAAAACATTGTGACCAGTCAAAGTCAAATATCATAGGTCATCTCCTAAGGCCATATATTAAGGTCTGGGTAGATTAGATGGTAAGCAAGCAGGTGTTCCTGCTCAGCACTGGTGAGAATTTATCAAACATGGTACTGATGAGTTCGGTTTGCTTTTACATCTTGTGGACGGACATGTTTGTGTGCGCATTGTGGAATGTCAACCAGCTGGTGTTCAGGAATAGTCTGAGACATAATGAAGAGTTTAAAGTGTTGCCCTGGCCCTTGAGCATCTGTGGGATGTGCTGGACCAACAAGTTTTATCCACAGTGGCTCTACTTCACAACATACATGACTTGAAGGATCTGCTGCCCAAGGAAAGTCTTGGGGCCAGATACTACAGGGCACCATTCAGTGTCCATGCCTCGGCAGCACTGTTTTAGCAGCATGCAGAGGACCAACAGCATATTAGGAAGGTGGTAAAAAGAGACAGATACAGATGGAACTCAAATTAGAATATTATCAAAACATTAAATATTTTTCATCAGTAATTTAATTATTTAAGTATATTATAGACTTTTAACATCTAAACTAAATTGCTTTAATTTTTGGTCATTAATTAGAGTCTACATCTTAAAATAAAAATTTCTCAAAATATTAGAATATTTAATTTTGAGCTTAATTAAATTACTATTCATAGAATACCAATACCTGATACCGCTTGGTTCAGCATATTTAACTATTACCATGGGGAAGAATACTGACTTGACAGTTGTCCAGAAAACAATCATCAACACCCTTCACAAAGGTAAGCGACAAAAGGTCATCCCTGAAAGGGCTGGCTGTTTACAGAGTTCTATATCGAAGCATATTCATAGAAAGTTGAATGGAAAAGTGTAGTAGGAAAAGGTGTGCAAGCAATAGGGGTGACCACAAACTTGGAAATCAGGTCAGAAACAGATTCAAAAACTTTGCAGGGCTTCACACAAGGAGTGGACTTAAGTTGGAGTTAGTGCATCAAGAGCTACCACACAGAATTCTTCAGGAATGTGCTACAGCTGTCACATTCTCAGTACCAAGCCACTCCTGAACCAGAAACAATATCAGAAGCGTCTCACATGGGCTACGCACAAAAAGAACTGGATTGTGGTCCAAAGTTTTTTTTTCAGATGAAAGTAAATTTTGCATTTGGAAATGAAGGCCCCAGAGAGGAAGAGTAGAGAGGTAAGTTGCTTGAAGTCCTGTGTAAAGTTTCCACAGTATATGATGATTTGGGTTGTCATATTCTTTGCTGGTGTTAGTCCACTTTATCAAGTCCAAAGTCAATGGAGCTGTCTACCAGGAGATTAGAGTACCTCATTCTTCCGTCTGCTGATAAGTTATTTGGAGATGCAGATTTCCTTTATAAGCAGGACTTCTATGCACTTCTATGGGGTATGGTCAAGAGGAAAATGAGAAACATCCGACTCAACAATACAGATGAGCTGAAGGCTGCTATCAAAGCAATCTAAGCTTCAATAATGCCTTAGCAGCACTAAGGGCTGATCAGTAATTCATGCAAAAGGAGTTCCAACGAAGTATTGACTGGATAATTAAACATATGCTTGAGATCTTGAAAATTTCTGTATTGTAAATTATTTTTAATTAATATCTGAGAAAACATTCTAATATTTTGACATACTGGATTTGTAAGCCGTGATCAATAGAATTAAAACAAAAAAGTCTTGAAATATTTTATGTGAAAAGAATCTAGAAAATATAAAATTTTGTCATTCATTCACTTTTGCCTAGTTAACTTATGATCTTACTTCTACTTTTTATTCTTTCCCTAACATCTAGATATCCTTGTATTTTCTTTTTCCCTCTAGAGTATCTTAGATTTTTTTTTTCATTTTGGGCTTCCTATTTCAGTTTGTTTTATCTCTTCCTTTTGTTTTTGCTCACCAGATCCCCATCTCCTCAGCCTCTGAACATCTTATGCTGCCTACCAGTGCTGCCTCTCTGGCCCTTTTTTGCCATCCAGCACCCTGTTTCTACAATCCCTCTCCAGTCGCCAGCTTTGTCCCTGTCTCTGCCCCCACTCCCCTCTGTGGTATCCTGCTTTCTCACGTGTCCTGGTTATCCCAGCACTGGCAAGATCTCTCTTTTCCCTGGCATCCTGGCTGTAGACGCTTGCTTCCTGGCACCTGTCCACTTCCCTGTTTTTGGGCTTCCTGTGTGCAGCGATGTCATCCTCATTTGGCTGCTTGTTGGCTCTCTGTTTCTAACTTGTTCAATAAACCTTGAGCTCATGCATACTGGGCCCTCCCCTTTCTGAAATCTTGACAAACATGGGACCACAGTTAACTGTGTACATAATCTTAAATAGACCAAAAAACTTAATTAAGAACTAAGACTTTAAGTGAGAACTAAACATAAAAATACTACACAAGACATGTGAAAACAGTGCAGGCAGCATTTACAACCTGTAAAAATTAGGGCAGTATTAAGTAATTTTTCAGACATTTTCAATATCTTTTTCTGACCAAGTATGAAGTGACTTAAGTATATTTAAAAGCACCCTTTTAAAGCTGTTTTAAGTGACATACTTTCTTCTGTCAGTTGGTGGCACTATGGCTGTGACTCACAATAGCCACCTCTTTGTCATCAGTCCCTAGGACCAAACATGCAGCCCAAGTTTCAACGAAATCACTTAATGCACGCAGTAGATATGAGTCACTTCCTTTTTCTATTTTTTCCCATAAATTTATTGCCCCACCATGACAGCACTGTTTAAGATATCAAAACTCACATCACAATTTACCGTCTTCAGTGTATTGGTATAATATTTAAATTATAAAATTTGGTGACAATCTCATAAATTCTTTAGGAGCATTTAAAATTCAGAGCCAGGAATTGACAAAAAAATCCACATACAATCCGAAATGGCTGACGTCCTGTTGGGCAGAGCTAAATAATGTAATTTTGAAAGTTGTCCGTTTTGATGAGATCAATACATGTACCAAGTTTGGTGACCACAATTAAAACTACCCCCATCACTTTAGTTAAAAGGGTGCATTTGCCCACGTCTAACGGCTGACCTCTATCATGTATGTACCAAGTTTCATGCCATTTCAAGCATGTTAAGCGCCTAAAATACACCTGAATATGGTTTTGGAATATGGTTTTGGTTTTGCAATGCCATGGCAACAATATTTAAGATATCACAAATCCATTTAGAATTTTATACCAGTCATGCCTCTACATTATTCTGACCAAGGCTGAAGTAACTTGGCTATATGTAAGTTGACTATTTTAATTTTTGTTTTAAGTGGTACTATGACCATTACTCACAATACTCATGTCAATGTCATCAGCCCAACACAATAAACATATCTGCAAAGTTTAAAGTCAATCGTGCAATGCATGCTGCAGATACAACAGATACATGTACCAAGTTTTGTACAGGTGTGAGCATGTATGCATGATATATGCACCATATTTTTTTTTCTACCAAGCCCACTGCCCCTCCCATGTGCCAGCCTATGCATGGCCCTAATGGCCAATGACTTTGATGTGTGTGCAAAATTTCAGGATTTTATGAGCATGTTAAGGCTACAAAAACCTTAAAAATAGGAATTTAAAAAATCCTAAGAAAAACAACAGGGCCCTTCGCACTTGTGGTCACCAAACTTGGTACATGTATTGTTCTCATTGATTTGATATCCGGAGGTGCTCCTCGAAGCGGTGTATTGATTCTTACGAGTTGGCTAGCTTATTTTTGACTGCAACTCAATTGCAATGTCAATGTATTCTGGTTGCTAGTTATCCTGTTAGCTTTAGCTTATTACTAAGAGAGACGTTTTGCTACAAATTTTGTCTAACATTGACGTAGCCTAAATAAAGCAACCTCTTAAACAGTATGTCAATTTACAGGATTTGAGCAAATAAATCGTATGCCTGCGGTAGGCAGTTTCTATTCAGTTTGTGTCTGCAACGAAATAAATGCTAACACAAGCCTACTTGTGTCATGTTATCAATCGTTAATAATCAAGACTAACTAACCTTTACAGGATAAGTATAAAGTTAGCAGTTGCCAATAGGCTGTAATCATTTCCCTCTTTCCTTTGCATGCAGTGTCAGATATAGTGAACAGAGAGGTATTAGTACAGGCAAGTTGTCGTTCAATGCGAAAGAACAAGGAGTCCTATAAATTACAAGTTGTTAAATGTTCGGAAAGTTAAGCCCATCCAAAAACATACAAGAAACAACATTCATTAAAGGTATTTTGTGCTCATGTGTGCTCATTTGGACACAAATGTATTCCATATGCATAAATGTGACAAATGTGCTATAAGGTAGTGATGGGATCTGATTTAAGTCTTTCTTATGAAAAGTGTTGCTGTATTATGAGCAAGCGATCATCTCTCCAGCACCAAATCTACCAGCAGCTTTACGTAGCGACCTATGTTAAGAAATAAACAAGAATGTGCTTCTTTACACAGAGATCCCTACAGACGCGCACAGAGGGAGAGAGAGAGACAGAGAGAGAGCTAGCACCAATTCATTCACGCTGATTATGAAATTACAGACTAAAAGACAACATTTTGATTTGTTAATATGTGTGGTTTAATTCAAGAGTTCATAAAGGAATTTATTTTAAAAAGGAAAGCATGAATTTCTTGGATTATTAGCGTGAAAAAACATGTTCAATACCCGCAATCCCAAATGAATTTCAGGCCCTGGTGTTTAATAATTAGAAACAAATACAGCTCTTATTAGGTATAAAAGTGTACTTATTACTATTTACGAAAATGTCAAGGAAGAAAACATTGTTTTGTGACATAAGTGAGGTCAACCTCAAAAATGGGACTAGGCTTAGGTTGGGGCAGCAGGGGGCTTTTGGTAAACCACTAGAGTACTGCAATACGTACCATGGGTGGTGTATCGGCTTTCTTTAAACCCAAAAATGTAAAATAGATATATAGCTGAAAATACAAATTCCTGTCTACCACCTGTGATCATACATATAAGACTGCTTATGTACACATAAAAGACAATTGTTAGCTTTGTGGATATCGAGTTATAGTTGGGTTGAAGGTTGAAATATCGATACACTATCCTACATACAGTATACACATACACATATCTTCTCTTTAATGTGCCAGAAGAGAACAGGCCCTCCTGGTTGAGCCTGGTTTCTTCCCAGTTTTTGTCTCCTTCTATACATTATTGGAATTTTGGTTCCTTGCCACTGTCACCTTATTGGCTTGCTTACTGGGAGACTGCTGACATTTAGCTTGGCTTATGGGTTTTGTAAATTGTTAATATTGCTTTTAATATAATGATCTAACTACAGTCCTAAAGACTATTTCATTATTTATTTTCCTCCCTTTCTGTTTTATTATGCAATGTTCAGATATTTTATGGAATTATTGCAAATCTCTTCTATAAAATCTGATGTGCGAAATTGCTTAATCAGGGCAGTACTTAAAAAACACTTTTAATTTAATTGTACCTGTTTTTTATAATAAATATCCAGCAGATTCTGAAGGGGGCATGCAAATCTATGCACTATATTTGGTCAAGTAATAATCAGTTTCTAAGGGTGCGTTTGGGTCACATTTGACCCCTAAAGCTTGATTTGTTTGACCAGTGTGATCACTCTGAACCATGCCTGGGTGAAGTACTGCTTTGGCATGCTTGAAGAGTTATGCCAGAGCATGATTTAATTGGGCTGGGGCACAGTTTGCATGTAGTGTGATTGTTAACCGTGGCAGAGCATGGAACAACTACTCATCAAGACAACAAACATCTTCTATTACTGCTTTCATAGTACATTTTTTCAATTAATTTAATTAATTCAAGTAGTTTTAGGTTTATAATGGGTCTGGTTCTCACTTTGTTGATGAAAAGGAATTTTAGTTTGCAAGTAAAGCTGCATATTCCTCCATCAAGTCAGCTGTCTTCGTAATCTCCGGGGAAACCACACTTGGGCACAGTAAAAGGCAACCATGCCTAGTGTGAGTACACCCTAAAACCTGATTCATAAACTTCAAAGTCTTAACTTCTGCAGACTCAACATGGCTAGAGCTCTATAAAGGTGTTCATCAGCAAATATGTTGTCATCACTTATCAAGCTGCTAAGGCACTAAAGCAGATTTGGCCCTTGTATGAATAAAATAAGTTTCATTCTTGCTTGAACTGTGCTTTTTATCAGGTATCAAGATATTGAATCCTATATTGGCTTTGATTAAACTTTTTCAGAGTGCCATTTGGGCTTTGGGCCTATCTGTTTCACAATTAAGGCTTTATTCCTTTGGACTATAACAGCTGAGACTTTAAGTACTATTACAGAGGGATTGTCTTAACCACAGTAAGAGAAGGCACTGTGAGGTAAATCTTTTGTTGGCAGAACGCATTTCGCAAAGAGAGCTAGGTTACTTTCAGAATAATTGTAAGGACAGTTAAGCAACAGGTTTGAGTTTAGGAGAACACAGGTTTATATGAGGTAGCTCATATGGGATGTAAGAAATATCTTTATATTTGATTACACAACTAGATACCATTCTATTCACACACAACTTAGGGGTGTCATTGTAAAACATGTTTCTTTTCCAATGTTGTTCTGTATTTCTTTGAGGCTGAACTCAGTTTGCCACTATTTGGGCATGACTATGTCAGTATGTTGAAAACATACTTTATACAAACTTTATACAAAGGACTGCAGGCCAACTAAAAAACTAAAAACAATTATTTTAATCGCCCTGAAGGAGCAGATCAATGTTGTAGCTAGAAAGTAGGCAGAATGAGCAAAGATCCCAATCACTTTTTGAACAACAATGCACTTATATGCTTTGGGGATGTTTCTTGTAAAAAGAAGCTAGAGAAGACCCAGAACAACCTAAAAAAATCCACTTCTTCATAGAAATGGAGCTGGACTGCCTTAATTTATGTCTACATAGCAGACAATCAGAAAAACAAAAAAAAATATCTTCGTGGGCCCTGAAATTCTGCATTGAGGAGCTGATTCTATCATAGAAAATATCTGGTCAGTAACTTAATTAGACAAACTGGGTTTAATAATAACTGAAATGTATATTTCTAGTCTCTGAATAACTACTGCTATATATTATTTATATTTTATTGTATTTTATTTGTTTTAATACATATTTAGGTATAAGAATTCCCAGTTTTCCAGAAGTAAGAGAGTTTTATCTGGAGGGGTAATACCATTTCTTAAATAACTCACAATACTAGTAATTGAGTAATGCACCCAAAGTAGTTCACTCAAAAATGAAAATGAGCTCATACTGTTCAGAACACAAAAGGAGGTTTTTGTCATACAAAAACAACGCTACTCCATATCTGTTCCATAATGCTCCAAAAAGAGAATAAAACCATCAAAGTAGTCACATGCTTATGTCATTGTAAAACAGCTGTGTATATTTGTTTTTTAAATCTCATTTCGCGTTTTAATTTTTTTTGAACTGCTAGCTTCATCATTCACAACATCGACAATCGACAAAACTAGAACTCATAATATCAGCTTAACTGTTTAGGGGGCGTCCACACAGCACAAGTTCTTGAATTGAAGAACAATATTCACAGAAACAGGACGCAACGGCAAAATGTGCACGTGATACGCAGCTAAGATACGTTTCTGGCGGAACGCAAGAACTTACGCTATGTGAATTCACTCTGTTGTTACAGCGTCGATAATTATAACGGGTGTTCTTAAGCATAGCGTCGTTCCATTTCGTTACAGAAAGGGTGCCATATTTCTCCATAAAAACGAAAAGCAGAATGTTCTGTTTTCTATATTGTAAAATGCTATACATTAGACAGGCCACGGTCTTGTTTAAATCCGCTTAAATGTAAAATCTAACAAAGGCGCGATGCATTTATTAATGAAGGACAAAATGTGGCTGTCATTAGCCTATGAGGTGACATTTAGCATCTTTCCAGGAACAACTAGATCACAAAGACCAACGTTTAACCCACCCTGCAATATGTGATTATGTAACATTATTGATGATTTCATCGCACACTAAATAGTCCAACCTGGACGTGTATGTAGCTACATAAAGGGTTTTCACATTTTTGCCTAATTGCATAGATTAACACTGATTTCGCGCTATAGCTATTCATGCTGATGTTTGTATACTACATTTGCATGTTTCCCAATATTAAGAGGCTGGATTTCTTGATGATGCCAACCTACACGACACAGAAATTATAATTTTAAATTATTTTAAACATGTGTTTTGTCACATACACAATATTAAAGTTTATTCCTGTTAACGATAAAGCTACCGATTAGCTGGCATGTTAAAAATGGCTATCAGCAAGAGGGCAGCTTAGAAACACGACAGTAGTATTGCCATATATGCCCCCTTTATGTTACTGTGACAATGCAGCATATACCCACCCTTGGCACCTAAAATGCCTTGGCACCTAAAATAATGTGCATGCACTGAGCATGTTTAAAGGAATAAACATTGCATTTTGATTCATATGGATTTGGCATACAGTATATACCCACGGTACATTCGGTATATTTACGGTATATATACATACAGCATAGGGAAGACTCGTGTTGTTCAGATGTAATGCATTGTTAATGTACCCTGCAGGACGACTGTAACTTTACTGCTTGAGGATTTGTGATCACATAATAGACCTGTGAGGCATTATCAGAAAAATATATTCACCTGACAGCGTGGCTGTTCCCTCTCCATCTACTATACCACGATAAAACGGACACCCGAGTGCCTAGTGGCATTTAAGTGAAGCCGAGGTTCAAAGAAGCAGGTGTGTGGGATGCTCTTGTATGTTTCTCCTCTTATCCAGCGGTTGACATAAGTAGAACTGCAATCTTCCTCGGAACACAATGCTTAGATGAGCGCCACGCTAACTCGAATTAGACCATTGAGCGGCCCGCGCCACGCCCCCTTCAATAAGCCCTCGGCGGCAGTGCAGTAGCACGCCCCGTTCACTACCGTTAATTTATCATGCACGCATGCCGCCGAAAATATTTTGACACACAATCCACCCTATAAAATGTATTTAGAGTGTCATTAGATAACAAAATATAAAAATACCATTTTCAAACAAATGATGCTAGACGTTTTTTGTAAACGTTACTTTTCTGAGCCATTTTTGTAATTACTTTGTCAAAATAAGTTTAAAGTATACAAGGTGATTTTTATCACAACACGCTTGCCTTGATATTTTTCTAAAATTAATTCATACATTTTAATATTGTTTGGGGGATTGATTAGTACAATAAATAAACTTTTGAGGACCAAATATACTCCTGTCAACATTTTGTTCATATTGTTTGTTTATATCTGCCGCTGTTTGTTTATTTATGGAATACAATAAAATAAAAGCATTTTCGGTAACACTTTGTTTAAGCCAATGCAAAATAGGGCCCCTTAACGCAATATTATTATAAACTTTTCATAGTGAATGTTTTTTTAGCCTCTCTAAAATATGTACTAATGGACAACACAATAAAGACGATTAGGAGCATTTAATGTTGTTATGGTGCAGGTGTAAAGGTTACACATCACGGCTGTGTCTCAGAGGTAGTTCAGCTGAAACTGTAATTATCCTAATGGTTAATACAAAGATTCAGAGAGGGTAGCAAATTCCCTTACGTGTTAATCAATCTCACCTCTATGCTTTGATATTATTAAAGCCTCTTTTGGGCCATTAACTAACTGTGGCAATATAATGACACCCACCTTAGACAACTTATATTAACTGTTGCAGTTACTGGTTATAACTGAATTAGATTTGCCTACTTCTCCCTGAAGTGTAGAAAAATGACTTTAGAAACAAATGACGAGATAGACAGGGAGATAAACACAGAGGAACTGCCAGCTGGTAAGAGAAATCACAATTAGCATTAACCCACACTCCATGACAAGCTGTATCTAAAATGGATTACTATATGTATCTATATTGACCATTGTCAATATAAGTACAGAAGTAATCCATAGGAAAAATACTTTAATAACAGGAAACACTAAATTTCTCTTATAACAGCAAATTAAAACAGGTTGGAGGAACAACTGAAATCTTTACAAATAAAATTTTACTAATCAATTTTATTCATATGAATTAAAGTACAATTACAAAATATCATTTATGCGTGTATTTATACCATAGTTTTTAATATTGGCAAATATTTAAAAAAATTAGCAAATAAAAATAAAAAAAACCTTTTGGTCCAAAGACTTGTCAATCACACATTGTCATTGTCAAAGCTCAGAAAAAGTAAATTTAAAAAAGCTTAAAACTGTAAATGGATATAGCTCTTTAGAAAAATTAATCTTTACAGAATAAGATAAAGTTAAATAGAATAAAATAAAGTATTTTTAATAACAGACATATAACTATTTTATTATTAAATAATCAACATTGTTTTAATCAAACAGTGCAATTTGTAACAAAACTGGAGCAGGATTGAAAATAAAATACACCGAAATTAATGCATAACACAAATGTATAATGTCATCATATGTCTGTATTAATTAAAGTATGCATAACAATTTCCAGAAAATATCAATCAGCCTCACACCAAAGTCACCTTCCATTAAACATCATTATCTATCTTACAATATTGTCTATTAAAGGTATTCTGGAGTAAACTGTTGGTAGATTCAGAGATATTACGTAAGAGTTAAAGAATGTGTAACAGCAATATGAAAAATGTGTGAAAATTGTCTGATGAAGGTTTACAAGTGTGCATAGTTTAACAGCTCAGAGCTTCTCAAAGAATAACTATAATATTTGTAATATGCTAAATGAATGAGTTCCACATATGACTATAACTTTTTGAGTATATGGCCACTTGTGGGTGCTTAAACACCCAAAGCTTTTGGGTGTTTAGTTGAAGTCTCTGTTGGTCAAGATTACTGGAGCCATAAGAGTCCAGAGGTACAGTGCCAGACCCAGCCAGCTTGAACAGATCTTCACCCACACAGATGGCATAGTGGTTTTCATGGCTGTGTAGTCTGTTTCAGGTCTGAGGAAAACGGGACAAAGAAAAAATATAGACCAAGACAGTGTCCTCCTTACACTATATGCTGATTAATTTATTAATTCACATATCAATATCACTTTAAACAAGCCCCTAATACATACATTTAAATATTACATTCTAATGGCATACAGAATTACTACACATTACAGAAAGGGCTTACGAATTCAATATATTGCCTTTTTAACATATTAATGAATATATGAAAGTCTGTCCTGCAGTTCTGAAGACAGTAGCAAAACCTGAGAGTAGATTTGAATTTGAGAATGTGTACAATAAACATTTATACTTTAATACAAATAGGATGCGCTGTTCTTTTCATTCTTTGTTATTATTTAATTGTTGGTCTACAATGCTCTCCATAATGTTTGGGACACAAATATTTGTTTTTGTCTGTAATTTGTGGGACATTGTTTACGTTGTTTGGTCACTACATTTTAAGACTGCATGTAACTACATTAAAAAAAATAATAATGTTAACCTGAACTTGCCTCAAAATTTTTCTGAAACCAACTACTGCTGAAAAAATGAGCAGTCACTGTTGTGTTCTAAGGCAGATTTCACACCACATGTGTATGCAGTGTGGGGTTTTTTACGCACCCATGTTAACAGATTAGAGCTTTCACACTGCATTCCAGAAGCGGTGCGGCGCTGCAGTGCAGCGATTGTTTCAGCAGTGAGTCTATTTTTGCTGTACTGCTAATGCTCAATTAAAGTGACAGTGCATTGATCATGGATTGAAGCAAAAAAGTAGCAATTTTAGCAGAACAGCACACTAATGATATCTACTGTTTTAAACAGTCATCATATTGGCAATTTTTAAACAAAACAAATACCTGAAAACACACTTTCCCCCCAAACTACAGGTTTTTTTTATTATTAATTTGTTTAGTTTAACTGAAAGATTAATTTAATTAAGATACAATTCAGATGTACATTGTTATCAGAGTACATCTGAATAGTAGACATAATGGATAACACAACGTCTAATCATCGAACAGTCACAGATCAGATATACACTGCAGAGGCAGCCGGGGTGAAAGCACAACGGATACACCCACCTTCCTCTGCCTGTGTGCCGGATATGCACAGCATATGTACTACATACGTGTGCGTTGTGAAACAGGTATAATAGGGTACTCAGTTAGACACTTACTGGTACCAGTTGGTCAGGGTCATCATGATGTAGAGGGAGGCAAGAAAGAGAGAGAAATGGAAGAAGGAGTAGCTGTATGTCACTCCATCCTCTTCGTTATCCACAGCTCTTCTCACACCACTGTCAGAGATGCCCTCACTGGGGTCAACAGCAGCCAGACCCTGAGCTTCTTCTGTCTGCATGAGCTTATTTACCTGGCTGTTGTTTGATGAACGGATACTACAAAGAAGAACCAATACAGAGAAAATGGCTCATCTTCTCAGATTTAAAAAATGTTTCATTCAATAAATATTAATCAATATGTTTAATTTAACAATTCAATATTAGTGTAATTACAGCAATATAAGATCATGCTATATGACATGGTGATGGGCAATGATGGTTCACCTTGCATACAGAGTGCACAGGAGGAAGATTACCAGTCCCACAATGCTCTGGGCATCCCACCATTGGGTATGGATTCCAGGAACACTGGTAGGAGTGGGAGCAGTTGGCCCACCATTAACTAGACTCAACAGGCTGGGGTTACACTGGCGATCTGTGTGCAGAGAAAAATGTCATACGCAGGAAGCCATTTATTCACAAGAGGAATAAACAGAATGATGTACTTCAAAATAATTTCTGTTATTAATTTTAAAATAGTTACAAAGGCTATAGTGTGTTATAGTAAGCTGGGTACATAAATGACAACAGTTACAGATATTTTCCATACTGCAGTCCAAAAATACTCCTTTCAGTTAAACATTACATCTTATCGTTTGTTCTGGAGGTTGCTAAGGTATGTAATTTTTTCCATTTTTTTTTCCATTTCCATTTACTCCATGTTTTTGCCACCTCATTTATCAGCATTACCCCATGTAAATAAACAACTGCCGTCTGGAATTTTCTGATGCCTTTCTGAGAGTTGCTTTATTGTAGTATAATTTTATCAACCACATGGTATGTGACATCTGATCTTTTCAACCCATATCAGAAAGAAAATTATTCATTACAAGTAGACTACTTATTATAGTGATCATGTGTTGGAGGACATGTGGTTTTGGAGAGCACTGTGGCAGAGTGGGATCTTATGCTTTCAAAGTTAGGTTGCTATGGCTAGCCTCTCCGAAATTGCCTACCCTACCTTTGACATAATGCAAGCGATTCACACTTCAAAGACAGAGAAATATCATTAAAATGTGTCTTGAGAAAGAGTCAGGGTGCCAACCTGCACTAATACATATTTAAAAAAGCACATGTTGGATAGTTTTTTATAAACATTTAAGGCTGCTTTAATTTTACAGTGTTTTTCCTTCACGTAACTGACCATAATTTTATTTATTTCAATTGTATTTACCATGTAGTCCAAAAGATTTTTTAAATAAATTAAATAGGTTTAAAGACTCAAATGCATGTCAATGTCATGAACATGTAATATGGTTGACTGTGTGAAACTTACTGGGGTTGTTACTCATAGCAGACCATGTAAGATACATGGTGTAGAGAGAGATCAGGGATGCCTGCAACAGACCAGAGCTCGACTGAGCTTCCTGTAAACACACACACACAAAACCAACATGAAAGATATCTAGCAAACTTAAGAACTAAGATGAACATGAAATCAAAATCATAATGCTTACAGGATTGTAAACGCAAAGCATAATTTTCTAAAAATTATTTTTCTTTGCAGTCTTTCTATTTTTCTTTCTACGGACATCGCTAAGACTGTGGTTTACTGTACAATGTTATCCGACGGCCAAATAGCTTTTTCATCACACTCACATTGGGTTGGCTCTATTGTGGTACATACCACCCACTGTTTATCCAATCCAATTAATTCTTGATGAATAAAATCAAGTCTTGCCCTATGTTTTGATGCTTTATCAGAAACAGCTTTAAAAATCAGGACTGCATAACAGACATGGCAAAACAGAAAGGCCTATAGGGCTTATTGGTCGGTCTGTTTAAGAAGCCCAACTTGTTCCACATCCACAAGAGGGTCATCCTTATGCACAAAGAAACTCAACTGGCCTGTTGCATTCACCAAGGGTATTTAAAACCAGAGCAGTATCATGGTGCTTAACAGAATCACTGCAAAAAGCTCCACAGATTCCAAATGCCTCTCATTTACAAACTTCTCCTGCCACTTACAGTTTTTATATATGATATGAAGAGAGAAAACCTGAAAAAGGATAAGGTTCACAGAAACCAGATGAGCATGGGATTAACCTGTACTTTTGGGAGAATGGCAACCACAGATACAATAATGCAGAAGATGAGGTTGAGGCTGATGAAGACTTTGTGCTCTGTGCAGTCATCCAGTTTCGTGTAAAATATATAGAACAAAACCACTGCAGCAAAGGCACAGATATAATGCATCAACGTGAATGACAGCAAAGCTGTGGACAAAACACACAGACATGTCAATCTATATTAAAAGGTGTCCAATCAACACTACGAACTATTCTTACATATAGAAATAATCTAATGTAAAACAGAAGTCTCATAATGTCCCTCACTGCTTGTTGTAGTTAGGACAAATGGAAAAATGGATATGTCAAAATTTCAGATAAACACGAAACACTGTTTTTTTAAAACATTCTGATGTCAACGCATGCTTTGCAATACAATATTTGAATGAATTATAACATCATGCGGTTATTGCCTTGCTAAGATGTTGCTATAAGTTAAACGGATCATGTTCAGTAAGTGCTATGCTGCCTGTATATGTTGATACGTCCATTTGGGTTACAATGAATTTATTTAGGTTAATTTGTCATAGGCCAGTCTTTATTAGGTGACCATTAAGGATATTCTATTAATTTGGCTACTGATATAGAAACTGATGTTGTTTTTTAGCCATACTTCTAACTTCTAAATTCTGCACTGTTATCTCTCCTTGTACAGAACATAACCAGTAGCACAGTCACTATAAGCAAGTTAGTTATGCAGCAATGTAATGTTATGGAACATACCTGCATACCAACATTTACTGTTGCCATTCTCTGCATTCTCCACCCACTTCTGGTTCCAGGTGTGAGCAAAGTCCACCAACAGAATGAGCTGGATCAGAATGAATACGAAGGACCCAACCACACCAAAGTAGTACCACACTGTAATAAGGAAACTTTAGCCAAAGGTCAGACACGTTTTGAACTGGCCACACAGTTGTTTTCTCTGGTTTACTTGAGAATCTGTTAATCCAAAATTACTGACAAACAACCTAGTGATGTTTGAAGAATTCTGAAAATAATGTATTATTACACAGCCATTTGGAGTACTTTACACTTTATCATCCCCTTTTTCAATCCATGTGTTCTTACGTAATAAAATAATTAACGTAAATAAAATGCAATGCTGATAGGTCACCATATCTTTTTCTTTTTTGATTGTACTCCATTCCTTTCCCAAAGAACAGTCATGTATATATTTCCTAGCCATTTACAATAACTATTACATTATTAGCTAATTTACCTGTGTTGAATGTTCCATCTGGAATGAAGAAAGCACCCACAGTAAGAGCCAACAGTATCAAGAATTTGAAGAACCAGAAACTAAAAACATACACAGTCACACTGGCATTAGTCATTACATAAGGGTAAACTAATTTTCACATACTCATACAAAAACCCTTTCATTCAGTACTTCCCTCAGCAAAGGGAACTACTGTTACAGGCTGAATGAGAAACAACTTATGTATATATACAACTTGTGTATATTTCAACAAAGTATTTTTTTGCACCCAGAAAACGCACCCATTTTGAATTGCGGCACGTGGATCCTTACTGCTCCTCACACGGATCATGATGATGAAGAAAGAAAAGAAAAAACAGGCCATGGCAAAACACATCCTGTAGACTGACTTATAGCCAACAATGATTTCACAATCAACCTTTCCCTCAAACCCAGGAATAGAACCTCCTTCACAAAAACCAGGAATCTGTTAATTCATAAAAGTGCTGTTTAAAACATTCACAATCACATAGTAAATGCATCTTAAATGTCTTTTCACCTACTGTGTGTGTCTATACCAGGTGCATTATGAAGTAGTTTGGCATCATACCAAAATGTAAAAATTTTAGAAACATTTACTTTATTAATTTTTGAAATTTCTATTTTATTATTAAACAAAGTTATATTCTAGCATCTTCAATGTAGTCACGCTTTGCCTAGAATTTACAATGTTAATTGTTTTTGACATTTTCTTTAATGGGTTCTGATTGCCTGCTTTTTCTTCATTATTTGGTCCAAATCATCAATTTAAAAACAATAATAATAAAATTGTAATTTTCTAATGACAGAAAGCAACATGTTTTGACTACAAAATAAATGTAAACATTTCATAAGATTTTTAAGATCATGAGAAACATTTAAGTCAAGTGTTTCTAAACTTTTTACTGAGATACAATACAACTACCACGACTGTCAGTACACACCTTTCTCAGCTGTGTTTCCATGCCTGGTAAGATCACGATTATTGACACTATAGTGCCAAGCAACAAGAGAAAAGAGAAGGCCAGACGCGTCACAGTAGAATTGTATGTTGAGGGACAACATCCTGATAAAACACAGGGCGCAGAACCACAGAGACAGGAAGCCTGTAGAATGGTTAAACATTAACCACAGCACATGCAGACATTTCCATACCCTACGAGGGAACAACCTAAAACTGAATGCATAATACAAGTCGTTTATAACGTTTATAGTTAAAAGCTATAAATATCATGAAAGAACATTTATGTCAAATGGCAACGTTAAAGTAGATCATATTAATCTTATTAAAAGTGCTTTAGTGTGCAAAATCAAATGCGCTTTTTATTGATGGCTGTTGTTTATAAATATGACACATTTGGTATCAAAAGAAGCTTTTACACTAAACTAAGAAAAATTAACCAAAGACGTAGCTAAGCAAACGAGGAATCAGTTTCCATTTCAGTCCGATATAAAGATTAAATGTGTTGCTGTCTTTTTAAAATCATGTTTAACAACATCGATAAAGAAACAACAAATAAATTTAAATGAATCTTTCAGACTTACGCAGCTCGCAAGAGAGCATAGGGCCATACACGCACCCATTACCACGAATACCGAAACTAACATAAAACATGGAAGAACATCCCAACAACATAAAACACGGAAGACAATCTTTTCTCTTCATATTAGCTTTAAAATGAAACCCAACATTGAGCAATGATTGGCTGGAAGCACAATCGCTACAAAAATACACCAATCAGACAGGACATAGACTAATCGCTGAATTCACAGAGCAAGCGCAAACAGGGTTGTCTGGGTTATGCATAGACCTAAAACTTCACTGGCAACTCATGTAATAGCATTGCGTTTATATTTATGTTCCTTCTAACGCAAAGCGAACTGTGAATACAGTATGTTCTAAATGCTGTGATGCAAATGAAGCATAACATTAAATGCGGTATTTAAATGTCCCTGGTGTATTTATGTTGGCTTGAGACAGCCAACATATTATTTCTTTTAACTTACTATTAGTGGTGCTTGCGAAGCACAGCATCACTTTTATTTTTCTTGCATACTTTTTCTGGTCAAAACTTTGGTATGTAACTCGCCCGACACGGTTTGTCGTAGACCCATGGATGAGGGGTCAAATCGACCGATCGACCGACTTATTGGGAAGAGGTGTGTTATTATGGCTTTTATACGGTGACCGGAAGGGACCTTCTCGGTTCACTTATTTTTGTCATGGCCACGATATTAATACGTGGTAACGTAATACTATCTCGTGGTCACGACATATTAATTAATTCGTGGGAACGTCATAGCATGTTGAGGTCAAGACATATTAACTCGTGGGAATATCACCATTCCTTATGATGAGAGAACGACTTCCTTTCTCACGACCACGATTTATGGAGGACCAAACCTGCAAAAATTAAAAAAGAAAATTATAAATATAAAAATAATTAAATGTAATAATATGAAAATAAATAAAGAAATAAATGACTCGATAAAACAAATATAATTTCTACAACTATTTTTTTTTTAATTTTTTTTTTAATTAAAATATAAAATTTTTTTTTTTTTTTTTTTTTATTTTTTTTATTTTTTTTTTTTTTTTTTTTTTTTTAAATTTTAATATTTTTTTTTTTTTTTTTTTTTTTTTTTAATAAAAAAAAATTTTTTTTTTTTTTTTTTTTAAAAAAAAAAAAAAAAAAAAAAAAAAAAAAAAAATTTTTAAAAAATTTCCCCCCCAAAAAAATTTTGGTTATTGTTTTTTATTTAAACATTTATTTTTTTATTTAAAAAAAAAAAAAAGAAAACAAAATTTTTTTTTTTTTAAAGGGAACACAATATTAAGGAAGAAAACATAGCCACAATTGGTAGTACAAGTGTGAATATATTTTAAATAAAATAAAATCAGTTTAAAAAACATGTATCTCAAAAAAACTTTACATAAAACGGAAGCATGATTTTACACTCTCTAACCACTAGACTTCAAACTACAGTACTTAAGTACAAAATAGCAATTTAAGTGAGAACTAAGAATACAAGATTGAATGTGGATAAAGCTATAAATTGTCACAATACTGTTTATTAATGTATTTTTTATAGGTTTTAATTTCAGTGGTTGTAAAGAAACTTTAAAAACAACTCTCATTTGAAGATACACTGCTAAATCAGTGCTTTTGAAGTCCATAGCTTTCAAAAGAAAAGGTAGGCTAGAACATTATTTGCATTGTGACTGTGCAAACCAGTTGTATGTATATTATCACTAAATCCATTCTGTCAGTCATGACATTAGTTTCTCAAATTGACATCACCCGTCATGACATAATCTGGCATTGATTTTCTTTTTTCCAGTACTACAAACAGACAACAGAAGTCACAGAAAGCACAGAACAGCTATGACATTTTAGACAGCAAACAAAATTTACTTTACACCATTGATATATTTAAGCATTTATCTGTACATTTTGATACATATTTACATGCATTATTTGTTTGCATGTATTGCAAAGATGAACATACAGATCGTTAATAAATATTATTTTTATGATTTTTTTATAATACATACAGAATACATTTTGATAATCCCTTATATGTAACAGTTTAAACTCAGCTGAAGATGCAAAATCAATAAACAAACTTAAGCCTTTCACTTAATATATCATGTACAGGTGCATATATAAACCAGGCAGACGGGGTCAAACAACAGCAAACGGGTATAACAGAGACAAGGCAGAAGAGTAAACGTAATACAGGCGTGGGTCGGGACAGGCGACAAACAAGCATAAACATAAGGCAGTCCGTTAATCAGTGCAGGCAGCAAGCAGCAAACAATCCAATAATCCAATAATCCAACAAACAGTAGAAAGCCGCTCTGAAACGTCGCCGGGGCAAAACAAGACTTCGCAAAGAGTGGTTGAAAGCATGGGGTTTATATACAAGGGGCTAATGAGATTCATGTAACCAAATAGGAAGTTATCTGGAAACCCAGGTATGGGGCATTATGGGAAATGTAGTTCAACATTAGCGTTAGTATCCAGGAGACGGCTCCCGCTGGTGGTGAGGAGGAGGTTGAGCAGGGACCTCCTCCGTAACAAATACAGTGTCAATATACTACAATATAAAGCAGCTTTTGTGCACTTACAGGACATATTTAAGAACAGTGATGTGAAGCTCTGGCTAGAGCTTTTTTCACATAGAGATGTGCTATTTTATATTAGTGCAAATCTAATTCAAGCTCTAAGTGGAAACCCCTAATGTTACTGTTCAATCAATCACTTGACCACTATAGGGACTTGCATTTATGGTGTTCAATGACAAATGTTGATAGGCAGCATTCACTAGTGTAAAAGAACATGTTTCTTATTGATGTACTGTATATGCTCTACAAGTTTGAAGCATTTGTTGGTAATATCAGTATACACTAAATACTTGAACCTCTTCTGAACACATCTTTTCTTCTTTGATGCAGCAAAATATTTTTTTGCAGCTGACTGGTACCACAATGCATATTTTGAAGGCACATTAAAATTTTCCAGTGCCCTTTCAATGGAAAAAGAAGATAAAAAAGCTCTACCATTGCAGAACTGAATGAGTGAATTTATTGAGAGTTCTCCAGCAGAACAGTTGTCTTGAGAAGACAAGAACTTTGAGATGTTCTGCACAGAACAGACCTTCTGGATAAGAAGTATAGACTTTTTGTCAGATTTAAAGAAGACTGACCTGTCCTTGTGGATCAGAAACTATACCACTGTATACAATGTTCACGTATTTATTAATATTATAAAGAACATTTATAAAAAATAACATTTTTAAGAAAGGATTAATACAGGACGGGCAACAACAGCCAAATAGTGTATTTATTGCTGTGACATTCTATGTAATGTACATATATGTATATATTTTATATGTATATAGAATAATTATACATTCATGTGATTTTTTTATAATATTAAATACATCTACATGCTTATTTAACCTCGTCTTTATTTTCTTTTATATACATCTATTATTCTTTAATGCAGGAAACAATAATGGCAAGGCTGATAAAGTAAAGAGCATTGAATAAATGGAGTAATATATATCTTAATAAATGTATAGTTTTTAGAGTACAACATTAATCTCAATTTATGTAACTGGACAGCGGCAGCTGCCTCAGAAAGTCAGCAGCATTCTTACGCTTTCACTGCTTGCTGCCGCTCCCACGATCATGTAACACTAACAGCGCTGCTAAACATACAGAAAACTATTCTTTGGCCTCCCATTATTTTGTTGCTATCGCAGATTGTGCAGTGTGTGGAGAACATGTCACCAGAAATTAAAAAGCCTTTTCTATGCACAACTCTGATCAGTGTCTGTCAGACTGAAAAAGAACAGTGACTTAATGAAGATTACCTAAAATAATCATGCTTTAAACACTGAGAAGTAACAGCATTTTAAAGACAAGTAACAGTAATAATACGCTCGCTGCATTTGTGTTTTAAAAAATCAGTCTAACTGTAGCAAACTTTATTTATTTCCTTGTTATTACAGCATTTCTGTAATAATGAATTACAAGGTAATCACACATTTTTATTGTCGTTTTTGATTGTCACATGTCACACGTTTTTGATTGTCACATTGATTGTCTTAATTCCCAGCACACACAAACGCCATCTTAAAAAGCATTTTATGAATAGCCTATATGTACTTCTATTTATAGGCTATATTCTAATAAATATGTAGTTTTACAGTACAGCATTGCCTCAATTATGTTTACTGGTCACACAGCAGTGACAGCTGGTACAGCGGATGCTGACTCAGAAAGTCACTGGCAGCTGACACTTTCAGAAAATCATGCCACAGCTAGCTGCTGCTACCACAATTTGAGGTTGCTGTTTCTCTTGCCTTGGTCCAGTGATGTTGGCATTAGATGTGAGGCTTTATTGTTTGTTTATTCTAATAAACATACGCTTTTGTACGCTTCACAAATGCAATCAAATGGCGTCTGTGGTGTACACGATATAAAATACATTTAAAATTAGCCTCTTACATATACATTTACACATTGCTAAACAATTAAAATGACCCATTACCTTGCCTTGTTCAATTCTGGCTATGTTTTCCTCGTTAATATTGTGTTCCCTTAAAAATCCAAAGATTGTACTAATCCATGTCTCTTCTGTAATGAATGACGCCCGCATGTGTCAGAGTCGTGGCGAACAAGGATGTCGTTCCCTCATCATTGGATTCTGAGGGCACAAGTTCACATCACATGAAAACGACATAAAGCTGTAATTACCTCAACAAACTGATTTCGTGGCCACGACATATTATCATGTCTGACACGTCTGACAAGACTGAACTCCTCTTCTTTCCAAGTAAACTGACTCCAGTTGACATTTTGACAAAACATGACATTTTGACATTTTCTGACCAACACGCTCATGTAGATTTGCCTTGTTTAACATCAGAAAAATCCATCCCTACTGAACATGCAACACAGCTCCTTGTACTGGCCCTTGTCATTTCAAGGCTGGGCTACTGCAGTGCTCCGCTGGCCGGCCTTCCAACACAGGCACTCAAACCATTACAACTAATTCAAAATGCAGCAGCTCGGCTGGTCTTCAAGGAACCTAAAAGGGCCCAGGTCACACCCCTTCTCATTGCCCTTCACTGGCTACCAGTTGCTGCACGTATCAAGTTCAGATCTCTACTCCTTGCATACAAAACCACTACTGGCTCTGCACCAACCTACCTTCACAAACTCATTAACATCTACACCCCTTCTAGATTTCTACAGTCAGCGGAAGAACGCCTGGTAATACCCTAATCAAAGGGCACGCTATTACTTGCTCGCAGGTTTATCTTCACTGTCCCTTCTTGGTGGAATAATCTCAAAGTGTCAGGGCCCTGTCTTCCTGTTCTGAGTCTTTCTAGATTATCTTACCAGGATCCTGACATTCCCTGGGTTTGTGCCAAAGCATGTTGTTTGGATCCTGACTCTATCCTAGTTGTGGTTCTTGTTCTTGGAGTCAGGATCTAAACTCATGCTCTGGGTCTTTGTTTTGTGTGGAAGCGCTGTTTGTTTACATTTACCATGTGCTCCCTGGTTGTGTGTCTTGGCCCCACCCCCTTGTTTCCTTCACCTGTTTGTCTTTGTTACCTGCCTTAGTTTGTTCCTATTTAATGCCCTTGTGTTTGCTGTTTTGTGCCGGTTTGTTTTCTGTTCCCAATGTTGTCGGATTCTTGTCGGATGTATTTGCTCATATCACTCAGCTTAGTAAGCAGCAACAAATGGTGACATTCAACTTCATAACCACACCCTACCAAGTTACAGTACCCTAGCAACCACCCCATTTTAAAAAGCATCAAAACATTGTAGAGACAAGTGGGTGGCCTCTTTTGACTCAGACTGGCAAGTAGTCTTTAATTTTTACCATGAAAACTGTCCAGTCATGCCCTAGCAACTATTTAGAGCACCCTAGCAACCCACATGAATTCGCTATATCTCAGCACCAGAACATCATAGAGACATGGGATTTGGTTCTTTTGATTCACATTGATACCCTGTTAACTGTCTAGCTACACCCTAGCAACCATTTACTGTATTCTAGCAACCATAAAATAAAATAAATAAGCCATATATCAGTATTAAAACACTGTAGAGACATGTGAGTGGGCTTAATTGGCTCAGGCTGTCAGTGGGCATTAGGTACTGAGTATCCTCATAACATGATGAATAAGTCGTATTTTAGTATATAATGCTAACTCATGCTAGTATTATCCTAAATCATGCTAAGTCATGCTAGCATCATACTAATTGATGCTAAAACATGCTAGCATCATGCTAAAATGTGCTAGCATCTTACTAAAATGTTTTTGCATTATGCTAAAACGTGTTAACAATCATGTTAATTGATATTAAAACATGCTAGCATCATGGTAATTAATGCTAAAACATTCTAGCATAATGCTAAAATATATAAAATCATAAAATAAAATTGTGCTAGATTATGTTTAAATGTTAACAAGATACTTAAAGCATGTTAAACTTGTTACAGTCATGTTAGTGAATGTTAGACCTAATGTTTTTCAAACCATTGTACATATTTCAGGCTGTACTTTGTCAACCAACATAAAGTTTGATTTGACAGTTGTGTTAGTGAATGTTAGACCTAATGTTTTTCAAACAATTGTACATATTTCAGGCTGTACTTTGTCAACCAACATAAAGTTTGACTTTAAACTTTACTATCTAGTTGAGCATTGCAGTATTATGAAAAGGTAGCACTGGTTCCTAGAAAGGCATTTTGCAAAAGACTTCAGTGTTGGAAAGCATTATTGTAAAGAAAAAACTAATTTACAGATTTAGTGATGGAAGGCCGTTGGAAAGTTCAGGTAGCACATTTTTGTGTGTGAATAGAGATATGCATTACCTTGGTTGTGCACACCAAAACAGACTAAGGGTGTACTGATACTAGGCACCCTGAACCATGCCCGAGCATTTGACCCCCAAAGCCTGGTTCATTTTACACATTTAATAAATTTGAGTATATTTAGGTTTATAAGGTGTCTAGTTCTCACCTTGTTGACGAATATGAATTGTATTGTAGTTTGTGAGTAAAGCTACAAATTGCTCACACAGCTTTCTCTGTAATAATGTTATGATGTGCTGTAAAATCGTTTGGCGGCATAAACGATAAATCCATTAGGCAATGTATTAGCTAAAGTGGCTTGAGTGGTGGATCCTCAAAGCTCTAACTGGACACAATACATGAAGCTTTTCTTGTTCCGACAACTCATATGGCAAAGGACAGAAGGCCTGAAGTACTACCATATGACACATTGGTGATATAATCCGGTCTAGGATGATATAATATTGTTATGTTGCATACATAATGCTGCACACGTCGCACACGTTAGTGTTGCACAAGCACAGGCTTCATAGGCAGCATAACGAAGAAGAGAGAAATTAAATCAAAAGTTGTTGAAAGTTAAAATGAAACTTAAATGTATGCATAAATCATCCTCTGACCACTTTCTCAGATGCCATTTTAATTTGGTTAAACTCTTGAAGTCCTCTGTTATTGACCTACTACATGCACTCACTGTCTACCTTATAGTCTACTGTAAGTTACAGTCATGTGAAAAAAATTAGGACACCCTATGAAAGCCTGTGTATTTTTGTAAAATTTTTGCAACATTTTGAATATATATGGATATTTAATCTCAATTTTAACAATACAGAGAGATTAAAGTAATATATCTAAGCAATTAAAACTGAAGAGGGGATTTTCTGTAAAATGTAATTCCACAAAATTCTAACCGAGGCAAAAGTTAGGACACCCTCACATGTATTCCCTCTTAAAATGGCTCAAATCACACACAGGTGTATCACACCAGGTTTACATAATAGTAGATCGTTACTCAGCATTTTGAATGAGGCTTGCCCTATCTAAACCTCAGACATTAGTTTGGTGTGCTCCTGACTGTTGAAGTGAGTAACTGCAAAGCTCCTGTGAGTCTGCCCTTTCTCCTCCATCTCACGCTGAAGTGGAAAGATTCTGCATGGATCTGTATCTCTCTCTTTCTAATCGAAAATTGCCCGAATGTACAGATAATGCGAGAGCAAGGGCATGCGAGATGCCTAGCGCTGATGGGACGCTTGCAGGCAATCTCTCAGTGGGCAGGGCTTTGGCCCTGCAGTCTCCTACTCTGCCAATCGGATCTCTTCGCGTCCGAGTGGCAGTCAGGCTGGTGCTGCAAAGCATAAAGTCTCCGTATTTCAGGCGTATCAAGCCAATCTGCTTAAGGACCTGGATCAAGGGGAGGGGCTTTCCCCTGACGCGGTGGCTGAGCTGCGCCTCTCCACAGATATGGCTCTCAGAGCCACCGAGCAGACAGCCGGTGTTCAGACAATAGGCATTCTATGGCAGCTGTCTCCTCGACTCGCCAGTCTCACCCTCTGAACTTTTCGGCATGGGTGGGACTGGTGAGGATTATGGCATCCTCTAGTTTCCGCCAGTTCTGATGGTCCAGCTAGTGAGGTCTGTGAGGCTCCACGCTGGAGCTTGTCATGGTAGGCCTGTGGTGCAAGTGGGTTACACGGCATCACTTGAATTGAGAAACCCGGGTTTGAACCACACCTTGGACCACTCTAGTACAGGCCGTCCCAGGTCCCCACAGACCAGGGAAAGACCATGTGTTTTGGTTCCTCAGGGTTGGTTTTAATGTGGGCCCAATAACCCTGATGAACCTCTTTCGGATTCCTTACTCCCCTCGAGAGATTGCCTGCTGCTAGTGTTTTTCAGCCCTCCTCGTTGCATATTGCTGGAGTTTAGGTGTTGGGCAAGACTGCAGTTCACGGTTTGGGCAACAAAGCCAGTGTGGTGGACGGTGGCAGCTAGCAATCAGCTGGCTCCTGTCCGATTGCTGTCTTCCAGGCAGTGTTGGAGTTACATCTCCACTATGGGAGGTCCTCCACCCCCATGAAAGCTTCGCCTTGCTGAGGCATGGGTCGAGTGGGCTCATTGGTATATCCCTCCCGCTCCCCCAAAGCCCCATCAGGGCCAGTTACTCCAGACAGTGATGGCTGTTTTCTGCTGCTCTGGCCCTGTGTGAGTTTGGTGAATACTTGTTTAGAGTGTCCTACGCTCCCTGCGGGGCTCGCTGGAGAGGACAGTGTTTTTCAGGGGTTGCAGCTAGTTTTTTCTAGCTCCGTGTCAGCCACTGATTCTCTGGGGTTTGGACACTGGTCCAAAATCTGCTCCCCTAAGACCCTCAGGAAAAAGAGGATGTTGGTTCCGGGTGGCGGTGGCCATTGTTCACAAGCTTACCTTGGAACTTTGACTCCTTTAGGTTGCGCACAGAGTGGTACCCTTATTTGTTTCACAGCGGGTCCTCTGTCCTTCCTAAAGCAGCAGACGTGTAGAGTAGAACTCCTCTCCCCCTAGAGCTCCAGCCCAGAACAGGATGCAGGTAGAGTAAAACTCTGCTCCCCCAAAGCTCTCTTTATGTAGTTGCCCCGGGGTGCTCTTGGACTATGCGCTGACACTGACCTAGGAGCTCGAATCCTGTGTCAAACACCTTCCTGTGTGTTAGTGTGCTGTACCTGACAGCAGGGCTCTGTGTTTAGGTGGCGCAGAGAGGCGCCAACTAGGTCCTTCACTGCAGGAAGTCCTCACTTTAGAGCTTGGTCGATAGGATGATGCTTGGGAAGCCTCCTATCTACCAGCTGCCGTCAAGTGTCAGTCCTCGGGGACTGCATCTCGTTGCCATGCCTATGGGCACCATGCCTATTTATAAGAAGCTTGTAAATAAATAATTAAATAGACAATAGATGTTCTATTTGATTATTTATTTATAAGCTTATTGCTCTAATAGCATAAACCTGAATTCACTGACACCTTCATGTTACATAATCCTGTTGGAAAACTGGCCAATTTGATGGTCGGTTCAGTCATTTAGTGATCTTTTAAGTGATCATTTAGTGATAATAAAACACGTATATCATGAACCGCTTCACCTAAAAATTCACAAATTAAGATAAGCACTTAATCATGTACAGTATCGCATTGCGGGTTTGCAGCTAAATGAGAGGATCATGAAGTCCTCTAATTTTTACCTACTGCGTGCCCCTGGTAAGCTCTAAATTACCTAAATAAATCAGGTCAATCAAAAATCAAATTGTTGTCCTGTACAGTAATATATTGTGCAACAAGACAGATATCACACTCTTTGCATTACAGCACACCCTGCACCCGTTCATTTGTACTATAGTTCTTTTCATATGTTGCACTGCTCAGCAAGACAGAAAACACTTGCACACCTGTCCGTACTAATGTTACAGAGGTGGCTCCCACGGCCTCCGAACCACCAGAGGGCTTGAATAGGATATTAGTATCTAATAGGATATTAGTATCTAATATCTAATAGAATATTAGAAGCGTAGAAATCGAATAATTTCGTTATGCTAGTCTGGATTTCTTTGACATGGTTAACACTGTCAGGGGTGCTGCTACCGTACTGAAACCTCTAATAAGCCTTCTGTAAAACCAAGGAATCATTGAAACCAAGGAATCGTTGCAGCTTCTTTACCGTATGGGGTTGTGGCCATTCCGTTACTGCTTTAACCTTTTTCTCATCCATCGCAATGCCCTCCTGACTGATTACTTTTTGATCAATCAGAACTTTTGGGAGTAAAGTATCCCCTATGTAAAGAACTTGGCAGAAAGAAATAAAAAAAATGGCAGAAGAGAACAAAAAACATGACAAAATGACAAAATGGCCTAAAGAGGGAACATTTGATGTAACGTTGTGTGAGGAGATGGAAACATCGGTACAAAATTACAAAACTAAAGATATGTGTCAGAAGCAGAAAAAAGAGAAGAAAAAAGAAAAAGAGAACAAGAAGTGTTAACACTATTCAAAAAAGAAGGGGGAACTTAATGAAAAACATAAAACGGCCAGATGTAAGACTAAAAAGCAGGCAGGATAAGAGTGAAAAGGAAGGCCTGTATTTAGACTGTTATAAACAAGTACAGACAGCTTTGGAGAAAATAAAAACACAATATAAACAAAAAAGGCCAAGTGAAAAGCAACCAACTACAGACAGGATGGGTAGAAGAGGAAATTGAAGCAAGCAAGGGTATTTGAAGAACAGTTAGATAGAAGGATTGAGGAGGCAGGAAAGCTTATGGCTGAAACAGATAAATTGTTGAGAAGAAGAAGTGGGTTGCTAGAAATTAGAGTAGAAGAAGGTGAAAAGGAATCCTCGTCTGGTGAAGGAAAGTGGTCACAGGAAGGAGGGAAAGGACAGCTTAGACCACTGGCAATACATACCTTGGGCTTCACAGGATCTTGAGGGACTGGTCACGCTCCTCCCTGACATGCACGAGGGGGCTGGGAAATGGATTAGAGTATTTGAAGAAGAAACTATGGGCAAGCTTTTAGATGTGGGTGACATCAAAGCACTCCTAGCAAAAATTATAGAAGGTGTGAAGATGGAAGAAGTCCTTCTAGCATCTAGCTTAGAGAGAGCTGTAGACTCACATTACATGGACGGTACCACTTTTATTGTTTACTGCCCCAAGTCGACCCTAAAGTATTGAAGAGCGAGCAGTTGGGGGAAACTGAAAACCAAGTCACATATGTTCAGAGACAATTAAAAACATGGAAGCAAGAGACTAAAGGGAATCCAGAAGGAGTCCCTCTAATGGCTACATTGTTCAGAAATGCTGTAATAGAAGTCATGCCACAAGCTGTAAAGAGTAAATTAGAAGGTGTAGTTGGTCTGAACTCCAAGCCACACAAAGAGTTTTGTGACCATGTGTCTCATGCAGTGGAACTGTACAGAAAGAATGAACAAAAGCTCAAAAATCAAAAGAAAGAACTACAGAGAAAATTAACTCAATTACAGCTTGAAGAACTAACAGCCAAACATAAGAAAAAGATTCAAGCAGTTGTAAAGAAAGAAGAGTCTAACCAAATGACAGTAATAGCGTCTGTAAATGCTTCACAACCAACTGTCCAAACAACTCTGCCTGCAGCAATCCCTCCAACCATAAATCAGACACCTACCCTCATAGTCAATGTTTATTATCAACAACAGGGGCCTCTCGGGTGGAAAAGAAAAACTCAAGCATGGAGACAGAGAGGGAGAGGCAAAGCTATAGAACCTATATAAGAACCTGTATTGCAAATTGAAGTAGAAGGAAAAACCATACCCATGATGATAGACACAGGAGCAGTTTATACATATGTAAAGTCAAATTATGCCTCACACCTCCCCATGTCTGGAAAGTTTGTAAAGACAGTAGGATTCTCGGGACGGACAGATACAGCTGATTCCTATGACTGCTCCAATCTGCCTGCAAACAAAAAACAAAAGTGTAACCATGTCTATCCTGCTATCAAATCAGACTCCTATTAATTTGTTAGGAAGAGATGCATTGTGTAAATTGGGCTTACAAATTTGGTGTTCTACAGAGGGAGTATATGTAGACATAAAGGGAACCCAAATGATGATCTCTGAGCCCAAAGCAAATGTGTAAATTAACTGAAGCACAGATACCTGAATCACAGATACCCAAATCAGGATTTCACTGTACAATAAAATATGACCCCTCGAGAAATGTAGATATTGAAAAGGAATGGCAAGAAGGAACTAAAAAGCAACGGATTGAAATGATCTCACAATACATCATAATAGGCAAACAGGGAGCAGCCATGAAATTAACAGAAAATTAGTTCATAAAGAGATGGTTCGATGTAAGTAGTTAATACAATGGACTATGTCAACTGTCAATCAAATCTCATTAATTTATTACCTGTTTAGGGAGGGGTGTCTGGTTTTGGGTCTAGTTTTACATGTCAATCATATTTATGTGCAAAATGTACTTTTAACCCGTGTCTCCTCCTGAGGAAGTGCCCCACCTCTGTCCACCACAAACCTAAGAATATGGCCCCCTCTGAATTTATTGCCCTATTTTGGGGTTTGTCTGTTTTCCATTCTAGATTGTCCATGTCATTAGTGTTTACAATCATAAGATTTAGTCTACCCTGTGACCACACGGTTCTGGCTATCACTGAGGATCTGAACTCCTCTCCACCTTTCTACACCAGATGTTTTTGACTTTCTCCTAACAATTGTGTGACTGTGAGCAATTAGGTTTGAATGTGTGAAAAGTTTTGTAAAGGGTAAATAACTATTTACGCTGTGCGTGTGTTGACTGTAGTAAGAGCTGCATTCCGTTTGTAGCGTTTACACTTCAGACACAAAATGAAAGTGTGTGATCTGAGACTTTGGGTTCCCCCTGCATCCCCAACATGTGTATTCCATGCTTGTTTATTGCAGACTGTATCGTTCAAAAGTGTGTGTATCATCACCTCCTAAGGTAATGGCTTTATAATGCCTGTTAAAACAGAATAAATGTTTTAAAAGAAAACATGGCCCCTATCCTGCCCCTTCGGGCTTGGGAAGATACCTATCCAGAGTGAAGAGTATTCTTAATACGATTGTTAATAATCTATGTGTGCACTAGAGGTCTCAAATCAAAGAATGAAATTTTGACAAAAGTAAAACATATGCTAAATCAGGGATTGGCAATATGCAACAGCTTCTAGTTTTCTGCTTCCAGGTTCTGAGTAAAGGCTATGCATTCACAACTTGTGTTTTCCAGGCTTGTTTATGGTAGCATGTGTGTGTGTGTGTGTGTGTATCGTCACCTCCTAAAGTAATGGCTTTATAGAGCCTGTTAAAACAGAATAAACATTTTAACAGAGTATATGGTCCTAGCCTGGATGACCCCTTCTGACAGCTAGTTTTCTGATTCTAGTTTCCTGACCAAGCCTCCAACTTGTCCTTCCTGACTGGAAGGAATATCCCTTAATGTGTGTACTGACACCCATAGACTCAGATAAAGAATCTTTCACATAAATACATCTTACACTACTTTAGGGTAAATCGTCACATTATAACAAGAAAAACGGTACATAATCTACTTTTCAAAGCTTTTATTTCTAATCATTTGTATTTAATGTTTAGTTTTAAACAGACTTTTGACAATATCTTAAATTAAAGGTGGCCTATTTTATATATGCATATAAAAAACAAAACAAAGACAATGCTATCATAATCATGGTTTTTGTGTTAACCACTCTCGCTGTATCTGTTCAGCCAAAAAACCTATTAGGGTGCATCTGAAGATAAATCTGTATATGGTTGCAAATACTAATTTTAATTTTGAATAAAGTAAAAAACAAAATAGAGATATACTGATACCATAATCATAGTTTTAAATATGCAGATTGTTTAAATTTAAACACCCATGTTCATCTGTCTGACATAGTGGGATAAGGAAATCCTGTGTGTGTTTGAGTGTACAGACTGTGTCTAGATGTTCGCAGCATCACACCTCAGATAAACCCACAGTCCTTTTGATGACTCCTTGTGGTGTAAACATTACATTCAGAACAACATAAACTCTTTACTCTGTGTACTTCTACAATAAATATTTCATCACTTTAGACAGTTTCTTAGTTAAATCTGTATAAGAGTTTGCGAAGACTATTTCATTTTAAAATATAAAAATAATAACGATACAACCATCATAATCCTGTTTTAAAATATGGGTTGTTTTGCATCGTTTTAAATTGAAACAATGGCACTCTCGATTTGGACAACATTTAGCCAAACAATCTCATGCGTCTTGGGGTATGTGTTTATGTTATCGGTTGTCTTTTGATGTTTTTAGAGTTTTTGTGTTTAGCGAGTTTCTGGGTGTCCACCTCTTATAGACACATTCACTTTTCACAGTTTACCTCTGCGTCATTCAACAAAGGTTGCTTGAAAACTTCTGTCACAGACTACGTGTTAGAGTTCTGTGTATCATCTGGTGACATCTCAACAACGGTTCAGAGAAACTGAAGTAGTACTGTGGAAAATGTCTTTCCAGCCTAACAGTAAGTTAGTTTTTCCATTTGTATGTTATGTATTTGTAAGAATATACATTAAAAAGTGTTTATGTGTGTCACTGTTGTGTTTAAACTGTTTTTTGTAACTCTCCAGGTAGATCTATCAACATTTTCCATTAAAACCAAGAACTGAATCAACAGGGTATGTTTTATCCATTTGTCAACATTGTTTTATGTTTTTGACTCAGAGTAGGTATTGGATTGGATTATATTGTCTGACACAGAGGATAATAATAATAGTTTCCACTCTGTCTATTGTCTGTATGTATATGAAAACAAGCTGTAGCTTATCTGTGTGTGTAGCTGATAATCTTTATATCTTTTCAGATAGATTGTGAGCTGGTTCATGACTAAGATGACTAAGAAAGTGACTACAGCATACAGGAAAATCTGCAACTTCTGCAGAAAATAACTTTTTTATCTTCTGAAGTATTGTGAATGGCTTGTCAATGTTTAGAATATAATCTTCCAGAGCTACTAAGACATGTTTTGTTATGTTTTCAGCTCTTAGAAAGCTCCTGATTTAAAGATAACATGGATCGTTTTCACAAGATTTAGTGATAACGACAAGATAACAAGATAAGATCTTATTCAGACAAACATTTTTTTTCATGTTTTCGGCCTTTACCTTATGGATTCTTGATTCTTGAGTACTGTCAAACATATGTATTCTCTTTGCCTTCATCTTAGGTCTTTCATTGGAGTAGAATGAATGGCAATTTGCATCAACATGAAAAGGTAAGACGGATGCATTACCCAAACCAAAACTTGTGTGTTTTAGATGGATCGATTTACTTTGTATGTTCTGTGTCATACAACTGCTTCAATGAATGAATAATTTGAAAAAAATCTAATTATTCGAAGTGTAAATATTTCAGTCAGCGAAGTTCTACAACTGTGTCGTCTTAATAAATACCTGTATTGTAAGCAGAGAGTGTAGCAAATGGCCAAATCCTAAAGCTATACCAGCACGGTAATGATTTTTCTCGTTTGGACTCACAAACCCCACCTGTTTATTCACATGGGTTTTGTGTTCACACCCCGAGGATGTCAGGAACGTCTTAATTTATTCACCTTTGTTACTTTTTTTACTGTTTCTTACTGTTTTTTATTTGTTATGCAGCAAAACGTAAAGGCACATAAAAACATTATGGCATTTGTTTTAATGCTTTAATATGTTCGTTGCTACTTTTTCCACTTGTCGAACTGAAATCCTTTTGAGTTTTCGACTTTATCACACTGATTCAAATCCCCCATTTTACACAAAAATACCAATGGACACCATTTACTGTGAACACTTTTTCACTCTTTCATCAGACCTGGAATAAGCCCGTCCTTGTTTTTGAATTTTCGTTTAATTGTCATGCTACATCGTCTCATTTTCCTTCCTCTCCTTCCATGTTATGTTTCACAGCAATGCTGGTGAGATCTAGTTGTTTTTAGTTTCTCATTATTCATGGCCATGTTCTTGGATGTATGTTTTGGTTTAATAAAAATAAGCACTTACAACTGACTTTGTCTTGATATCATTGCTTTATTTCATTCTTTATCCAGTATTATTTGTTGTTGTTGTTGTATGTGTGTGTGTGTGTGTGTGTGTAATATTTATTCTTTTGCACTTTTTAACAACATTTTACGCAGTCAACAACAGTTCTTGATAAAGGTAAACTCAGTTGTATTTCCACTAATTAAAACAGTGTGTTTTAGGGTAGTTTTCTTCTAAGAACATTGTCTCCTGGCAAAAACATACATTTATAAAATCATACAAACATGTTACATTTAAACATTTGTAGGTGTTGTATCTATATAGTGCGGACTGAAAGATGATAACTTAATGTTGATATCAAGCAACGAATACTGGCCACAGGGTGATGGTATGACTGAGCTGATGTGACTAGCATTAGTCTATCACAGTGTAGGCATGGTTCAAATATTGCCACGAAAGTCTAAATATTTCATGTTCTGAATTAACATTATACAGTCTGTATTTAAAATTAGGCTATTATAAAACCATGAAGAAATATGTTTCTTTTCTAGCTCTGATGCCACATAGAAACTGTTCATGGATTGTTCAGACACACCATCATTACATCACATTACAGCGGCCAGAATTCAAAAACCTATTATATTCATGCAGGTTTATAAACCAAGCAAAACTAATTTTAGAACTGATACCACGCACCACATTGACCCCACCTGTCCAGAAGCTTTACAGTTAGCCACAAACTGTGGCAAATGAAATCAGATAACATTAAACTAGAGAGGCTGGCTCAGGTGTGATCAACACAACAGCTCAATCTAAATGTTAGGAATGTCGACTCATTAAGCTCCTCTGAAACTAGACAAAGACACAACGCAGTACTTGTTAGCATTGAATGTACAGTGCTAAACAATCTGCATATTTAAAACTATGATTATGGTATCAGTATATCTCTATTTTGTTTTTTACTTTATTCAAAATTAAAATTAGTATTTGCAACCATATACAGATTTATCTTCAGATGCACCCTAATAGGTTTTTTGGCTGAACAGATACAGCGAGAGTGGTTAACACAAAAACCATGATTATGATAGCATTGTCTTTGTTTTGTTTTTTATATGCATATATAAAATAGGCCACCTTTAATTTAAGATATTGTCAAAAGTCTGTTTAAAACTAAACATTAAATACAAATGATTAGAAATAAAAGCTTTGAAAAGTAGATTATGTACCGTTTTTCTTGTTATAATGTGACGATTTACCCTAAAGTAGTGTAAGATGTATTTATGTGAAAGATTCATTATCTGAGTCTATGGGTGTCAGTACACACATTAAGGATATTCCTTCCAGTCAGGAAGGACAAGTTGGAGGCTTGGTCAGGAAACTAGAATCAGAAAACTAGCTGTCAGAAGGTGTCATCCAGGCTAGGACCATATACTCTGTTAAAATGTTTATTCTGTTTTAACAGGCTCTATAAAGCCATTACTTTAGGAGGTGACGATACACACACACACACACACACACACACACCCCACATGCTACCATAAACAAGCCTGGAAAACACAAGTTGTGAATGCATAGCCTTTAGTCAGAACCTGGAAGCAGAAAACTAGAAGCTGTTGCATATTGCCAATCCCTGATTTAGCATATGTTTTACTTTTGTCAAAATTTCATTCTTTGATTTGACACCTCTAGTGCACACGTAGATTATTAACAATCGTATTAAGAATACTCTTCACTCTGGATAGGTATCTTCCCAAGCCCGAAGGGGCAGGATAGGGGCCATGTTTTCTTTTAAAACATTTATTCTGTTTTAACAGGCATTATAAAGCCATTACCTTAGGACACACTTTTGAACGATACAGTCTGCAATAAACAAGCATGGAATACACATGTTGGGGATGCAGGGGAAACCCAAAGTCTCAGATCACACACTTTCATTTTGTGTCTGAAGTGTAACGCTACAAACGGAACGCAGCTCTTACTACAGTCAACACACCCACAGCGTAAACAGTTATTTACCCTTTACAAAACTTTTCACATATTCAAACCTAATTGCTCACAGTCACACAACTGTTAGGAGAAAGTCAAAAACATCTGGTGGAGAGGAGTTCAGATCCTCAGTGATAGCCAGAACCGTGTGGTCACAGGGTAGACTAAATCTTATGATTGTAAACACTAATGACATGGACAATCTAGACAATCTAGGGCAATAAATTCAGAGGGGGCCATATTCTTAGGTTTGTGGTGGACAGAGCCAAAGGTTGGAGCAAATCTTGTTCATAAACACTCACGACATGGACAAAGTAGACTAAAAACCAGACAAAACCCAAACATGGCCAAAAAATTTGGAGAAAGGTATGGAGGGACCAGAGATAGGAGGAGACACGGTTAAAAGTAATTTTGCACATAAATATGATTGACATGTAAAACTAGACCCAAAATCGGACACCCCTCCCTAAACAGGTAATAAATTAATGAGATTTGATTGACAGTTGACACATAGTCCATTGTATTAACTACTGATGTAAATTATTCTATTCCACATATATCTTTATATGTAGGGAAAAATTGGGAAACAAAGGATCTAGGACCAATGATGAAAAAAGCTGCACAAAGCAAATAGGAGCCTACAACAAATCTGTTGATTTTTCATTCTGCTAACAAGAATTACATAAACATTTTGTGTGGTACGTCTTTGCTAGGTATTCCTCAGGAGGTAGTCATTAACCAGAAGCAACGAGTACAAATGATGTCAACACCAGAGTTAGAAAGTATGACCCCTGAACTTTTACAGGAAGTTGAACAACAAGTGCGAGCCGAGCTATGGTCTCAGCATGAGACTAATGTAGGGTTGGTAAAGTCAGCATGCCCAATACAAGTGCAACTTAAACCAAATGCACGCCTACCCCGAAAAATGCAATATCCTTTAAGCCCAGAGGCTAAATTAGATATAAAGGATACAATTGAAGGACTTTTAACAGCCGGAGTGTTAATAGAAACCAACAGTTATTACAACAGCAAACAAAGCTAAATGGTGTCTTGTCCATGAATTGAGAGCAATCAATGATATAGTGGAGGATTGGCCAGCTGATGTTCCTAACCCACACACGCTGTTAACAAATGTCCCTCCTGATGCCAAATACTTTACAGTAATTGATCTTTGTTCTGCATTTTTCAGCATCCCAGTGGCAGAGAAAAGCAGACACCTGTTTACATTTACCTATGCTGATAAACAGTATTCTTATGCCAGATTACCACAGGGATTCAGGCATTCACCCCATATATTTAATCAGGTTCTTAAAGCTGATTTAGAAGACCTCATGCTAGATAGCACACTGCTGCAATACATTGATGATTTAATGATTTGATCTAAAACCAAACTGCAATATTGCCTGCCACAGGTTGAATATTTAGAGCGAATAATCTCATATGGCACAACAGCCATAGCGCCAACACACTTAGACGGCATAAGTAAAGCACCATTGCCACAAACAGTAGGCCAGATGATGACCTTTTTAGGAATGACTGGCTTCAGTAGTGATTGGATAGAAGATTATGCTATAAAAACAGCTCTATTGAGAGAGCTTATGAAGCAAGCAGGGCTGCAGAACTTAAATGCCTCATTAACATGGCATAAAGATGCCTCGATAGCTTTTGAGTCTATTAAGAAAGAGCTACAAAAGGCACCTGCCTTGAGTGTACCTGACTATACCAAGCTATTTCACCTGTATGCAAGCGATACTAATGCAAGAGACCTGTAGAGGTAGGAAAAAAGCAGACAATAGCCTACTATAGTACTAAATCAGGCAATGTAGCGCAAGGATACCCACCATTCCCACCAAAAAGCATCAAGGATAACCAGTTATCATTTACATACATCATAAAACTGCAGAGTTAATTGAGCAAGGAAAATTTGTTTTGACTCCAGCCCGTACTCTAGCATATGCATTGTTACCAACATATCCTGATATACTATTAAAAGATGCAATACTGTTAATACAGCAGAATTAATTCCTTTGGTTTACCTGACCTTGAGACTACTCCAATTCCAGGAGCAGAAGGTTTTTACTTTGATATATTTTTAGATGGATCCAGTTTTAGAGATCATTTAGGACCATATAAAGTGACAGCAGCTACTCCAATGGCAGTCCAAGTGGAAGGAAGCAACACCTGGTATCATCTGAACCACTGCACAAGGGTTCCTAAAGAGTAAACAACAACAGGAGAAAATAGACCAGAAAAAAGTGAGCAAGAAAGTCTGATAGTGGAAAACAATGAAGTGCAAAATGTGGCAGATGTTGAACCAAACAATGAGAATAATAACACTGATAATATGCCTGATCATCATATGCTTGTCACAAGTTCAAGATACAGTCAACATCACAACTCCAGATCCCATAACTCAGACTCTCAACCATACTTCCTTACAATTAACTTAGCCTTTAGAGAGACCCAGTAACTACATTCTGAATACAGTTGAACTGGGATTGTATTGAAAACAACATAGCATCGGAGCATCGAGGAGAAGTATGGCATGGATGAATCCGATATCAACCTAAATGTTTTATAGGAAACAGCCATGAGCAATCAATGGTATGAATGGTACCTTCCCAACAACAGAGCTGAAAAAGAAAAATTGCCTATTCTGTACTTAAACCCCAATGAGCCAAGTAATAGTAGTCCCGAATCCATTTAGTTATGAACATTGTGCTGAATTCAACAGAGACTTTTGTCATTTGGAAAGAGACACCAGACCCCTTTGTCCAGCTGAATGTTTAGGCCTCCTAAGTAAAGCTTTTTTGTATTCATTCTCATTTACTCGTATCTACTCTTTTTTATTGTTTACATTTACTCTCCTTTTATTTTATTGTTATATATTCTACATAACTGTGACAACCACAGGCAAGACAAATGCACGCTCATGCTTATAACTGTTTTATTTTAAATGAGTGGATTAAAGAGAGAGGATCTTTTACTCCTTTCTAGTCAAGAGTGAGAGGAGAAGTTTGGTCCTGCTCTCTTCCAAAGTGCTGTTGCATAAAACAGTCATTATTAACAAAACTGCGTGACTGATGCTAGATAGCGTAACAAAAAAGACTGACTTATGAAACTGCACTTTGGGAAAAGGTGATAAAAGTGAGACGTGAACGTCTCAAAGGGGGAATATGAGGAAGATTTTATTAACCAAAATGTAAAGGAATCATGTACACATTATTTTACCATTATAGTTCTACTCTATTGTGCAAGCAGGTCTCTTGTTTAGTGTAAGGGGCCCAGGGGTGGAAAATAGTAACTACAGACACCCATTAACTCATTTTGACGTGTGTGTGAGAAGACTCCTATAAAGACCCTTCACCAGCCAGGCACAAACAGTTCTCTATAGAAAACTTGGCTTGATTGTTTCAGCAATAAAGTCTATCTTTTGGCATAAAAACCTGAGACTCAAGAGTGTTACTAAGAAGTGCGAAAAGGAAACCCACAACAGTCACACATCGTGATTGACTTCATCACTGATCTACCCAATTCCAATGGAAACACTACTATTCTAACCATCGTAGACTGCTTTTCCAAGGCCTGCCTTTTACTTCCCTTACCTAAGCTTCCCACAGCAGAACTATTAGAACATTAGAACAACAGACCTATGCCTCAGGCTACCTTGCCATAAACTTAGTCCCAGGTACGTTGGCTTATTCAAAATTGTTAAACAAATGTGGGAGATATCCTGGACTCTACTCTAACTGAAGAGTTTCTACCCTTTCCTGAATACTAGTTTACTTCTGGACTATATTTCCCATAGGGGAATATTTCCCATATTCCCATTCCTGGGACTAATTATTGCTTTCACCTGTTACTGATCTCCTTGTGATATAAAGACTCAGACTTTCATATGTTCATTGTGAAGTTTTGTTTTGGCGCGACTAACAACTCTGAGCGTTTTCCCTGTTTTACTACCTTGTGTATTACCCTGCTTTGACCCTTGCCTGTTTATTGGATATTGTTTGTTAGCCGCCTTCCCTGACCCTAGCCTGTTTCTGGATTACGCTTTTGCTCTGCTTCTGTGTCACTACTGTTTGCCGGTTTCAACCATTGCCTGTCTGTTTACCCTGTTCTTAATAAAGAGCCGGCAAATGGCTCGAAATGCTTCTGACTCATCCTTACAACTAAATTACTATATTTGTTATCAATATCTTATTTCACACATGAACCCTGAAATTACAACAGAAACACATATCTTAGAACAGCTCTCTCAAGACCACATGTCAAAAACTCAAAAGTCACCCGCAACAGCCTGTTCAATCTGGATTCTTCATTGTCCTGTACTGCACTTAAGAGCAACACTGCAATCATTTGTAAAACTGCAAGCGCTCACGTTGCACCGCTCAACAAGACAGAAATCAATTGCAAACGCAGTAGATTGTATTGCAAAACCAGGATGAACTTACATTTAAAACATTATATCACTAAAGATAATTTTCTAAACATTGCAAGAGCATTAACTTCATCTGCAAACTTGCATGTTCTGAAATGATTTGCATTGCTCATACTGCACTACTTGAGAACAGCCTGTTCTAACTAGATTTGTAATTGTTAGATTTATACTGAACAAATGAACAACACTGCAATCTCTTGAAAACGGCATGTTTTCACTAGTTTTCTTTTTCATTTCTAAACATCACGTTACATTGTGTTATTCTCACTGGATTTGCTTGTTTTCAAGTGAATGTAGTGCTGTTCATTTGTGCAGAACATAACAATTACAAATCTAGGGCAAGTTCAATGTAATGTTCAGTGCAAGAACAGGCTGAACAAGCTAAAGTCACTTGCAACAGCCTGTTCTAAGCTATTTTCCTGTTCTAACCTGTTCTTCCTATACTGCACTGCAATAATTTAGACAGCTACAGTACAGTAATTTCATGTGGAACATAATTTGCGACAAGCCTGTTCTATCAAGATTCATAATTGTTCTATACTGCACAAATGAACAACACTGCAATTATTTCAGAAACAAACATTGTTACTAATATTGCTGTTTTAAACAGTTACTCATTTCTAAGACTGCATTATGATAACATCACTTGTTAACACGTTTCACAAGATTTGCTAGTTACTTTTATTGCACTGCCCAACCAAACTAAAATCACTTAGTAAAACATTTTTTCTTGTTAATGCGATGTTCCACACTTTTAATGATTGTTTGAAATGACCATTAACTGCAAACGAGCATAAAATCTTAACAGATTTGTAGTGTTCATGCACTGCACTTGAGCACACAAAAGTCACTTGCAAAGGCATGTTCAAACTAGATTTGTAACTGTTCTGTTCTGCACAAATTAACAGCACTTGACATTCACTTGAAAAACTCATGTTGTCAATTTTTGATTTGTTCTTTCTTACAAGCGTTCATATCTTAAATAACACCTTCCAAAATAAGTTGTACTCACTAGATTTACTACCTTACCTTGCACTGCACAACGAAACAAACTCATTAGCAAAACATGTGTTCTTGCAAATTTGAGATGCCAGGTTTTGCTTTCATTAAAGCGTAAAGTGAACCTTTTGATACTCGCTTAATAACTAATAATGTTCGCTGCTTAAAAGACAGCAATCGCTTAATAAGCAAACGCTTATTATGCTTTTCCCTTGCACTGATCTATAACAATGCAATCACTTGGAAAAACAGGTTTTGCTATTTCTTACAGTTGTTAATTTCTCATACATTGCACTACAGTAATTTTACGTTCAACATGGCTTTCTTCATTCAAGTCGTGTTTCATAATTGCACTGCTCACCAACACTAAAATCACATGCAAACTTAATTTTTCGCAACATTTAAACTCCATACTTTACATTAAATCACAGCGTTAACTTTACCTACAAGTTCTAATTCGTCATAGATATTTTTCTTTTTACACGTTGCACTGCTCAACAAGAACTCAAACGCCTGTTAATTAAATTTTGATTTTGTCCTATAATGCACATGAACAACACTTGAGAAAAGCCTATTAAAATCATTGGTGCACGATACATCTTAGCAAGAGCGTTAACTTTCCCTGCAAACAAGCATATTCCGAGAAGATTTGTTGTGTTTCATAGATTGCACTGCTTGAGATCACAAAGAAACACTTGCAACAGCCTGTTCTAACTAGCTTCGTAATTGTTCTAAACTACACAAATGAACAACGCTGTAATTATTTCAAACAGAGCATGATGATCCTGATATTTCTTGTTTAAACAGTTATTCATTTCGAAGATAGCAACGATAACACTCTTGTAACAAGCATTTTCTCTGTTTCTTTAATTGCACCGCCCAGCCAAAGTAAAATTACTTAAGGAACAATGTTGTTTTGTTAATGCAATGACCCACGCTATATGCATTCATAAATAACGTGGTAAACCTTCCCTGAAAACGTGCATAATCTACACAGATGTTTAGTGTTAATACACTGCAATGCTTGAGATCCCAAATGTGACTTGCAAAGGCCTGTTCAAACTACATTCGTAAATGATCTGTTCTGCATAACTGAACAGCACCACACTCAGTTTGTTAACGCATGTTGTCATTTTATGTTTTGTTCTTTCAAACAGGCAGCGTTTGCTTTCTTGAAAGCGAACCATTTTGATTCTCGATAAGTAATTGATAAATCCAACACCAAACAATTGCAAAAAAAATTATAATATAATTTTAATTTCTAGGTCGCACACATCGAACAACAGTGAAATCATTTGAAGAATCTTCTATAAAGATCATTATTGATTCTCAACCTTCAGTTTAATTTCCAGCTGCAGTGCATAACCAAACTGAAATCACATGCAATATTTATTCTTCCTAAAGATCATTTCTAATCTTAACAAGAGCGTTTACTTTCCCTGCAAACACGCATATTCCGAGAAGATTTCTTGTGTTCGTAGACTGCACAAAGAAACATATGCAACTGTTCTTAATAGATTAGTTATTGTTCTATTCTGCACAAAGGAACAGCACCAAACTCAGTTGGTTAACGCATGTTGTCACTTTTGTTTTGATCTTTCAAACAGGCAGCGTTTGCTTTCTTGAAAGCGAACCATTTTGATTCTCGATAAGTAATTGATAAAAACAACAAAAATTGCAAACAAATTTTGATTTTGTTCTATGCCGCACATGAACAACAGTGAAATCATTTGAGAAACGCCTATTAAACTCATTAATGCACTGAACTTGATTCTCACGCACCCTTGCAGTAGACTGCAGTGCATAACCAAACTGAAATCACATGCAATATTTATTCTTCCTAAAGATCATTTCTAATCTTAACAAGAGCGTTTACTTTCCCTGCAAACACGCATATTCCGAGAGATTTCTTGTGTTCGTAGACTGCACAAAGAAACATATGCAACTGTTCTTAATAGATTAGTTATTGTTCTATTCTGCACAAAGGAACAGCACCAAACTCAGTTGGTTAACGCATGTTGTCACTTTGTTTTGATCTTTCAAACAGGCAGCTTTTGCTTTCTTGAAAGCGAACCATTTTGATTCTCGATAAGTAATTGATAAAAACAATTGCAAACAACATTTTGATTTTGTTCTATGCCGCACATGAACAACAGTGAAATCATTTGAGAAACGCCTATTAAACTCATTAATGCATTGAACTTGATTCTCACGCACCCTTGCAGTAGACTGCAGTGCATAACCAAACTGAAATCACATGCAATATTTATTCTTCCTAAAGATCATTTCTAATCTTAACAAGAGCGTTTACTTTCCCTGCAAATGCGCATATTCCGAGAAGATTTGTTGTGTTCATAGACTGCACAAAGAAACACTTGCAACTGTTCTTAATAGATTAGTTATTGTTCTATTCTGCACAATGAACAGCACCACACTCAGTTGGTTAACGCATGTTGTCACTTTGTTTTGATCTTTCAAACAGGCAGCTTTTGCTTTCTTGAAAGCGAACCATTTTGATTCTCGATAAGTAATTGATAAAAACAACAAAAACAATTGCAAACAACATTTTGATTTTGTTCTATGCCGCACATGAACAACAGTGAAATCATTTGAGAAACGCCTATTAAACTCATTAATGCATTGAACTTGATTCTCACGCACCCTTGCAGTAGACTGCAGTGCATAACCAAACTGAAATCACATGCAATATTTATTCTTCCTAAAGATCATTTCTAATCTTAACAAGAGCGTTTACTTTCCTGCAAACACGCATATTCCGATGAGATTTCTTGTGTTCGTAGACTGCACAAAGAAACATATGCAACTGATCTTAATAGATTAGTTTTTGTTCTATTCTGCACAAAGGAACAGCACCAATCTCAGTTGGTTAACGCATGTTGTCACTTTGTTTTGATCTTTCAAACAGGCAGCTTTTGCTTTCTTGAAAGCGAACCATTTTGATTCTCGATAAGTAATTGATAAAAACAACAAAAACAATTCAAACAACATTTTGATTTTGTTCTATGCACGATCATGAACAACAGTGAAATCATTTGAGAAACGCCTATTAAACTCATTAATGCATTGAACTTGATTCTCACGCACCCTTGCAGTAGACTGCAGTGCATAACCAAACTGAAATCACATGCAATATTTATTCTTCCTAAAGATCATTTCTAATCTTAACAAGAGCGTTTACTTTCCCTTCATACACGCATATTCCGATGAGATTTCTTGTGTTCGTAGACTGCACAAAGAAACATATGCAACTGTTCTTAATAGATTAGTTATTGTTCTATTCTGCACAAAGGAACAGCACCAAACTCAGTTGGTTAACGCATGTTGTCACTTTGTTTTGATCTTTCAAACAGGCAGCTTTTGCATTCTTGAAAGCGAACCATTTTGATTCTCGATAAGTAATTGATAAAAACAACTGCAAACAACATTTTGATTTTGTTCTATGCCGCAACATGAACAACAGCAAAATCATTTGAGAAACGCCTATTAAACTCATTAATGCATTGAACTTGATTCTCACGCACCCTTGCAGTAGACTGCAGTGCATAACCAAACTGAAATCACATGCAATATTTATTCTTCCTAAAGATCATTTCTAATCATAACAAGAGCGTTTACTTTCCCTTCATACACGCAAATTCCGAGAAAATTTCTTGTGATCGTACACTGCACAAAGAAACATATGCAACTGTTCTTAATAGATTAGTTATTGTTCTATTCTGCACAAAGGAACAGCACCAAACTCAGTTGGTTAACGCATGTTGTCACTTTGTTTTGATCTTTCAAACAGGCAGCTTTTGCTTTCTTGAAAGCGAACCATTTTGATTCTCGATAAGTAATTGATAAAAACAACAAAAACAATTGCAAACAACATTTTGATTTTGTTCTATGCCGCACATGAACAACAGTGAAATCATTTGAGAAACGCCTATTAAACTCATTAATGCATTGAACTTGATTCTCACGCACCCTTGCAGTAGACTGCAGTGCATAACCAAACTGAAATCACATGCAATATTTATTCTTCCTAAAGATAATTTCTATTCTTAACAAGAGCGTTTACTTTCCCTGCAAACACGCATATTCCGAGAAAATTTCTTGTGATCGTACACTGCACAAAGAAACATATGCAACTGTTCTTAATAGATTAGTTATTGTTCTATTCTGCACAAAGGAACAGCACCAAACTCAGTTGGTTAACGCATGTTGTCACTTTGTTTTGATCTTTCAAACAGGCAGCTTTTGCTTTCTTGAAAGCGAACCATTTTGATTCTCGATAAGTAATTGATAAAAACAACAAAAACAATTTTGTTCTAACAACATTTTGAACATTCATCAAACAGTGAAATCATTTGAGAAACGCCTATTAAACTCATTAATGCATTGAACTTGATTCTCACGCACCCTTGCAGTAGACTGCAGTGCATAACCAAACTGAAATCACATGCAATATTTATTCTTCCTAAAGATCATTTCTAATCTTAACAAGAGCGTTTACTTTCCTGCAAACCCGCATATTCCGATGAGATTTCTTGTGTTCGTAGCCTGCACAAAGAAACATATGCAACTGTTCTTAATAGATTAGTTATTGTTCTATTCTGCACAAAGGAACAGCACCAAACTCAGTTGGTTAACGCATGTTGTCACTTTGTTTTGATCTTTCAAACAGGCAGCTTTTGCTTTCTTGAAAGCGAACCATTTTGATTCTCGATAAGTAATTGATAAAAACAACAAAAACAATTGCAAACAACATTTTGATTTTGTTCTATGCCGCACATGAACAACAGTGAAATCATTTGAGAAACGCCAATTAAACTCATTAATGCATTGAACTTGATTCTCACGCACCCTTGCAGTAGACTGCAGTGCATAACCAAACTGAAATCACATGCAATATTTATTCTTCCTAAAGATCATTTCTAATCATAACAAGAGCGTTTACTTTCCCTTCATACACGCATATTCCGATGAGATTTCTTGTGTTCGTAGACTGCACAAAGAAACATATGCAACTGTTCTTAATAGATTAGTTATTGTTCTATTCTGCACAAAGGAACAGCACCAAACTCAGTTGGTTAACGCATGTTGTCACTTTGTTTTGATCTTTCAAACAGGCAGCTTTTGCTTTCTTGAAAGCGAACCATTTTGATTCTCGATAAGTAATTGATAAAAACAACAAAAACAATTGCAAACAACATTTTGATTTTGTTCTATGCCGCACATGAACAACAGTGAAATCATTTGAGAAACGCCTATTAAACTCATTAATGCATTGAACTTGATTCTCACGCACCCTTGCAGTAGACTGCAGTGCATAACCAAACTGAAATCACATGCAATATTTATTCTTCCTAAAGATAATTTCTATTCTTAACAAGAGCGTTTACTTTCCCTTCATACACGCATATTCCGATGAGATTTCTTGTGTTCGTAGACTGCACAAAGAAACATATGCAACTGTTCTTAATAGATTAGTTATTGTTCTATTCTGCACAAAGGAACAGCACCAAACTCAGTTGGTTAACGCATGTTGTCACTTTGTTTTGATCTTTCAAACAGGCAGCTTTTGCTTTCTTGAAAGCGAACCATTTTGATTCTCGATAAGTAATTGATAAAAACAACATTTTGATTTTGTTCTATGCCGCACATGAACAACAGTGAAATCATTTGAGAAACGCCTATTAAACTCATTAATGCATTGAACTTGATTCTCACGCACCCTTGCAGTAGACTGCAGTGCATAACCAAACTGAAATCACATGCAATATTTATTCTTCCTAAAGATCATTTCTAATCATAACAAGAGCGTTTACTTTCCCTTCATACACGCAAATTCCGAGAAAATTTCTTGTGATCGTACACTGCACAAAGAAACATATGCAACTGTTCTTAATAGATTAGTTATTGTTCTATTCTGCACAAAGGAACAGCACCAAACTCAGTTGGTTAACGCATGTTGTCACTTTGTTTTGATCTTTCAAACAGGCAGCTTTCGCTTTCTTGAAAGCGAACCATTTTGATTCTCGATAAGTAATTGATAAAAACAACAAAAACAATTGCAAACAACATTTTGATTTTGTTCTATGCCGCACATGAACAACAGTGAAATCATTTGAGAAACGCCTATTAAAATCATTAACTCATTAATGCATTGAACTTGATTCTCACGCACCCTTTCCGTAGACTGCAGTGCATAACCAAACTGAAATCACATGCAATATTTATTCTTCCTAAAGATCATTTCTAATCTTAACAAGAGCGTTTACTTTCCTGCAAACACGCATATTCCGATGAGATTTCTTGTGTTCGTAGACTGCACAAAGAAACATATGCAACTGTTCTTAATAGATTAGTTATTGTTCTATTCTGCACAAAGGAACAGCACCAATCTCAGTTGGTTAACGCATGTTGTCACTTTGTTTTGATCTTTCAAACAGGCAGCTTTTGCTTTCTTGAAAGCGAACCATTTTGATTCTCGATAAGTAATTGATAAAAACAACAAAAACAACATTTTGATTTTGTTCTATGCCGCACATGAACAACAGTGAAATCATTTGAGAAACGCCTATTAAACTCATTAATGCATTGAACTTGATTCTCACGCACCCTTGCAGTAGACTGCAGTGCATAACCAAACTGAAATCACATGCAATATTTATTCTTCCTAAAGATCATTTCTAATCTTAACAAGAGCGTTTACTTTCCTGCAAACACGCATATTCCGAGAACATTTCTTGTGTTCGTAGTCTGCACTAAGAAACATATGCAACTGTTCTTAATAGATTAGTTATTGTTCTATTCTGCACAAAGGAACAGCACCAAACTCAGTTGGTTAACGCATGTTGTCACTTTGTTTTGATCTTTCAAACAGGCAGCTTTTGCTTTCTTGAAAGCGAACCATTTTGATTCTCGATAAGTAATTGATAAAAACAACAAAAACAACATTTTGATTTTGTTCTATGCCGCACATGAACAACAGTGAAATCATTTGAGAAACGCCTATTAAACTCATTAATGCATTGAACTTGATTCTCACGCACCCTTGCAGTAGACTGCAGTGCATAACCAAACTGAAATCACATGCAATATTTATTCTTCCTAAAGATCATTTCTAATCTTAACAAGAGCGTTTACTTTCCTGCAAACACGCATATTCCGATGAGATTTCTTGTGTTCGTAGTCTGCACAAAGAAACATATGCAACTGTTCTTAATAGATTAGTTATTGTTCTATTCTGCACAAAGGAACAGCACCAAACTCAGTTGGTTAACGCATGTTGTCACTTTGTTTTGATCTTTCAAACAGGCAGCTTTTACTTTCTTGAAAGCGAACCATTTTGATTCTCGATAAGTAATTGTTAAAAACAACAAAAACAATTGCAAACAACATTTAGATTTTGTTCTATGCCGCACATGAACAACAGTGAAATCATTTGAGAAACGCCAATTAAACTCATTAATGCATTGAACTTGATTCTCACGCACCCTTGCAGTAGACTGCAGTGCATAACCAAACTGAAATCACATGCAATATTTATTCTTCCTAAAGATCATTTCTAATCTTAACAAGAGCGTTTACTTTCCCTGAAAAACGCGCATATTCCGAGATTTTTGTGTTTGTAGACTGCACAAAGAAACATATGCAACTGTTCTTAATAGATTAGTTATTGTTCTATTCTGCACAAAGGAACAGCACCAAACTCAGTTGGTTAACGCATGTTGTCACTTTGTTTTGATCTTTCAAACAGGCAGCTTTTGCTTTCTTGAAAGCGAAACATTTTGATTCTCGATAAGTAATTGATTAAAAACAACATTTTGATTTTGTTCTATGCCGCACATGAACAACAGTGAAATCATTTGAGAAACGCCTATTAAACTCATTAATGCATTGAACTTGATTCTCACGCACCCTTGCAGTAGACTGCAGTGCATAACCAAACTGAAATCACATGCAATATTTATTCTTCCTAAAGATCATTTCTAATCATAACAAGAGCGTTTACTTTCCCTTCATACACGCAAATTCCGAGAAAATTTCTTGTGATCGTACACTGCACAAAGAAACATATGCAACTGTTCTTAATAGATTAGTTATTGTTCTATTCTGCACAAAGGAACAGCACCAAACTCAGTTGGTTAACGCATGTTGTCACTTTGTTTTGATCTTTCAAACAGGCAGCTTTCGCTTTCTTGAAAGCGAACCATTTTGATTCTCGATAAGTAATTGATAAAAACAACAAAAACAACATTTTGATTTTGTTCTATGCCGCACATGAACAACAGTGAAATCATTTGAGAAACGCCTATTAAACTCATTAATGCATTGAACTTGATTCTCACGCACCCTTGCAGTAGACTGCAGTGCATAACCAAACTGAAATCACATGCAATATTTATTCTTCCTAAAGATCATTTCTAATCTTAACAAGAGCGTTTACTTTCCCTGCAAACACGCATATTCCGAGAGATTTCTTGTGTTCGTAGACTGCACAAAGAAACATATGCAACTGTTCTTAATAGATTAGTTATTGTTCTATTCTGCACAAAGGAACACCAAACTCAGTTGGTTAACGCATGTTGTCACTTTGTTTTGATCTTTCAAACAGGCAGCTTTTGCTTTCTTGAAAGCGAACCATTTTGATTCTCGATAAGTAATTGATAAAAACAACAAAAACAATGCAAACAATTTTATTTTGTTCTATCGCACATGAACAACAGTGAAATCATTTGAGAAACGCCTATTAAACTCATTAATGCATTGAACTTGATTCTCACGCACCCTTGACATAAGATCTGCTAGTTAAGAGCGTTTACATAACCAAACTGAAATCACATGCAATATTTATTCTTCCTAAAGATCATTTCTAATCTTAACAAGAGCGTTTACTTTCCTGCAAACACGCATATTCCGATGAGATTTCTTGTGTTCGTAGACTGCACAAAGAAACATATGCAACTGTTCTTAATAGATTAGTTATTGTTCTATTCTGCACAAAGGAACAGCACCAATCTCAGTTGGTTAACGCATGTTGTCACTTTGTTTTGATCTTTCAAACAGGCAGCTTTTGCTTTCTTGAAAGCGAACCATTTTGATTCTCGATAAGTAATTGATAAAAACAACAAAAACAACATTTTGATTTTGTTCTATGCCGCACATGAACAACAGTGAAATCATTTGAGAAACGCCTATTAAACTCATTAATGCATTGAACTTGATTCTCACGCACCCTTGCAGTAGACTGCAGTGCATAACCAAACTGAAATCACATGCAATATTTATTCTTCCTAAAGATCATTTCTAATCTTAACAAGAGCGTTTACTTTCCTGCAAACACGCATATTCCGATGAGATTTCTTGTGTTCGTAGACTGCACAAAGAAACATATGCAACTGTTCTTAATAGATTAGTTATTGTTCTATTCTGCACAAAGGAACAGCACCAAACTCAGTTGGTTAACGCATGTTGTCACTTTGTTTTGATCTTTCAAACAGGCAGCTTTTGCTTTCTTGAAAGCGAACCATTTTGATTCTCGATAAGTAATTGATAAAAACAATTGCAAACAACATTTTGATTTTGTTCTATGCCGCACATGAACAACAGTGAAATCATTTGAGAAACGCCTATTAAACTCATTAATGCATTGAACTTGATTCTCACGCACCCTTGCAGTAGACTGCAGTGCATAACCAAACTGAAATCACATGCAATATTTATTCTTCCTAAAGATCATTTCTAATCATAACAAGAGCGTTTACTTTCCCTTCATACACGCAAATTCCGAGAAAATTTCTTGTGATCGTACACTGCACAAAGAAACATATGCAACTGTTCTTAATAGATTAGTTATTGTTCTATTCTGCACAAAGGAACAGCACCAAACTCAGTTGGTTAACGCATGTTGTCACTTTGTTTTGATCTTTCAAACAGGCAGCTTTCGCTTTCTTGAAAGCGAACCATTTTGATTCTCGATAAGTAATTGATAAAAACAACAAAAACAATTGCAAACAACATTTTGATTTTGTTCTATGCCGCACATGAACAACAGTGAAATCATTTGAGAAACGCCTATTAAACTCATTAATGCATTGAACTTGATTCTCACGCACCCTTGCAGTAGACTGCAGTGCATAACCAAACTGAAATCACATGCAATATTTATTCTTCCTAAAGATAATTTCTATTCTTAACAAGAGCGTTTACTTTCCCTGCAAACACGCATATTCCGAGAACATTTCTTGTGTTCGTAGTCTGCACTAAGAAACATATGCAACTGATCTTAATAGATTAGTTTTTGTTCTATACCGCACAAAGGAACAGCACCAATCTCAGTTGGTTAACGCATGTTGTCACTTTGTTTTGATCTTTCAAACAGGCAGCTTTTGCTTTCTTGAAAGCGAACCATTTTGATTCTCGATAAGTAATTGATAAAAACAATTGCAAACAACATTTTGATTTTGTTCTATGCCGCACATGAACAACAGTGAAATCATTTGAGAAACGCCAATTAAACTCATTAATGCATTTTTAATTAAAGATTCTACACAAGAGCACTCCTGCAGAGACGCAGTGCATAACCAAACTGAAATCACATGCAATATTTATTCTTCCTAAAGATCATTTCTAATCTTAACAAGAGCGTTTACTTTCCTGCAAACACGCATATTCCGATGAGATTTCTTGTGTTCGTAGACTGCACAAAGAAACATATGCAACTGTTCTTAATAGATTAGTTATTGTTCTA